>OX578142.1:63177845-63600345 GCA_951213105.1 Amaurobius ferox | reverse complement strand
ATTATTCATGACAGACAGAATGAACAAAGTCATAAACACTTTTCAACTTTGTTGTAAAGTGTTAAAAACAGATATTTAGTATGTGATACTTTATAAGATGGTAACATGTTTCGTTCTCGTCACATTTCAAGATTATAATTTACAAGAAAGATCAATCATGCTTAAAGCATTGATTATGAAACACTTTCCAACTTCAATGCAATTTTATTTAAACATGTCTAAAATGCAATACATTCCTCTGTAATATTTTAAAACTTATCACAATACTACATTAATTTATTATATTTGAAACCTTAAAACTTCATCGAAAAAATTAACTTCATTCAAATGACGGCATTAAAATATAAATTGCCTGGTTTAAACATCTCTGAAATGTGATACATTCCTCGGTAGTAATTTCAGAATTATCATAATACTACGATAATTTATTATATTTGAAAACTTTATCGAAAACAACTGAAATTCATTCAAATGACGTCATAAAAAAATAACACGCCTGGCTCTCTCTATAAAATCAACATTTCATTCATAAATAATTCCCCCATTCATGTCATTCATCACAATACTATAATAATTTATATTATTTAAAAATTAAGACCGTGGAGCTACAAGTAAGTAAAACTCTATGCGTAAAACTTCATCGATAATTATCGTCCTTCTCTTTCTAAAATCAATGAATATTTCCTTCATATCAGCTATGCAGACTCCATGAACTAAATGATTTTGTGTTAAAAAAATACAGCGATTCTAATACAACTCATTCTACATATTTTGCTGTTTACATTTTACATAGGTGAAAAATAGGCTTAATAGTAGAAATAATCAAATTTGTATGAGCATTTAAACTGAAATATATTGTCATTGCGTTGTTAAAGTATGTAGATGCACAGAATTTAGGCAAAAATAAAGTAGTTTTAGGATGGATACAACACTCAATATGAATTAAAAAGAACTTTAAAAATCACGATTTTGAAACAAGATGGATGCCATATATCATTTTGAAGTGGGTCATGTGATCGTTTCATATCATGGACACGTGATCGCTTCATATAAGAGGTGTTATTATTATTTTAATTTTTATTTAAAAAACTACTGAATATATTTCGCTGAATTTTTTTTTATATATTTTATGGAACAATTTGAATATTGCCTAAAATTTTCGAAGCAATTTGTGAATTTTAAATCCGCTTAAAAAATGCTTGAAAAATTAGGTCCCATAAGGCTCAATGTATTCCATTTTTTCAACCCGGGTTCAATCCAAAACTAATTGGGTGATATCATTCATTTATATTCCCATAGGTCCTATAGATTGTCTGAACAACATACTAAAATTTCATTTTGATTAAGTCATTTTTACGGCAGTTATCGTGCTAACGGACAGACGGACAGACAGACAGACAGACAGAGTGAATGAACAAAGTCATAAACACTTTTCAACTTTGTTGTAAAGTGTTAAAAATAGAAAAAAATTTAAATATATTCAATGAGTGTATGCTTTGCAAATATTTTTAATTCAATATAAATGGATACCATTATTCAGAAATTATAACGAAATGATATCTCGAGATATTTGATACTTTCTTACAGACTGTCGACCATCGATCCAAAAATAATCAAAGCGTGTTTAGGAGGTCTTGAAACATATATTGGCATCAAAATCCCGAATTCGAAAATTTTCGTGAAAGCAATACTTTCTCCATACGATATTATGATTCATAGTATGAGAAAGTAAAAATGATGGAATATGTTGGAATTCCCAACTGTTGTCAATATTAAGTTCTTTTACTTCATAATAATAAAAACTTTATTGATTTTAAGCGAGATCTAGATATTAGAAAGTTACCATAAAAAAAATTATATGTACAGAAAGTCTTGTTTCAGACATATTAAGTTTTTAGACAGTCTTTTATTAATTTTGCGCTTTTTTATTGTTTTGCATTTTATGTCTAATGTAATGTATATTAGATTTTTATCGGACAAGATTTTTCTGAGAAGATTCTACTATTGTCGCAATAAAATAGTATTAATTTTACAAAAATTGAAACTTTCTAAAATGACAGCGGTTTGAAACAGAAATAATTTAACTCATACATATTAAAAGCCCGAAGCTCTTTTTACAATTCTTTAACGAGCTTTCAAATGAGTTTCCTCCATTTTTTTAAAAAAAGAATTTCGTTGTATTCTATATTATCCATTTCTATTCTTATAAATCCGACAAATGATTACCTAGGGGGGATATCAACGTAAGGTGTTTTGTCATTTCTCCTGTCATTACGTAAATTCTGAGAATAGAAAATAACTGTTTTTGGAAGGAGTGGCACTACGCTGTTATAATTTGTGTAAGTAATGAATAATTTTTGCAATGGCATAATTGTCCAATAATCAAAATGATTCCACGCCCAATAAAAACTGTTTACGCAGATGTTTTAGAAAGGGAATTTTTTGAAAAAGGTGTAAGTCACAGACGCCATAAGGACATAATGGAATTGAATTTTTTGTGTTGATAAAAGATTTGAAATATATATATATATATATATATATATATAAGCTTAAACTAAAAGGAGAAGTGAAATAATTTGAAAAATAATTGACTTACACGTGTAGAAGTTGATAGGCCTGAGCCAGCACACATGTGATATGAAATGATGGTGTTGCAAAGAAGGTGTTGCAAAGAAAGTGTTGCCAATCCATGAATGTAAAGTGTAAAGTACATGTTGCCATTCTAAAAAATTATAAAAATAATAACATAATAAAGAATGAAGGTGTAACTACTAAATAAAAAGCACTCAAAACAGAGCAAGTGCTTAATATTGCAAATATATAAAAATATAATCATTATGAACAATATGAAATAATTTGAAGGGTAAATAAGTAATAAATAATGAATCGAATAGACAATCGAATGTATTAATCGATTATAGATATTAGTCCAAACGCATATATTGATACGGAGTGTCTAAATTACTATTAACTACGGCTCTTCCCCCGACCTCGCCCATAATAGGCAGCACGGAGGAGGAGACAATGTGACGTAACACATTAACGTAACCAGATAGTCAATCAAGAAGGAGAGAATCACGCCACGCCATTATTTAGCAAAGATATAATTTTTACAGTTCAGGCGTTTCAGGCGAGACATGGAAACTTGTTTTCTTCTGCCTCTCAATTGTTAACCTCCCTGGTTGAGCAGGAGTTTTTCTTTTACTTGGCATGGCAACTGTGTGTGTGGCTTCAGCCAATCACAGTGTGCCAAGTTAGGCGGGAGATTTTCCCTTATGTGAAAAGTGCTGATGCACTCTCTTCTCTCAAAATTTCTGGACAGTGAAGGTCGTAATATCGGAGGCATCCCCTTTAGGGGGGATGCCTCGTGTTTTGCCATTTTTAAATTGTGATTTTTAAGTTTTAAGTGATGTAAATGAAATTATATATATATTTTTTTGTTTCTGTTTGTGAATCAACTTTTGGATTTATTTTCTGTGGAATGTATATTTTACAAAGTGCGAATACAGGAACTTGCTATTCTCAAGTGAATTTTTACAATTGATACCTATTCATTGATCAATTTTTGATTAAAGTTAATTTGGCCAAGTTCAAGAATATTTATTTATTTCAAAGTTTGACAGCAGCATGTGAAAGCCCCAGGCCGTCCGGCTCGTCCAGAGGACTTGGAGCAACAGGATGGACTGACAGCAGCATGTGTCTCTATAGATATTTTCAGTGGATTTCACTTTTTTTTGCCAATTACTATGCAATTCTTGTCTCATGCAAGGAAAGTAAGTTCTGTTATTATGCAAAGGTTTTGGAACCTTTATTGGAATCATTATGTTGGTATTAATTTGACCTAATTATAATTAATATTCTTCACCTGCCTTTTGTGGATTATTCTAAAAGAATTGTTCTCAGATATAGAAACGAGTTGGCAGGTCATCATGAAGATTGATAAATTTCGCCATTTTATTTATGCGTAAGGAAACATAATATACAGCAAAGTGCATATGGGTTTTTCGGTGTGCAAGTCCATTTTACATTTTGGAATTGTGTCCTGCCATTATTTCCACTTGCTTTTCGTACTTTGTGTTCGAAACTTGACTTTAGCGAAAAAGGGGCTCTAGATGTGGCCATTACCATTATTGGAATCCTGTGACTTAGCATATATTTGATTGTTCGAAGTTAACTATATATATATATATATACAGTAGGTGCCGCTTAATGTGATCGCGGATAATGTTATCATTCGTTTAATGTTATCAGAATCGCGAAGTCCGGAACACTTGTATATTAACACATGTTAAAAAAATCGGTTTTTGTAATCAGCTCCTTCGTTTATTGTTATCACTTTATCACTTCACTTTCGTCGTTCGTGTACCATTGTCGATTTTTTTTTCATTCTCTCAACAAAAAATCCAAACTACATATACGTAAAAGCAAAGGGAGAATCCCCAAAACCCCAAAGAGGGTCCCTTTTGTTGGCACGTGCAGAAATTTGCCGCAAGGCCGTCCCTCAGGCGCGGCGCCCGGTGCTTGGCGCCGGCTCTGCAGGTGGTGATTTCTCTCCGCTTTTCCTCCCTTTGAGAATGGTGGGGGTTTAGGAAAAGCGTTGAGTTCTTTTCTTATCGGTAAGCAAAGTGCTTGGACTGTTGTAAGCTGTAGAATTTTTTCTCTCTGTCAAGCTGCATTTCAAACTTTATTGCAGACGGCCAAGCATTTTAGCAATGGAAAAAAATGCAATGATTAAACTGTTAAGGACAAAATTGACATTTTGAAACGTTTTGATAATTTACCCAAGATGAGTCAAAGAAATGCTGCTGTTGCACTAAAAATAATCTCTGTAAAATGTTAAGGAATCGCGACGAGATTGAAAATAAAGCGTTAGTTAAACGCAAATTTGAACTGTAAGCGAATACGTACTGGGAAATATGGAGAAGTTGAATCGGCTTTGACATTGTGGTTTGCCAATGTTAGGGAAAAGGATGCACGTATAAACGGTCCTTTAATGCGGCAGAAAGCTGAAGATCTTGCTTCTAAAATGTGCAAAAAAAATTTCGTCGCAACGGACGGGTGGTTTAATCACTGGAGATAAAGGGAGAACATTGAGTTCAAACGTACCCATGGGGAAGAAACAGATGCCGCTTTTCCAGCTACAAAGGCATGGATTTCCAAAGAATGGCCGAAAATAATCGCTGATTATTCACCCGAAAACATCTACAATGCTGACGAAACCGGACTTTATTTTCGTGTCTTGCCAGAACATACGTACCTGTTCAAAAACGGGAGCTCTAAGGGATGCAAAGTTTCAAAAGAACGTATAACTGTGCTCTGTTGTGCGAGCATGACTGGAAAGAAGAAGAAACTCTTTGTTATCGGAAAAACCAAAAAACCGAGATGCTTTAAGGATGTTAAGAAATTGCTTGTTGATTATGCTGCCAATAAAACAGCGTGGATGACAGTTGCTCTATTCAGCGAATGGCTTCTAAAGTGGGACAAAGAATTAGATCACAATATCGCCGTACTCATCGATAACTGCAGAGCCCACGATGCAAATGTCACATTAAAGCATATCAAAATCATTCTCCTATCTGCCAACACTACATCACTTATCCAACCATGTGACGAAGGAATAATTCGTGCAATGAAAGCGTATTACCGTGGAGAAATGCGCACTAGGGTTTTGGAAAATATGGAAGGTACGAAACAACTGAGCGCAAACGCGTTAGTAAAGAAGACGAATGTCCTTCAGGCCCTCCATCTTTCGACAATGTCGTGGCATCGAGTGTCGGAGAATACAATTAAGAACTGCTTCTCGCACGGTGGGTTCGTTAAAGCGGACGAAGGTATGGATGTACCGGAATTCGATGAAACAGTACTCGTACCATCCGACATGACTGAAAATGACTTTACAGAATGGATGTCTATAGAAGTGAACGCCCAAGTGGCTACAACAATGACTGATGAAGATGTATTCCGAGCTGTATCTTGTTCTATAGAAGAAAACGATGAAAAAGCATTGGATGGAGATGAGGACGCAGCTGAAAACCTTGTTGAGAATCCTCCAACTGCTACTGAAATGAGAGAGGCTCTCCGTGTTTTGGGACTCGAGGTGCAACACATAGGCACTGCTGGGGACTTTCGCGAACAGTACAGGTATGAATGTTTTACAAGTAATTTGCTGAGACAAAATACAAGGTAGACAACTTTGGAAGACTTTTTTTAATTGACTTATTTTAACGATTTGTTTAAAATAGTGTTTGAGTGAATTGTTGTCTTTTAAATTTGTAGTAGCTGCAAAAATACAGTAAATATTAACTTTTAAAATCAAAATCTTATGTTTCTGATCCTTTTTGTTTATTGTTATCAATCGGTTATTGTTATCAAATAGCATCTGTCCCAAAGCGATCACATTAAGCGGCACCTACTGTATATATAAAACCATTTTAAAGGAAAATGCTGTGGTTAAAGTAACTTTGACTTTAAATGCATATATTATTTTATTTGAATAACTGAATAATTGGTTGTAACTAATAGTTACAAGGCGAAATAAAAAAATCTATTGCATCATTTGATAAAGAAAATTCAGAGTAAATGAATTCAAGATGCAGGTAAGTAATTTTAGGCGCTCACATACAAAATGGTTAAATATTTAAAAACACAACGCAAGCTTTGTATTATATTCTAAATTTTATTCCCCACTATACGGTCCCATTACATTAAGTATTTAAATAATTAATTTCCCTCTTTATTGTATGTGAGTGTCCGACCCAATCAGGTGTTGAGATATGATCGTTCAATTGATTTTATTTTAATTAAGTCCTTTGAATGGTTGTATCACAACACATGTCAGCTTTATATGTTCAGGGCTGCAGCTATCTTATCTGCAATGAGAGCAGGGTGCAAAATAAGCGGTATCGCATGACAAATTGCGATAGAAAATTTGTGTTTTGCAATATAAAAATAAATTTGAATCGCATTTTAAGACTTCATTTTAAAAATCACAACAAATGATTCCTAACGGTAAAAAAAAAAAAATCTTACCGCAAACGTGCATAGCTCCTGCATTATTTATTCATATGTTTTCTTTTATATTTCAAACCCGCCATCTCAATATGTTTATAGGTACATTTTTAAAAAACTTGTGAAATAATAGTTGTGAACTGCTAGTCAAAATATCGAAACTACTATAGAAATGAAATTTTGATTAGCAGTTTGCTAATGATAAATATTCCCTTATTTTGCACCCTTCTTCCTCTTCGACCCAAACCGTCCGATCTACCAGAAAGGTATACGATATCTATTTGGACAGCTGGAAAGTGACGTTGAGACCCAGACCGTCCGACCTACCAGAAAAGTGTTGTTGTTGAAACCCAGACCGTCCGACCTACCAGAAAGGTGTTGAAGACCCAGACCGTCCGACTCGTTCGGAGGACTTAGAGTAACTAGTTGGACGGCCGGGAAGCTACCAGAAAGGTGTAAGGTAACTGTTTGGACGGTCGGGAAGTGCCACCCAATTTAGACCGGAACTCAGTGGGGGAGGCATCCACAGGGACCGTACCCTCCTTCCCCTACCACCAACCTCTCGGAAGGACTTTCGGACCCACATGTTTAACGTGATCGTACTCCGCATGAACACGGCGGCAGTTTTGGCAGTGGCTGGAATCGAACCCGGGCCTACCGAGTGCAACTCCAGCGCGCTAACCAATGGGCTACCGCGCCCTACCAGAAAAGTGTAAGGTAACTGTTTGGACGGCCGAGAAGTGCCACCCAAATTAAACCGGAACCCAGTAGGAAGGCATCCACAGGGAACGTACCCTCCTTCCTCTACCACCAACCTCTTGGATGGACTTACAGACCCACATGTTTAACATGATCGTACTCCGCATTAACATGGCAGCAGTTTTGGCAGTGATGGGAATAAAACCCAGGCCATCAGAGTGCAATTACCGCGAGCTAACCACTGGGCTGTCGCACCCCTTATTTTGCAGATTGAATGAGAGATTGATTTAAACTTTGGGAATATTTTTACAGGCAAAGTTCTCTCAAGAGTTTAATTTTCAATTTAAATCAGAAGCCGGCTGCATAGTAGCACTTAATATATCAGTTCCCATAGAAATTCACATTATAGTGGCATATAGCAAAGCAAGTTTTCTTTCTGCCCTTTGCAGGTATTAATTACTCCATGTTGATAACATGTTTCTTTAAAATAAAATATAAATATCCCTTACTTCATATTACGTTAAACAAATGAGTACATAGGATGTTAACGATATTGTACACAAATATTTGTTCAAAAATTATATAAAAATTGTGCTTTGTGTACAGGGATAACTAAAATGTGTAAATCGATGAAAGTAAAAAAAAAATTTTTTTTAACTACACTAAAAATTTACATGCACAATGATTTAAAAAAATTATATGCATCCTGAGATTGTTATTTAAAAACATCATATCAATTTCATACCAAATCTTTTTCTTTTTACACTGTTTTTTAAAATGTAAAAGTAACTTTACAAGTCTGATTATTTAGTTTTTATTAACACTTTACAACAAAGTTGAAAAGTGTTTATGACTTTGTTCATTCTGTCTGTCTGTCTGTCTGTCTGTCTGTCCGTTAGCACGATAACTGCCGTAAAAATGACTTAATCAAAATGAAATTTTAGTATGTTGTTCAGACGGTCTATAGGAGTTATGGGAATATAAATGAATAATATCACCCAATTCGTTTTGGATTGAACTCCGGTTGAAAAAATGGAATACATTGAGCCCTATGGGACCTAATTTTTCAAGCATTTTTTAAACGGATTTAAAATTCACAAATTACTTCGAAAATTTTAGGCAATATTCAAATTGTTCCATAAAATATATAAAAAAAAAAATTCAGCGAAATATATTCAGTTGTTTTTTAAATAAAAATTAAAATAATAATAACACATCTTATATGAAGCGATCACGTGTCCATGATATGAAACGATCACATGACCCACTTCAAAATGATATATGGCATCCATCTTGTGTCAAAATCGTGATTTTTAAAGTTCTTTTTAATTCATATTGAGTGTTGTATTCGTCCTAAAACTACTTTATTTTTGCCTAAATTCTGTGCATCTACATACTGAAACAACGCAATGACAATATATTTCAGTTTAAATGCTGTTCCAAATTTCCTTATTTCTACTATTAAGCCTATTTTTCACCTATGTAAAATGTAAACAGCAAAATATGTAGAATGAATTGTATTAGAATCGCTGTAATTCTTTAACACAAAATCATTTAGTCCATGGAGTCTGCTTAGCTGATATGAATGAAATATTCATTGATTTTAGAAAGAGAAGGACGATATTTTTCGATGAAGTTTTACGCATTGAGTTTACTTACTAGTAGCTCCATGGTCTTCATTTTTAAATAAAATAAATTATTATAGTATTGTGATGAATGACGTCAATGGGGGAATTATTTATGAATGAAATGTTGCTTTTATAGAGAGAGCCAGGCGTGTTATTTTTTTATGACGTCATTTGAATGAATTTCAGTTGTTTTCGATGATGTATTCAAATATAATAAATTATCGTAGTATTATGATAATTCTAAAATTATTACCGAGGAATGTATCACATTTTAGAGATGTTTAAACCAGACAGTTTATACTTTAATGCCGTCATTTGAATGAAGTTAATTTTTTTCGATGAAGGTTTAAGGTGTCAAATATAATAAATTAATGTAGTATTGTGATAAGTTTTAAAATATTACCGAGGAATGTATTGCATTTTAGACATGTTTAAATAAAATTGCATTGAAGTTGGAAAGTGTTTCATAATCAATGCCTTAAGCATGATTGATCTTTCTTGTTTAATTTTGAGGAGGATGGTTCAGTCACGATAACAGTCATTATGACAGATCAGTCATGTAAAAATAATTTGTGGGTACTGAAAAACGGAGTCCAAAATTTGCAAATATGAAGTTTCATGATATATATTTTAGCTTGGCTACATTTAAGACTTAAAGTGGTGCCGGATTATCAGCTGTCGAAATGAGGTAAGAAATAAAAAATTTAATTTAAAACAAAATATTGGGCAATATACATATATTTTTCCAAAAGCATTGGAGAAAATGGTCACTGTACAGTACGTAAAAAACATTTAAATTAATTTATATATTATAAAGTAAACTTTGATAAACAGAAATCTGCATATAAAGCATTTAGTCGATTACAATAAATATACCTTAGTACAGCTGAATGGACCTGAACATAGCCGCCCAAGGTACTTTAAACATAAGGTGTCAGAGAAAGGGGGTTGCTTTTCGACCGAGAGAGCAACTTGAAGAGGGACGTCACTGACTTACAAGTCAAGAAGAGGGGACATAGAGATACGTGTATAAATTTTAGAAAGTTCGCGTTTATCATTCGAAAAGGAGATAAGATCATTCGTAATAAAATTTTAGACGAATGAAATTAAATGATTCTACTCATACATGCATAGGGCTATCATTAAAATATTATAATACATATATTATTTATAATAAAAGCTGAAATATATCGTGAAAAGTGTAGTGAATATAAAAATTACATTTCAAGTGTTTTAATACAGATATGAATAAATATCTATTCAACGGATTTTTAAAAATATAGTATCCATTATCTTAAACATTGATGATACTTTCTACATGTAATATAAATATGTATTTCAAAAATATCTAATTGCGTAAAAAATCTCACATACATATAACATATCTTGATGACTATGAAATATCATCAATCTAGTAGTTACATAACTATATATTATATTAAGAAGCGTAGATCGGATCTTGAGAAAAGGGGGGAGTTGAAGGTCGAATGGATGGTCAATGGTAGTAGATTTATTTTATTTACCCAACAAAAAGACGATGCAGTTTGTGAGCTAGTAGAATATTATGACTTTTGGTTAAGCCACTGGATCTGTCAGTTTCACAAAGATATTTTAAGCATGCAAAATTGATGTTATTAAACTTTATAGAGTTTTAAATATATAAACTATGTACAGTTTTAAAATTTTAAAGCAATGTTCACATGGATCATAAATAATAAATCAATACATACCATTTTTATGCCATGATACTGCTTTTACACCATTTAGAGGCTTTTCTTTGCTTTTCTCTCTCTACTAATTGTTGCATGAAAGTCTTATTTAAGTGTTTAATGCGAATGAATGTTCTGATTCGTGAAAATAAAGTTATGGCTTTTAGTGGTATAGAAGGTGAAATGTTTGCTAACTTTGACTGCAAGTTCTTAATGACGCATTTCTCTTTTGATGTATATGCGCCATGCATTTCTAAGAAAGTAAACTCCCAGTTTTTTATTTCTTCTGAAAAATGTGCTGCTGGCTTTTAGTTTTATTGTAACTAAATTTTTTATGCATTATATTTCAACTTTGATTTTAGTTTTGTATTCTAAGCCTTTTACATATCAAAACGAAATAAATGTCCCATAACTTGAGATGATGTGAATATAATGTCAATATTATGATTAGTAAAGAATTGCGTTTTATGATTATTTATATTAATAGCAAATTAAAATGCTTAAGGTATTTAAAATTAACTTTACATACATTTTGCAATAAACCAAACAGTGTAAATTAGCTTACAAAATGCTAATGTCTCCCCCCCCTCCCCTCCTTCAAAAAAAGAAAGAAAACTCCATAATTGCTAGTATCAGAAATATAAATTATTTTTATATATTTTAGATACTGCATATGAAGTCGTTTTTATTTTACTAATTTTGTTTTTTGGATTACTTAGAGGACCACCTATTTTATATATCAATGAAACATGTCAATCATAAGTATTTTTTATACTGCTATATTAAAAATATTATTTTTAACTGCGGTATTAATGATATGTGAGATTTTTGTGCCGTTGGCTTCTTGTTTTAATATTTTAACCGGCTTCAAATTCAAAATTTAGCCCGAAAATCTTCATCAAGAAAGTGACTCGAACAGACAGTTGCGTTAGCAATGGTTATTTTATTCTCTCTTTTGCACTTCACGATCCATAATTTGTGGAGTGTAGGATCTTTTGGAAATCTATGAAAACTGATAGATCCCATTGACTTCTTATGATAACTTGAACACAAAGCAACCGAGCATCAACCAGGCATTTTTGTGCTCACCAAAATTATACTTTATATACGTGAAAATACTAATATATACACATCTATAATACACAAATTTACACTTAAACTTCACTTTTACGATAGAATTACAAATTATATTAAAACAACGACTGACACAATCTATGTTTTCCCATAGAAATGAATGCTACTCGGAGAAACTGGCACTTCTCCTTCTACACCAGTGACGTCACGAACGGCGATAACGTCCACCTTCTAGAATACTGTCAACAGCGCCATTCTAGTCTTTTGATCTCTGACCCTCCCTGATAGCCGCCGTCAGATATTTTGGACATATACAACAAATGTGCACCCCTCCGTATTTTACAAGCTATTGACCTATTTTTACAAACGGTTTAGGCAAAAAGGGTTTGTGGAACAGTCCAGTTGTTAGTGCACGGGGATTGCACTCGTATCATCTAAGTTTGATTCCCAGCTCTTCCCAAACTGTCTATGTGATCATGCGGAGTACGGGAATGTTAAATATGTGGGCCTGTAAGTTCTTCCGAAAGATACAGCCCCTGTGGATACTGCCCTCACTGGTTTCTGGTCTAAATTGGATGACACTTCCCGGTCATTTAAACAGATACCTTACACTTTCGGGTAGGTCAGATGGTGTGGGTAAAAAAAATTGAAGCCTCCCAAGCCCCTATGCAAAGTATTTTTTTGCCGTATGCAGTGCCTCTGCTGCGGTTTGAGAGGTATGCAATACAGTTTTAAGTAATTTTGCGGTAATAACTGAATTACAATTAAAATAAATTAATGACATTAACAAATTTATTGAAGTGAAACCCCGGTTTTGTAATACAAACATTATATACAGGAAAACAAAATACAAGGAAAACTCCATTTTAATTAGAATATAAAAATTAAAGGAAAATATATAAGAAAATGAATAGACCACTTATCAAGCTTTACTTTTTCATTTGATAAAAATTTATTCAAGAACAATTCCAAATATATATTCGCATGTTTCATTCAAGATTGATTTGGTTTCCATAAGAATTTTTTACCTTGACCTTAATACATAAACTTGTAAATTTCTTTATTATAAACCACTATGCTACTTCTAATGTAAACAAAAAAATTGAAGCAAATAATAAATAAATATCAAATAATGTAAGGTGAAATGGAATAAATTAAAACATCAGGATATTTGAAGTCAAATTTCCTGTTAACTATTAAGAAAACTGCCACTTCCTTATAGCTTAGACATGTCTATCAAAGATTTGCAGTAGCTCGAGTATAAATTGTGGGCATATTTAAGTGCCATTTGCAATGGAATATCGTCCGATGTGTGTAGACAGAAAGAGATTCTTCACTCCTGAAAATCCCGCTTGACGCTTAGCTTTACTGAACAAAGTAAACATACTTTGTTTATTTACAAATTATTTGGATAGACGCTATCTCCCTTGTCAGCCATAAAACCAAAATAAATAAAATATTTCTACAAAATTAATTCTTTATAAAAGCGTAAAACAAAATTATAACATGTTACATATATAAACGTACAAGGTTACCGAATTGATTTTTAAATGAAATGATAAAATCAGTGGTGTGCAGCGATATTTTTCTTTAGGCAAGCACAGCATTTAATTCTGGTATACAAAAACAATAGAAAAAATATATTACAGTGAACTCTTCTATATCGTGGTGCTCTCATAATGCGGATTCCATATAATGTGGAGCAAAAATTGCGACAGCCCTGTCATAAGGCAATATTCATAAAACGCGATAGTCTTATAAAGCGGTTTCGCTATAATACCACTCAGTTTAAGCAGTTTCCCTATAGCATGACTTTTTCTATTACACTTTTATGGTTTGAAATTAATGGGGAATTCCCCTGTTTTTTCATCCACGTACATCACCATATTTCAATTTCAGTTATCAGGGAAATCCTCTGTAAAACAAATTAATACATTCACCTCAAATGCATTGGTAGACGAAAATATGAATAAAGAATGGGTTTCAAATTTCAATTTAAGTGATGTGAAAAGGGGACTGGGTTTGGGTAAACAATTAGAAAATTACTTTATTGAAAATGATCCTTCATCAGTACGAAGTGCAAAATTTAAAAGATAATTACAAAATTATTTAGCTCTTTTCAGAGAGATTTTGGTAGAGTTACAAATTGAAACTGCATTTGAAAACGAAAATGAAGATATGCAAAGTGAAGAGGACATTAAAAGAATTAGGCAACTTACTAATATTTAACAGATGTGATGAATATTAATAGAATTTTTGTTGGAAAAAATTTATTAAGTTTATATTTCACATTGTCTTTTAATTTTCTTTAAAGTCTTAATAAAAATAATTCAAAATATGTAAAATAGTTTTGCCTTACTTTTGTATCTATAAACTTATATTTCATAACCATATTCACCATAACATGCTACTCTAAAAATACAATTTTATATAACGTAGAATGAATCAGTCTGATTTATATGTTCTGAGTTCCACTTAATACGGTTTTCGTATAACACAGTAGGAATTGTTCTGAGTTTCTTATAACACGGTATGCTCTTTCCATATAACATGGGGCGAATTAATCTGATGTGCACTAATCTGAGTTTCATAATATAAAGCGGTGTGAATTAACACTAGAACGGCGGAAGCGGTCATTTCGACCGCATAACTATTTTAAGAAACGATTCCTCCAAAACGAGTAATCCCAGCCTATTGAAATATTATGACTTTTCTTATTTTCTTTGCAAAAGATGTGTCGAAGAAACATCCTAAATGCTGTAACTATGATCTTTTGGTTTTGAATTAAAGGTATGTTGTACTCTTTCTATGGCGGTCAAATTGACCGCTGCCCGTCGTTCTAGATAGTTCAAAGTATCAGTCATTCTAATGTTAATCGCATTATGGGACGGTTGACTGTACTGTTGAATCTATTTTTACATGAATTCCAATCTTCTACTTTTTTTAAAAACGCATTAATGACATTTTCGTGGAAATTAAGAGTTCTTATTTCTCAAACTTGAAGAAAACTTTTTAAGATACAACAAAAAAGTGTATCTTTGTTATTACTAATTAAGATTAATTTGAGCTCGGTCACCAATAATCTATCATCAATCACCGTTTCACAAATTCTGCTGAAATATTACAGTAAAATTTATTTTTTTTAAACTGATGTTAGGTAAGCAATGCTTGCATTGCTTCTATGGACTGCATACCCCTGGACAAAATCTAACTAAAACTGATAATATTTGGGAAACAGTTGAAGAGTTTCTACAATTATGACAGGTGACCACCAGTCATGACCAGAGAGTGCGAAAACTTTTTCATAACCACTGCCATTTAAAAACTTGTTTCGGCCACAGTGCAGTTATAACCAGAATGACCAAGGATTTTCTCAATCAATGTTATGTGGTCACATCATACACAGAACACGTGTTTTGCTTGAAATGCTGTCTAGAATCGTGCAGAATAACCATGCTGTTTTTCCTGTGGTGAGTGACTTGATAACTGATAAACAATTGTTAACGGAGATGACAATTTAGTTAATTTTTCAAACACACCCTTGTCATGTGCAAAAGTCATACAATAAAATCAATGCACAAGTCATTGATTCTTTCAAAGCTGGATCAAGTCTTGCTTAACATAAATGATAACAGAAACTGAATATCGCAACAAAATTACTTACTTCTACAAAGGAAAACTTGTTGAATGAAAGTTTGTCCAAAAGTAGATACAAAATTAGTTAAAATATATTTCTACATGTGTGTATGCCTGCATTCAATGCACAAGTCATTGCACAAATCATTGATTCTTTCAAAGCTGGATCAAGTCTTGCTTAACATAAATGATAACAGAAACTGAATATCGCAACAAAATTACTTACTTCTACAAAAGAAAGCTTGTTGAATGAAAGTTTGTCCAAAAGTACATACAAAATTAGTTAAAATATATTTCTACATGTGTGTATGCCTGCATTCTGTAACTATTTATTACCAGCCATGGGGTGGTTTGTGTAAAAAGATGCTAGTAAGAATTGTTATAAAGATTGGCAAGAATTGATCAGTTACACATGTAATATAATTTTTACATATAGATATCTTTACAAATTCTTGGCGAGAAAAACACTAGAAAGCTTGCTGATATTTTATAAACAGCAGAAACTTCATTGTCTTCATCTAGCCTTTCCGAAATTTAACAAAATAAGTTTTTTAGCGTGTACTTTTATACACGATTGATAAGAATTTGATATTTTTGTAAATAATACTTGAATTTGATATAAAACAAACTTGAAATGATGTTAGATTATTGTTAAAAGGAAATCTGCGTTGTTATACATATAAAAATATAACACTTACTTGATTGACACTTCGTTAAAATATTATATCCTGCATAATAACCATAATAGCATTATAGCGTAAAGAAAATAGGATGTACGGGAAGAGAAGTGACGTTTGGGTTCTACGTCACAAGGCCTGTCCCCAGTATGGACGGGACGGAGGTGGAGGCGTAGTAAGTAGTAATTTGGATACTTCATCTCGATATATGCAGTCCAGACATATAACAAACACAGGGCATCTGTCACCTGGCAAAATGCACTGTTAGATGATGTAAGTGTATTGAAATGCGTAATAATATAATCTATAACCATAAGTAATACATATATATATATATATATATATATATATATATATATATATATATACAGGGTGTTACAAAACAAATGCAATAAACTTTCAGGGGTGATAGTATAATAGAACACACCGAAACAAACAACATATTTCATCATAGAATACATGATCGCAAGTGAAGCGGTAAAGCGCTAGAGGGCGCTTTCCATTTCTCCACACATATGCAGTCTTACGCAACGCAAAACAGGACTCGCATGAAATATCCAAAGCCTTATTTAAGACGAAAGAAATATATGACAGCACTGAAGGATCCCCTTTCAGACAGTTGGCTGTGCAAAGGAGAAAACATTCTGTGATCGGAACCACGCCTTTTGGGGAAGCGCCTTTGAGCTTCTCTGACATTACATTCAGCTAAACCGTAGACAAAATGAATATTCGCCTTCTCTAAATTGGTATATCTATCGATAATGACCTCACATGCGAAAACAAACGCTTTTAACGCGTTCCTGAAAGAGCCCTCTAGCGCGTGAAAACGCTGTCTAGAGTGTAACCGCTTCACTTGTGGCCATGTATTCTAGGATGAAAAGTGTTTGTTTCGGGGTGTTCTATCGCCCCTGAAAGCTTGTTGTAGTAGTTTTTTTAAACATACTGTATATATATATATATATATATATTTACTATATGTATATATATATATATATGTTTATATATGTATATATATATGTATATATATATATATATATATATATATATATATATATATATATATGTTTATATATATGTATATATATATATATACATTGCAGAAGATAAAAGGCTGCTTTTTTTTTTTTTTTTTGCAAAGTGTTCCACATGGTCTTGTAGAATTCTCGTCTTGTAGAATATGAATCGTCTTGTCTTGTAGAATATGAATGATGAGTGTTGATTACACCACAGGTGAAGGCGAAGTGCGTGCTGTGGTATGCGGATAGGAAGTCACCCATGCTCTCCAAATATCACACTGACTTTTTTCTGTGGGAGTATACCAAGGATTACGCGTGCAATTTCTATCAATATGACACTTAAAGTTAAGGTGACATTACGACACTCTAAGTGACACTTTGTAACCCTCATAGCCAAAATGTGGGAGCAAATTGAAGTGGTGTGATTAAAGAAACAATCTGCAGTCCTTGTGAATCAACTTGCAAAATTACCGAAGCTAGGTACCATTCATGATTCGTTTGTAATGGTAACATTTTGTAATGGTTATCGGACTTAATGGATAGTCTGTATGTATCTGTTTTATATGCCATATAGTCTAGGCAGTGATCAAATTTTGTCATTATTTTCCAAAAAGAATTAATGTAATAAAAAATTACATTTTATGATATAGTATTTGTTTGAATGAGAAAGAAAAAAAACATATGTTAAAAGAGTATGAGGCTCTTTTAAAATATTTTAAAGAACTTTGAAATGAGTTTTTTTCAATTTTCATAAAAAACAAAACTCTTTGTATTCACTATTACAATTCTATTTTTAGGGTATCAACTAGTATTTACCTAGAGGGCGAGAGATTTTGTCTTTCCGTTTGTCTTCGTGTACAGATATGAAGATTTAAAATGAATGTTTGAATGAATGACATACGATTTCATTATTTATGAGAGAAATAGATAATTTTAGATAAGCACGAGTTTCGAGTAAACAAATTGATCTTCAAATCAATAAAAATATTTTTTCATATGTTTCTGAATATAAATATGCTGAATAGTAATAATTAGAAGTGTCAAATATGAAATAAATGCATATTGGATAGTTTTATAAATAAAGTTTTGAATGATTCTCCCAAATAGATATTTCATTTTTACAAATGATTTTTTGAATGCTGAATTGGTTAGTGTAAGTTTAATTTCAACATTCATTTTAATGTTGCTGTGATTAGGGGCGAATTTTGATCTTGAGGTCCAAGGCAATTGAGATTTGGCGGACTCAGAATTTAAAGTACACAGTAAAGGAACAATTTACCAAATTTACACATCACAGCCAATTTACTACATGTAATTGAACTAACAAGTTATATAAAAGTACATACGCAGAAACAATACAACAGATTCAGTATGTCTTTTTTCCTACTTGACATCTAAAAATGTATAATAAATTCCTTAAATTGTATAATCTTCAGGACATTGCTATCTACATCAAGTAGGCAGAGCACTCAAACTTTCATGGAACATCGTGGTTCTCAAATAAATCTTTACTAGTCAATTGGTTGAATGATCTCCCCATTGAAAAACTATTGATAATTATGCTCAAATATACACTTGGAAAAACATCACCAAGCCCTTCATTGTGGAGTTGAGATGGTGTGAGATATAACTTTAGCTTAATAAACTATGAATCTATAGCAATCTTTTAATTATTATATTTTTGGACAAAGAGGACCATTTGCCTGGAGGAGTCTTTTGTCCCCTTATAAATCCGACACTGGATGTCATGCATATCATAAAATATTTTCAATGACACGAATACACTTTTAGAAGAAACATACACTAAATATTGATGTTGAGCTTATAATTTTATATCTACTAGTGTATGGATCATTTTACAAAAGTAGGATAATTCGGTAGTGAAAGAAAATGAGTCATGAGGAAATAGCTGATTTGATGGACAGATATTACCACAGGATATTCTTTTCATTACCAGAGGATATGCTCTTTATTAAAAGATGATATATTTTTCATTACCAGTCTATGAAAAATGTCAACAATTTTTGACATTATCCATAGACTGATAATGAAGAGGATATAAAGTTAAAATATAATGCAAGCAGAAAATGATGGCCTCATATCATAAGAAAAATAACATATTCAAAATTCCCTCCCATGGAGTAGTAATAGAATTTGCCATCAAATTGATTTTACGGAGTTGACGATTTTGAAATAATTGGGTACGCTTTACTTTTCATTACACTTGGCGTAAAGTTTTTGAAAGACAAATTTTATACTCTTGAAAGTCATATAACGTCAGTAAAACAAATAACTGTTCAGAAAAGTTTTATAAGTTTATGTTCTTTAACCATAGGACCACATTTTTGATGTCCATCGTAAATCTTCACAAAATAACAAAGACTTAATATTTTGGTTATCAAACAACATCATTGATTGATACCAACTTCATATCAGTATCAAAAGAAACATCAGAAGCAATATCAGTGGGTGGATAAATAACTTAAAAGCCTTATCATGGAGTTGGCAATAATGTTAGTTACATGTTAGTTCTACAGACCATAATTTTTCAGTTGGAATATTCAGTTACACATTTCTGTCATTAAATTATTAATTTCCATATTTTTCTGCAACATACGATTTGATGATTAATTTCTATGAATATATCAACGAAATTACATGCATTGTGGTGGATAATAGTGGGAATGAATTAAGATGTAGTTACCTGCTACGGAGTTGTTGCTGTTGTTGTTGAGACCCAGACCGTCCGACCTACCAGACAGGTGTAAGGTAACTATTTGGACGGCCGAGAAGAGCCACCGAATTTAGACCGGAACCCAGTGGGGGAGGCATCCACAGGGACCGTACCCTCCATCCCCTACCACCAACCTCTCGGAAGAACTTACGGACCCACATGTTTAACGTGATCGTACTCCGCGTGAACACGGCGGCAGTTTAAGCAGCGGAGGGAATCAAACTCGGGCCTACCGACTGCAATTCCCGCGCGCTAACCACTGGGCTACCGCGCACCACATGTTACGAAGTTGACAATTTTTATGCAAAACTTTTTTCACTGTTACTTCTTAGAATGTTTTGCTTTTTATTGCGAAATAAACAAACAATACAGAAATTTATTTCCACGAAATATAAAGAATGATTTATGACAAGTAAATGCTAGCTAGCTACAGTGATCAGAGTAGAGTAAGTACTTCAGTGATTAGAGTCATTTTACATGGGGATATCTGAAACAGTAGCTGTTTGGTTCCCTTTGTGATCCAATGATTCGTGTTAAGTTTTCATTAACAAATATCGCAAATACGTTCTATTTTTCTCCAAAGTTCTTCAAGAAGGGAATCCGTTTGGCAATGTATCGACTTTTCCCTACTTCTTCCTTTCATATCTTAATTTTTTAGACATTAACACCTTCTGTTGATGACACCTGTAAAATCAGTCTGTTAAAAAAGAAATTTCATACTAAGTGGAACTAAGATGTCACAGAGCTGTAAGTGATTATCCATACAGAAGCTAATTGTCATTATACAGGGTGCCCCGAAAAGATTGAAATTCTCTTTAATTCTTTACCTGTTGGAGATAAATGGGCAATGCAAATTGCTAAAAAGAAGAAAGCAAGGTAGGAAATAAGACTACGTTAATAAAATAGTCCTTTCATTAATTTTCAAAAAGTTACACTTTTTGAATTTTTATACGATCCTCTTAGAGAAATTTAGTCAAGCAGAAAATTTTTATCTGTAATGCAACAAGATCATTAAAAAAAACCGCATATCTGTATCTTTAAAATTGAGCGAATTACATTTTATTGAAAATTGAGCATTGCGAATGGGGACCATATATCAAATTAGAAATGTAAATTTGTGACATATCACAAAAAAGATAAAACTAGATGATAATACTTAGGATACCCAACCACGTAGTGAATACCACTGCTTTATATGATCTCTGTCTGTGTAATGCTTTATTTAGATGCATTTGTGATAAAATATTTTGACACATAATAACGTATTATTGATCTAAATAACTTCCATCGTCAATTTGTTTATGATTCCTATTTTCGCTGATGAAACAACCTTCCACATGGTACGGAAAAGTGGCATAAGTCAGATTTTTCCTTTATCATAATTCGGTTGATTTTAAAGATACAGATATGAAATTTTTTAATGATCTTGTTGCATTAAAAAGAAAAATTTTCTGATAGACCAAATTTGTATAAGAAGATCGTATAAAAATTTAAAAAGTGCAACTTTTTGAAAATTAATGGGAGGACTATTTCATTAACGTAGTCTTATTTCCTACCTTACTTTCGACATTTTGCAATTTACATTGCCCACTTATCTCCAGCAGGTAAAGAATTAAAGCGCGTTTCAATCATTTTGGGGCACCCTGTATAATAGTTCAAATTACAGGTATGTTAATCCATTGCTGGTTATTGCTCCAAATTGAGAACGATGCATAAAATGAACAATAAATTTAATTAAATTTGAGGCTAATGTGTTTTGTTCTAAAAAAATATCTTGTACATATTAAATTATATAAGTAATTTTATCAAATACTGGCAGTATACCCGTTCCTCATATGGAATTATGGAATATATAATATAAAGAAACACAAAATGTTAATTATGTACAAACTTCTATAGTATTTTAAAGGAAATTGTTATTCAAAATATTATATTACAACATTTAATGTAATTCTTCTAAAACGAAGTATAAGAATCTCTGTTCTCATTATACACAATTATATTTACTGGCAGATCTGAAGAATAAAGCATTCTGTCCTGTTATAACTTTCTAATTAGCTCAAATTTTCTAATCTTAAAATTCCTTTAGCAATTTCTAATAGTTGGGGCATTTACAGCATTTCTCACCAGTGTAGTTTTCATGTTAGTCAAACTAAATGTACTTTAAAATTTCGTATTAAGGAACATGAAAACTATGTCAAAATCAGGAATTTAATAAATCTTCAATTGCTCAACATTGCTATAATTTTCGCCAAATTTTAGAGTTCTCGTTAGCAAGTATCATACAGAAATGCACGTCGATCTAGGATGTTGTGTTCTTTGAAGCCTACCATATCTAGAAAAATTCTAGTAATTAGATTAATGATTTGTCCAGTAGTCCATTTTTGTCCTTTTGTTGTTAATGGGAGGACTATTTCATTAACGTAGTCTTATTTCCTACCTTACTTTCAACATTTTAGCAATTTATATTGCCTTCTTATCTCCAACAGGTAAAGAATTAAAGCGCGTTTCAATCTTTTTGGGACACCCTGTATAGTTAGCTAAATTATTCATTATTGTAACTATATTATTCACTGTTGTAACTATATTAATTATTATTGCAAGTATTCTGAGTATTTCCCGAGTACTTGTAAATAAGCTTTCTCCATGCGGTAGTGCGCTTGGGTAATTCGAATTTGCGGATTATTTTTACATATGGGAGAAAGATGAACTCATCTGATGTGGCTTTTCCAAAATATCTCTATATTTTTAAATATATATCTACAAACCTGTTCATTCGGCTGAGAGCATGCCAGGGATTTCGCAGTTTCATGCGTTTCGTTAAAAGCTATACTATTCGGCGGGCTTGACCGTCAGTTTAATTGTTTCAAACTCATCTCTCCACAGTTGGATCATCGTCTTCTCCGAAAGCGTTAATTAAGATAACAAGGACTGCAGTATGTGTGAGGCCAGAATATGTCCTCACATGTGACATTTTTATTTCAATATTTATGGTGCCTAGAACGGCTAACAAAGCTCGAGTCTGGCTGGCGCCGGTGTTTACAACAACGTGAACTTTTAGGTCAAATACCATAAATTTGGGTGTCCCAGGCCAAAGGGGCTGAGAGGGGCCTTGATAAATGTCAAGTGATGCCATTGGGTTCAAAAGAATCAATGAGCGCCAAGGAGAAGAAGGGCGGAGCTACCGCCCCCCCCCCCCCCCCGCCGAAGGAACCACAAGTCACTTCGATACGAAATGTGGTAGAAGTAACTCGGATACGAAATGTTGCAGAAGTAAGTCTGACACGAAATGTGGTTGCGAGAAGTTTCCTACGAAGTGTTGTTGAAAGGAGTTTGACAAAAGGAGCGAAGCGAACATGACCCAGCAGAGATGACTTAGGAGTTGCATTTATAGTATGCAGTTATAAAGTATCAGTCGAAGTGAGATATACGAGGAGGAGCCACACACCACAGAGTTATGGCAATAAGACTGATGCAAGCGAGATGATGAGCCCAAGTCTAAACTGGAAGGTATGTGCTCTGATGTTACCGGTCCTAGACACCTTCGTAAAATTAATATTTCTGGTCGTATCTCCCCTAGCTAAAATAGTTAAATGAAAATTGATAATAGTTGAAAGTTGATATTGATGAAAATTAGTGCTTTTGATAAATTGATGTTGTTAATAAATGATATTGTTTAAGTTTTAAATAGTCTAATCTTTTAATATAATTAATAATTCTTTTCAGGACTTACACAAAAGGTAAAAATAATTGGAGGGTTATTGCGGCACAACAACGAGCGATGTACGCTTAAATGTTAATTCCACTATATATGAAATCAACGGCCATGTTTTCAATGATTAATAAACAATTAATATTAATATTAATCTTTAAAACTTAATCATTTCAATTCTACGTCCCACAGTATGAAAACATTTATTTTTATATCTATGCAAAGATAACTAGTAACTTTCATGGATACACATTACTTTTCCACTTAATTTCTATACTTGTCTCGGCATGTGTCCCATTGGTACACCAAGACATGGATCTCAGACATGAAGAAATCAGTGTGAAGGTCATGCAACCAAAACATTACAGCTTCATGGAATTGATTATCGGTTTTATATCCTTTTCCAGCCAGGTGCTTCTTTAAAGGGCCAAAGAGACTAAAACCTCTAGGTGCCAGTTCAGGTCTGTAAGGTGGGTATCTAAGCACCACCCATTCGATGCTCCGTAACAGTTTGTTCGTACAGTTAGCAATATTGAGCTTGCAATTACCATGAAACATACACCTTAACAAGTGGGCGATTGATTTCAGCTGATTTATATCCTGAACTCGTAGAAATGTTATCACACTAAGAATTTCAACATTTGACTGCATTTCTGCAAGTACTACATCTTTAAATGCTTAACAATATTCTGATGTCCTTCTAACTAGGGGCAGGAAAAATAAAGATCGTTCATGCTAGTGGAAATATATAAATTTGCGTGTGTGATAGGCTTTGCTACTTTATTTAACTAAACACCCTTGTATATCGTCGCTTCTTCGTATATATCCCGGACTTCGCTGAAAAGTTGTCACAGAACCATTTCCGAAATCTGGGACCCGCCGATGCCAATGGATGATAATTTTATCACCCAAAGTCCGATTTAGAGTATAATATTCGTGCTTCCCACAATCCTGACATACACATTGCTTTGTTTCCCGAATTCCATACCTTGTTTCCTTCGTGTACAACGGTTCAGGTGTATGAGCTCCAATATCGTAAACCAAAAATTAGTAAAACTATTTTATGAGTTCTTTACAACTGCATTACTTCATATATTTTATTTCAAAGTTCATCAAAGAGTTATAACGGAAACCCCTAATCATTGCTATAATTTGTGCTTATGTATATTTGAAAGTTATCGAATTTTTGTCCCGTAAATATATTGTGTGCCCTGTAAGAGGTGAGGTAGCTTAGTCGTTAAGGCACTCGGAGGACCCGAGATCGATTACGATCTGCCCCAAATACCTGGCATCTACGCGGAGTACGGGGACGTTAAATCTGTGGCTCCGAAAATCTTTCCGTGAAGGTGATGGTAGGGAAAGGAGGGTACGGTTCTTGTGGATGCTCACCACACTAGATTCCTGCCTAAAATGTGTGGCACTGCATCGGTCTTACAAAGCAGATACCTTACACCCTCGGATAGGTCTGTATCGAAAGAAACACAGTGCGCCTGCTAAATTTGCAAGTAGCCAAATGAGTGTTGAACGGTGTTAGTTAGAGCTATGAAAGTGAAATACCGCTAGAGTAATGTGACTATGCACTACCAAATGAGACTGACCGCAGCGCCCCTAGCGGCAAAATATGGAAGATAACACTCAACTATCGGAAATTGTAATTGATGTAGAATAAGTGTCCATTAGAAAGTTGTAGATCATAATCAAATTAGTATGAAATAGCTGGCTAAATTTATGGTTTTCTGACCTTTAGGTTCACGGGTTGTAAAACTCTGCTCCATCCAGACTGTCAGTATTGTTTGTCGTTTTGACCATAATAAATAAACGGCATAAAGCTGTCTCACCAAAGTGTAAGATCAATTTCTGGTCTCACAAACAGCAACTGGTTGTTTAAAGCAACTGATGACACATACAGTATTTATTATTGCACATGTAATGAATAAATTACAAATATACAAGATACAACCAATAACTGGTTTGATGAAATTCTTAAATGGAGACGAGTTCTAAAGCTTATATGCTTACCACTGGCATTTTGTTACCTCTCCCTGTATTGCGGCCATACCCTGAATGCTAAACTCTTCCTAGTCATCGTTGTATCGAATTGGGTTCTTTCCACTAGGCTGCCGGCCACCTTCCGAACTCCTACAAATCTGTCATCGTGCCTTCTGCTTCACTCTAGATCACTCACGTCCAAACTCTTACTAGAATCCTTTCTCTTACTTTCTAGTAAATCTCTCATGATCCGAAACTTATTCCTATTTCACCCTAGGAATGCAGAAAATGCTGATTAACTCGGTGATTGGTCTAACAACCGAACCAGCTAGAATAGTTAGCTTAAAGAAACATAAATTATAATGCAAACTCAGGAAAATAATAATCAAGAAGTTATTTAGATCTCGAAAAATTTACAAGGCAGCTTGTATACAGGTTTAGCGTCAAATTTTAATTTCATTTAAGCGTTCCTTTATATCAAAATAGAATAACACATCAGTATAACAAACGAGTAATGTAGGCCAATATAACAAACAGGACTGCAGGTCTATAGATCACACAAAATCGGAAATATCGATCCATTACACTACGTTAACTCTGAAATAATATTTCAACCCTTCAAATATTCGGAAATATTCATTTGTCTGTCCATATATATTAATCATAAATATATCTCTAAAGTAAAGCATTTCACTTTCCCCATTAGACTGCTCTTAATGTATATATCAGTGGTGAAAACATCTTTTAGAATTAATCTTAAGAAATGTATTAATATGAAGTTGAAAAAAATGTGGGTCATTTATCATGCTTTGCTAGTGACTTTTATAAATCATCCTCGGAGCTTTAAGAATTTGATTTATAGATTTTCTGAATAGCTAAGTTTAATACGGTCCTAAATGTAGTTTAGGTCATTAAGTCTTCAAGTTCATGAACTATATTTATATAAATGTGATCATGATTAAGTCCGTTTCTCCATATGATGAAATTTTTCTTTCTAGTGTAAAAAGTTTTCAAATGTAGTTCATCTCTATAGTATAATTAGACAGTGTTTTGTCATGGTATGTAAAATGAAAATTATTTCAATCATAAATTTATCCGATAATACTACCACCTAAAATGCGTAATACCGAAGTTTGATGGTGCATTGAAATATGACCTACGAGAAATTTTTCTATGTCGGGGTAATTAATTTCCTACACAGAAAAAAATGTTCGAAATTTTTCTGATTGCAGGGGTTGGGAAGTCTTGGGAATTTTTTTGTGAGAATAAAAGACTTATATTTTTGATATTTATCTAAAATCCATGCTGATTTTTCAAAAGATCAAAACAACTATCAGCAAGAAAGATCAATCATGTATAAACCATTGATTATGAAACACTTTTCAACTGCAATGCAATTTTATTTAAACATATCTAAAATGCGATACATTCAGCGGCGATATTTTTAAAATTATAAAAACATTACAGTAATTTATTATATTTGAAAACTTCATCGAAAACAAATGAACTTTATTCAAATAACTTCATCGAAATATGAATCGCTGGATCTCTATCTAAAAAAATGAATATTTCATTCATAAACTTTTTTCCATTCTTTTCATTCAGCAGCGATATTTTTATAATTATCACAATACTACAATAATTTATTTTACTTAAAAATTTAAAACCATGGAGGTAAAAATATTTTCTAACTCCATGCTTAAAACTTCATCGACAAACGCAACACTATAGAATCGTCTGCCTCTCTATGTAAAATTAATGAATGTTTCATTCATATCAGATATATTGCAGACTCTAGAGCTAAATAATTTTGCACTAAAGAAATTCAGCCATTTTTATACAAGTCATCTTACAGCTTGATGTGTTTACATTCTCCATACTTGAAAATTAGGCTTCGTTGTAGAAATAATCAAAGTTTGATGATTATTTAAAATTCAAAATATTGTAATTGCGTTTTGGACTGAACCCGGGTTAAAAATATGAAATACATTGAACCCTATAGGACCTAATTTTTCAACCATTTTTAAGCAAATTTAAAATTCACAGATTGCTTCGAAAGTTTTAGAAAATATTCAAATTATCCCATAAAATATATAGAAAAAATTTCAGTAAAATATGTTAGGTAGTTTTTTAAATAAAAATTATTTAATATAGGGAGAAAAACAAATTCAATAAAATTCTGACTTTTGCTATATCCTCCAGAAAGAAAAAAGAGATATATTATATAATAAATATTTTTCTAAGAGTTTCACTGCTTTATAGAGAGGTTTCACATTTTAAAATAAATATGGTAGATAACAAATTTTTGAATAAAATAAATTATTATAATACTGTGATGAATGAAACGATTGGAAACATGTTTATGAATGAAATGTAGCTTTCATATAGAGGCGATTTATATTTCGATGACATCATTTGAATAAAGTTCATTTGTTTTCGTTGAAGCTTTCAAATATAATAAATTATTGTAGTACTATGATAATTTAAAAAATATTAATGAGGAATGTATCGCATTTTAGAGATGTTTATAAAAAACTGCATTGAAGTTGGAAAGTGTTTCATAATCAATGCTTTATGCATGATTGATCTTTCTTGTTTTTATTAAATCCCATTCCCCTGTGTATCCCAACAGCCAAATAATAAAGTCACAACTTCATTTACAAGCCTCATTTTCTAGTATTCTTTTAATTTGATATTTTAAAATAAATTAAATTATTCAAATTAAAAACAGTAATAAAAAAGATGAATCATGCATAAAACATTGATTATGAAACACTTTCCAACTGCAATGCAATTTTATTTAAACATCTGTAAAATGCGATATTTTTTAAGCGGTAATATTTTTTAAATTATCACTATACTACATTAATTTATTATATTTGAAAACTTAAAACTTCATAGAAAAGAATGAACTTTATTCAAATGATGTCATTGAAAATTATATCCCCGGGTTCTCCAAGTGAATGCTGTAGATATTTCACTTGTACAATTTTATTCCATTACTTTCATTCATCACAATACTACATAGTTTATTTTATTTAAAACCTTAAAACTATGGAGGTGCAAGTAATTTTGCTCTATGCTTAAAACTTCATCGAAAAAATTGTCTGCTTCTCTATGTAAAGTCAATGAATGTTTCACTTATAGCAGCTATATTGCAGACTCCAGAGTTAAATAATTTTGAGTTAAAGAAATTCAGCTATTCTTATACAACTCATCCTACATCTTTATGTGTTTAGATTCTCCATAAGTGAAAATTAGGCTTCGTTGTAGAAATAATCAAAATTTGATTATCATGTAAACTCAAATATATTGTAATTGAGTTGTTTCAGAACATTGATGCACAGATATTAAGCAAAAATATAGCGTTTTAGGAGAGATACAATAATATGAATTACAAAAAAGTTTATAAAAACGATTTTGACACAAGATGGATGGCATTGATCATTTAAACTGAAATATATTGTAATTGCGTTATTTCAAAATATAGATGCACAGAAATAAAGCACAAATAAAGCGGTTTTAGAACGGATGCAACACTAAATATAAATTAAAAAGAACTTTAAAAATCATGATTTTGACACAAGATGGATGGCATATTTTATTTTGAAGTGTGTCATGTGATATCTTCATATAATATGGGTGTAATTATTATTTTAATTTTTATTTTAAAACCACCGAATATCTTTTGCTGAATTTTTTTTTCATACTTTATTGGATAATTTGTATATTTTCTAAAACTTTCGAAGCAATTTGTGAATTTTAAATTGGCTTAAAAACTGTTTGAAAAATAGATCCCGAAGGGTTCAATTTATTTCATTTTATCAACCCTGGTTCATTCCTAAACTAATTGGATGTTATTATTCATCTATATTCCCATAGGTTCCACAGACTGTCTGAATAACATACTAAAATTTCATTTTGATAAAGCCATTTTTACGGAAGTTATCGTGCGAACGGACAAACAGATAGACAGAATGACCAAAGTTATAAACAGATTTCAACTATGTTGTAAATTGTTAATAATCGTCTCTTAGCTTGCAAATAAAAATATGCGATTATTTGTTAATAATTTATATGAATGAAAATATATAATGGTAACTATTTTGGCTTATAAATGCTAATGACTAATTGTGGTTCTGTTCAGCCTCTCCTTCAGGACTGTCGAGCCTCCCTTAAATTTCCCTCCAGCCCCTCCTCAATTTCGTCTGTGAATACGGCCCTGTATGGTGGATGAAGATGAAAAAACTAAAACTATAAAATAAATTGAGAAAATAACAAATTTCTGTAATCTCTTACACAATTTAGGAAAGGTAGGAAATGAATTTTGATCACACACAAAATTGGACCAAATTGAGGATATAAGGAGGTTCAATTCAAATCTTCATGATGGTTCGATTCTTGATCTTGGAACAACCACTCCGGTGATGGATATATTAGTGAATGGTGTTAGTGCTTGATCTCGTTAGAGAATCTTCCAACCGCTTCAAAGTATGTTTATTTTCTTATAATTTAATATAGTATCAGAATGTTTACAAAGTATTGTGTTGCTGAGAATACGAAAAATCTGATGTGAGGCTGAACATGACTTTCGCAACAGAATGCAATGATTTTACGTCCTTTACGCCGAAATAATAGTGTGCAACATACTGTTTTGGCATAATTATCCCCATGTAAATTGAAATTGAACGCTATTTTTGAAAACTTATTTGTCCAAACGCAATGATTTGTTCATACTGAAGTGCCCAATACAATAGACATTTAATTAATATCCCGCAAAATAAATGACTATTGACTAAAAACTACATTTACTCACTTTGCGCGCATTCTAGTTTGAAAGTAATGTAGAGTGAATCCCAAATTTTTACAAAGTATAATATATATAATACATATGTGGACATTACGTACCTAAATTTAAGATTCTTTAATATAAGCTTGCTTCTTTAATATTGCTTTAACATAAGCTTGCTTCTTTAATATTGCTTTAATATAAGCTTGCTTCTTTAATATTGCTTTAATATAAGCTTGCTTCTTTAATATTGCTTGCTGGGCTCATAGCCCAGCAAGCAATCAAAAAGTTATCAGCCTGACACCGACGAGAGAAGCATTTCGTCATTCGTGACGCCACGGACCAGGAGAGTTGTTGCCAAAACACAGTAAGTTTTCTCATTATTATAATTGAAATTGTTTGTTAATTTTGAACTGACAGTATTCAGACGGAAACAACCTGCGCAGAGAGTTTTAATTGAGCTTTGCACACCTTCCACAATGACGTGAAAAGGGATTCTCGGTTTCTTCCGAGAACCCGAGAACAAAATGCGCGCGTTTCCTGTGACAATATAAGTTCAGAACCAGAATAAAAAAAATGAAATCAGTTATTGCGGTATGAACTTTCTTCCTCTTCCCTGTCTAAATTTAGGTGTCAAATATAAACATAAAATTTTCTAAGAAGTAATTCTTGTAAAGTTTTAGAAATTATTTTAGTTCTATAAAGTATAAATTTCCAAACATCATTTTATTTAAAAAAAAATAATTTGCAAATTTAGGCATAAAGCATACCTTATTATAATTATGTGTGTGAAATATTTTGTGTATATTCACTATAGTTTAGTCTGTGGTATGGGCACAACACATGAGTGCATTTATTTTCTTTTAAGAACTTCAAATAAACTCTATGAAAAAAAATGTACATACATTATTTTTGTTAGAATTTTTTTAACAAACGTACAGGCAAAGATTAAAATATTATTATCTAAAAATGTCTTTTAGTTTGTATGATTATCAACTGATATACCAATTTTTCAACTTAAAGTGAAAAAAAAGAACGAATTTTAGCTGCCAGGCAATCTCTTTCTCTTAGCAGATTTATCGCACAATATTGCATATGGAAGGTGTATACAACATATTAAACGAATCCTACTACTTTTTAACACTTTACAACATAGTTGAAAAGTGTTTATGACTTTGTTCATTCTGTCTGTCTGTCCATTAGCACGATAACTGCCGTAAAAATTATTTTATCAGAATGAAATTTTAGTATGTTGCTCAGACGGTCTGTGGGACCTATGGGAATATAAATGAATAATATCACCCAATTAGTTTTGGATTAACCCCGGGTTGAAAAAATGAAATATATTGAACTCTGTGGGACCTAATTTTTTAAACATTTCTAAAGCGAATTTAAAATTCACAAATTGCTTCGAAAGTTTTAAGAAATATTCAAATTATCCTATAAAATATATAAAAAAAATTTCAGAAATATATATTCAGTAGTTTTTGTTAAATAAAAATTAAAATAATAATTACATCCAATATATGAAGAGATCACGTGACCATTACATGAAGAGATCACGTGACCCACTTCAGAATAAAATATGGCATCCATCTTGTGCCAAAATCGTGATTTTTAAAGTTCCTTTTAAATTATATTTAGTGTTGCGTCCGTCCTAAAACTGCTTTATTTTTGCTTAATTTCCGTGCATCAGTGTTCTGAAACAACGCAATTACAATATACTTGAGTATAAATGATCATCGAACTTTGATTATTTCTACAACGAAGTCTAATTTTCACTTATGAAGATTGTAAATACATCAAGCTTTAAGATGAGTTGCATAACAATTGCTGAACTTCTTTAACGCAAAATTAGTTAACTCTGGAGTCTGCAATATAGTTGATATTATTGAAACCGTCATTGGTTCTACATAGAGAACAGACATTTTGTAGCAGACTTTTTCGGTGAAGTTTTAAGCACTGAGTTAAGTTACTTTTATCTCCATGGTTTTAAGTTTTTTAGTAAAATAAATTATTGTAGTATTTTGATGAATGAAAGGAATAGAAAAAGTTTACAAATGGAATTTTTACTGCTTTTTCATAGATAGCCAGGCGTTACCTTTCAAGGACGTCATTTCAATAAATTTCATTTTTTTCGATGAAGTTTTTAAATATAATAAATTATTGTAGTATTGTGATAATTTTAAAAATATCACGGCTGAATGTATAGTATTTTAGAGTACCATATCCTTTCCATATACTTTCCATATACTTTTAGGGAGGTCGGACGGTCAGGGTGATAAGAAAGGAATATAATCATAGGGCAAACTACCGCCGCAGGTAAGTTCCAAAATGCACAGCGACTGCAATAAAATTTTAAACACAGAAAAGGAAACTTCCATTCGGAAATAAGTTGAAAAGTAATAAACACAATATCTCTTATAGAGTCTTACAGAGTAAATCATGAGCTTAAACAAAGCAAAGATACCCAAAGTTAAGCATTTGCTGAATTAAAATGGGGAGGTTCTCTCATCACAGGGTGAATCAGCGCAGTACTGGGTAACATATTACCAAGGCCACCAGTTTTGTGGTAGGCTTGCAGGTAATTTAACTTTCAATTAAAATATATTACGGCACACCAGTACGTCAATGGAATTATAACTACAACTTAGACAGAAATAGTTAAACTCTCTTACAAAATCCGCATTTTACACTATTTAATATGAAATGTATTGTTTAAATTTTTATTTCCAATGTATGACACGCTCAGTGGTGACCGTTCCCATTGAGAAGCCGCGGCGCAGAGAGAGAAAAATCCAAAGTTATGCATTGACTTTGTTCCATTAAATCCTTAATAAACTTCTGACTGTTCAGAGTCATGCGCACTGCTACATGATATTCCATGCAAGGCATAAACCATCTTCCTTCATGATGCATTAAGTGTCAGGCATTTCTTACTAAGGGCATTAAATAAAAACGAAATTAATTTACTAAAAATCACCTGATACTTAGATTAACACAACTGATACCTGAAAATGAAGTTAGCATTATTTCATTTCGCCTGATGTAAGTTACAAATATCAAATGTAATTGTAAGGTTTATTTTGCCAGATTTTTGACGTAAGCCGAATGACAGTTGCCGCATCGAAAGGATTTAAATATATTTAAATCCCCCCCAAGTTAAAAGTACTATTAATCTTAAATATAAATAAAGAGTATAAGTTATAAACACTTTTAACCTCGAGCGAGTGTCCAATTAAAGGAATAAAAGGACTAAATTATATTAATGAGGAATTTAAGAAATATTTAAATTATTAAAACTGCTGCTGGTAATCCGAGAATAAGCTAATTTCCTAAACTTAAATCTATACATAACAATTGAATGACTAATATGCAAGTCTTATCATTTTAGACCCAAGAAATTAAAATAATCTCCCTGTTTTGCCTGAAGGAAGACCAAAATTATTCACAACATTCTATACTAAATGTCAATTATTTCACATCTTAAGACACAGATTTATAAATATGCTTCTGGCATATTATATAATCTGCAACTAAGAGACGTGAGCATGTAAGCTAACAGAATTAAAGGGAAATAAATCAGTCACAAAGTTAATCTTCTTGGTATAACGAATGCAGTGTAAATATGCCCGTAGGCTTTATGAAACTAATCAGACGGCATATACATATGATAATAGGATATATTTCATAAAATAACTGTCAATATGGTTCCTTATTTGCATATCTCGGTTGCGATATTTAACTTTTATGCACAATGCATATAAGCTGACATTTGAGTAAATATATAATTGACAATATTTCATTAAAATAAATGCAAGATTCACATAATTTATGTTTTTATTTAAAATGAATAAATTCATATTTAATATTAAAAGAAAAACGAAAATATAAATGTTCGTACAATATTGATTATATAACTCTTTTAATGGAAAACTCTGTATACCTGCAGCATGCAATGAATATGTTTACTTTATAATGCAGTTTTGAGTGTATTTTGATATACATAGTGTGTAAAAAGTTACACAACTAAATATTTCTTGAACTATTTGTCGTAGATCTATGGTTGCAATTTAAGAAATGTTTTATCTAATGTAGGCAGTCGTCTATGCAAAATTTGTTCATGTGATACCTTTTAGCAAAATAGTACAAAATATAACAATAGCCCTAGAAAAAAATGTTTAATAATAAAAATATTTCCATAGCCCATTTAGTTAAATAAAGAAAGTCCATTGCTGTCTTACAATCGAACTTACCCGAAATATTATTCATTAAAGTTTTCGACGGATAACCAGGGACTGTATAAAATTTTTACTAAAGATAGGTGCGTGTGTAAATTTTCAATTGGAAAATCTATCTTGCGAAATTAATTTTTGTAGACTCCTGAAATCAATGTTTTTGCTGTTTCTTTTAATCGAGACAAATTAGTTTAAGTCCTACAACCTTAAAATTTTCACTTTCAATTTTGAATATTAGAGAACTTATTGTTACCTTAAAACATCTTTAAATGAAAAAGGAACAACTTTTAAATTAGAACTTCCTTACGTCCGTATAAAAAGTTAAATTTTGTACTTTTATACTAAAATGCGTGACGTTACCAAAACTTTTGTAGTCTGAAACCTTATCTTTAACTATTTCTTAACTTAAAGCTATTAGTCTTCTACCAGTCGTTCATAAGATATTAATTTGTGCAATCTTTTTGAAACACCAAGTATAACTCTTATTTTGGGAACATTTGAATAGTGCATAAATTTATAATAATAGTATATAGATTTAATAATAGTCCATGGCGTTTCAATATGAATTACTATATGATTTGTTCCAAAAGGCTGAATTATCAGTTTTCAGTTTACCAGGTTTCCCGTTACCGAGTGACTTTGAGGTGTATCCAAATGATCTCTGAATCGCTAAAACATAATAGTCATACTTAACTGGTCACTTTTTACTTTAGTCCTCTTTAAAGTACCCTTTTTCAGATTCAATACTCTTGTTTTAGTGATTTTTCTATTACCAGAAATAATTTTTTAACAGTTGGTTTGGAATGCGCTTTAGTGCTCTATAGATTCTAAATACAACGATCCTACGTCTATTTCAGAAAGGCTCTGGCCTTTTTTTTAAATCCTATTTCGCTAATCATATTTTTTCGGTTAATTCCATTAAAACTTTATTAGACATTATAATTCCGATTTTGTCCCGAATTGTACGCTTCATAATTTTGATGTTATTTGACGTTTTCTCCTAATACCCCAATTACTTCACTTCAATCTTGTTAAACGAAAACCTAACCTCAACTTAAATACCTATTATGAATACTTAAAATGTCTACTTTTAGGGGGGGGGGGGAAGCGTGTTCAGTTATCTTGGACGTTTTAGAGTTATTGTCATTTCCGCGAGCCTCCCCAAAACACGAATTTTGGCCTGCCCTGGTAAGCAAATATAGGCCCAGATCAAAAATGGCGGGAAACAACAACAACAAAAAAATTATTTTGGCTTACACACAAATGGTACTAACTATGGTAGGAATATACAAAAATCTGATGTGGGCAGCACATGACTTTCCCTGCAGACTTATATACACGTTCTCTTTATTTTAATTAAATTTAATTCACTTTTAATTCAATTTTGGTTCTCATTTAGTAACTGGACTTATTTTTAAAGGTGGGCGTAGAGAAAATACGAAAACACTAAAGTATCTTGAGAACGGCTAGTCCTAATGTAATGGGGTTGGTCTTATTCTTTTCTTCGTTAAGAATTACGTATAAAACAAGCATTCATTGGACATATTTGAGCATACGTAATTTTTATTTTTGATTTTGATGATTTTTGCGGACCATTTTGCAAAAAAAGGCGGGTTTTGTTTTATCCCAAATCGTACTAAAAACTAATCAGCACCAGATTCACACTCAAATGACTTACCTACCAAATTTTACGAAATTCGGTACTTTAGTTTTTGAGATAGAGGTGATACATACATTGCACAGACAGACAGACAGACACACATACATACGTCACACTAAAAATAGTTTTTTCGTATTCTAGAGGTCCCGAGACGTGTAGATTGGTCGAAAACTCGAGTTGTGATTTTCGTCATGATTCCAATACTTTCCCTTTACATTACCATGTATTACGGAGAAAGTAAAAAATCTGATGTGGGCAGCAAAAGACTTTCCCTGCCGACTTATATCCACGTTCTCTTTATTTTAATTAAATTTAATTCACTTTTAATTCAATTTTTATTCTCATTTGGTAACCGGACTTATTTCCAAAGGTGGAGTAGAGAAAATACGAAAAAACTAAAATGTCTCGAGAACGGCTAGTCCTAGTGTAATGGGGTTGGTTTATTCTTTTCTTTGCTAAAAATGACGTATAAAACAGGGATTTAACGGATATATTTGTGCATACGTAGTTGTTTATATGAGATTTTGACGATTTTTGCGGGCCATTTTGCAAAAAAAAAAGGCAGGTTATCTTTTTCCGAATCGTACCAAAATCTAATCAGCAGCAGGTTAATCCACAAGCGACTTATATACAGAATTTTGTGAAATTTGGCCCATTAGTTTTTCAGCTAGCGTGGATACAGGCAATTTTTGTAGGCCATTTCGCAAAAAAAGGCGGATTCTTTTATCCCGAATCGTACCCAAAACTAATCAGCACCAGGGTCATACCCAAATGACATATCTACCTTATTTTATGATATTCGGTCCAATAGTTTTTGAGTTACAGTGGATACATTCATTGTACAGACAGACAGACAGACACACACACATACACACACACAGACGTCAGGCTAAAAATATATTTTTCGTATTCTAGAGGTCTCGAAACGTGTAAAACCGTCGAGAACTCGAGTTTTGATTTTCGGCAGGATTCCAATACTTTCCCTATACATTAACATGTATTGCTGGGAAAATAAAAAAATCTGATGTGGGCAGCACATGACTTTTCCTGCAGACTTATATACGAGTTCTCTTTATTTTAATTAAATTTAATTCACTTTTAATTCAATTTTCGTTCTCATTTGGTAACTGGACTTATTTCCAAAGGTAGCGTAGAGAAAATATGAAAAAACTAAAATATCTCGAGAACGGCTGGTCCTAGTGTAATGGATTTGGTCTTTTTCTTTTTTCGTTAAAAATTCCGCATATAACAAGCATTTAATGGATATATTTAAGCATACGTAGTTTTTTATTTTAGATTTTGACGATTTTCGCGGGCCATTTCGCAAAAAAAAGGCGGGTTATTTTTTTCGAATCGTACCAAAATCTTATCAGCCCCAGGGTGACCCACAAGTGACTTATATACTGAATTTTGTGAAATACGGTCCATTAGTTTTTCAGCTAGAGCGGATACAGATAATTTTTGTGGGCCATTTCGCAAAAAAGGCGGGTTTTTTTTATCCCGAATTGTACCCAAAACTAAGCAGCACCAAATTCTCCCACAAGTGAGTTTGTTACCTACCAAATTTTATGAAATTCGGTCCATTAGTTTTTTAGTTAGATTGGATACAATATCTGCACAGACAGACAGACAGACAGACACTCAGACACACACACAGACGTCACGCTAAAAATAGTTTTTTCATATTCTAGAAGTCTCGAAACGTGTAGATCCGTCGAAAACGTCGAAACGATCCGTCGAAACGATTTTCGGCATGATTCCAATACTTTCCCTATACATTACCATGTATTGCAGGGAAAGTAATAATAAAATGGTCGAGCGAACTCAATGTGCTCATTTTACGTGGAATAACTCACATGCTTGTAGCCTATCATATGCCTCTGATGAAAGTGTTTTACGCCTGAAAGTGCTGAGGTAAACTAGTGTATTTTACGACTCTTGTGCTGAAACTTACTAATTTAAAAGTTTTTTAATATATTTGTTTCGATACGTGTCGCCATTTTAGTTAGCTCTTGTCATGGTGTTTAGCTTTTGCGTCGTATTCAGGGATTCTTTCACGACTTTTTGGCTTCGGGGGCGAATGAAATTTTTAAGGGGGGGGGGGCAAGTTTTATATTTGCTCTATATAAATATATCTAAATACTGTCTTATAAATATAAACATAACAATAGAAAAACATAAACAGATTAACATAAAATGCCTGAAAGAATAATAATAAAATACCTTAGGAATGCCTGAAAAAAACACTGGTCGTTTTTGATTTCACTGACATATTTCATTTCGGCTAGAAAACGTTTCCAAATCTGTTCACCCTCTTCTTCATAAGATCTTCATCCTGGGAAGCAAAACAAATTCGCACTACGCTAGATAGGGCGAAATGCATTGTTTTTAACTGAAAACTGCTTGACAGACAGAGTGTGGTGCGCGAGCTTATTGTCATGGTGCAAAACGGAGTTTTGAGAGATATTTGAAATCTCGATAACAGACGATAACGATCCCCAAATAAAAATTCGAGATTTTTTCCTCACGAAACAGAAGAAAAAGTAGGAGTCGCATACAAGCACACAAAAAATATCTATAAATACGGAACATAATTAATGGGGTTATCCTCCACGGCAACTTAGGGTGTTTTTGTCGATGAAAGAAGATCTCTTGTTCAAATTTCCAATCCAGCCAGACCCTAACCACGGGTGAACGGTTAACGGAACCGTCCGACCTACCCAAAGTTGCAAGATTTCTGTTTGGGCAATCGGTAAGTATTACCCAATGTGGATACGAGCCCAGTCGGTGAGGCATCCACATTCACCATACTGTCCTTTCACTACCACCAACCTCTCGGAAGGACGTACGGACCCACATATTTAAAGTGCCCGTACATTGTGTTAACACGCAACAGTTTGGGCAGAGGCGGGAATCGAACTCGGGTCGTCCGAGTGCAATCCCCTTCCGCTAACCACCGGGTTATCGTTACCCTCAATGGAACCATTCATTGGATAGGGTCTGAAGATTACCTACCAAGCGTTGCTCCCAGTTGCCAACGATTTTGGCCACTTTTTATAAAATCTTGTCACTATCTAGAAGAAATCAATTTTTGAGGCAAAGGGAAGAACTGACACAAAACATTCTGGGAATCGGGGTAACTGGGCCCGAAATTCACAGGCACCCATGGTCCCCACAAAGGACGGGAAGGTCAATGGTCCCCACAAAGGACGGGGACAGGGGTTGCAGGGCCAAGATCTGCAGATACCCTTTAATGGTACGACCACAGCTTAGACGTAATTATTGTTACGTAATTATTAAGACTTTTTATTTTGTATTAAGGTTTGCATTAGCTCACACTGCAACACTCAATTGCTACCTCTCCCCGTTCTACGCTTGATTCCAAAAAATTATGGATACTTACTCCCTTGCACCGTTATCCATTAATTTGGAAAGCAGCATCTTGAACAGAATTTAGTTACTGAATAATTTTAAGAAGACTTAAAATATATAACAAAATATTACTCCACAAAAAAAAATCTGATGTGGGCAGCACATGACTTTCCCTGCAGACTTATATCCACGTTCTCTTTATTTTAATTAAATTTATTTCACTTTTAATTCAATTTTCGTTCTCATTCGGTAACCGAACTTATTTTCAAAGGTGGCGTAGAGAAAATATGGAAACTAAAATATCTCAGAACGACTAGTCCTACTGTAATGGGGATGGTCTTATTATTTTCGTCGTTAAAATTACGTATTAAACGAGCATTTAATGGATATATTTGAGTATACCTAGTTCTTTAGTTTAGATTTTGACGATTTTTGCGGGCCACTTTGCAAAAAAAGGCAGGTTATTTTTTTCCGAATCGTACCAAAATCTAATCAACACCAGGATTACCCACAAGTGACTCATCTACCGAATTTTGTAAAATTCGGTCCAGTAGTTTTTCAGTTAGAGTGGATACAAGCTTTTGCGGGCCATTTCGCAAAAAAGTGCGGGTTCTTTTATTCCAAGTCGTACCCAAAACTAATCAGCACCAGACTCGCTCACAAGTGATTTACCTATCAAATTTTGTGAAATTCGGTCCATTAGTTTTTTAGTTAGAGTGGATACAAAATCTGCACAGACAGACAGACAGACAGACAGACACATAGACAGACAGACACACAGACACACAGACAGACAGACACACACACAGACGTCACGCTAAAAATTGTTTTTTCGTATTCTAGAGGTCTTGAAACGTGTAGATCCGTCGAAAACTCGAGTTGCGATTTTCGACATGATTCCAATACTTTCCCTATACATTACCATGTATTGCAGGGAAAGTAAAAGTAGAAAATTCCGTGATTTTCGATTAATTATATAATTTTTATTTTTTATTTTCCCTGCAACGCATGGTAATATATAGAGAAAGTATGAGATTCGGGTCGAAAATTGTAACTCGGGTTTTCGACGGATGTACAAATTTTGAGCACCCTAGAACACGAACAAACTAGTATATTTAGAGTGACGTCTGTGTGTATGTGTGTTTGTGCAATGTATATATCTACTTTAACTCAACTAATTTACCAAATTCTGTAATATTTGATAGGTAAGTCAATTGCGAGTTACCCTTCTGCTGATTAGATTTTGATACGATTTGGGAAAAAGTTATCTAGTTTTTTTTGCGAAATGGTCGGTAAAATCATATGTATCCACTTTAGCTGAGAAACTAATCTATCAAGTTTCACAATATTTGGCATATAAGTCGCTCGTGGGTTATTGCGGTGCTGGTTTGAGAAAAAATAACCTTCCCTTTTTTTTAAATGGCCAGCAAAAATCATTAAAATCTAAAATAAAATACTACAGATTTATCAATTAAATGCTTGTTTAGCACATAATTTTTAACGAAGAATAAGACTCTATTTCTCTAAGATGGACCATTACCGAGATATTTAAATTTTTTATTTTGAGGATTTTTTATGTTTTTCATTTTTTAATTTCCTAATATTTAGTATTTAATTCTTTTGCGGGTTATCATGATACTGTTTAGATTTTGGTATATTCGGGAAAATATAGTCCACTCGTAATCCACACCAACCCGAAAAGATCGAGAAAATTTGAAATGAATACCTAAAATTGCTTAAATACATTAATTACATAAACACTTGTTCTGCGTGTAATTTTAGGCGGCAAAGCGAATGAGGCTGACCCTCCCATGCGTTCTCGAGATATTTGACGTTTTTTTTCGATTAACCGTTATTGAGATATTTTACCAATTTAGAAAATTTTAGGAGCTTAAGACTTTAGAGTGCATTAAGTTGTGAAATGCATTAAGTTGTGAATGGTGCATTGAAAATGCAAATTGAATATAATACCAGAAACGTATCAATGTTATTTTCTGCAATCAAAAATTCATCATGAAATAAAAAACCTGATGTGGGCAGCACATAACTTTCCCTGCAGACTTATATCCACGTTCTCTTTATTTTAATTACATTTTTTTCACTTTTAATTCAATGTTCGTTCTCATTTGTTAACTGGACTTATTTTCAAAGGTGACGTAGAGAAAATACGAAAAACTAAAATATCTCGAGAACGGCTAGCCCTAGTGCAATAGGGTTGATCTTATTCTTTTCCTCGTTAAAAATTACGTATTAAGCAAGCATTTAATGTTTATATTTGAGCATACGTAGTTCTTTATTTTAGATTTTGAAAATTTTTGCGGACCATTTTGCAAAAAAAGGCAGGTTATTTTTTTCCGAATCGTACCAAAATCTAATCAGCACCAGGACAACCCACAAGCGACTTACCTACCAAATTTTACGAAATTCGGTCAATTAGATTTTAGTTAGAATGGATACAAAATCTGCCCAGACAGAAAGACAGACACACGCACAGACGTCACCCTAAAAAATAGTTTTTTTGTATTCTAGAGGTCTCGAAATGTGTAGATCCGTCGAAAACTCGAGCTGTGATTTTCGGCATGATTCCAATAATTTCCCTTTACATTACCATTTATTGCAGGGAAAATAAAAATAAGAAAATGTGTTTGATTCTGTAGATAAAATCATATGTTGGCCAAATCCAATTTTTTCAAATGCATTATGATGATGTTCTTATATATGCAACGTTGTTGTTGTTGAGACCCAGACCGTCCGACCTACCAGAGAGGTGTTGTTGTTGAAACCCAGACCGCCCGACCTACCAGAAAGGTGTAAGGTAACTGTTTGGACGGTCGGGAAGTGCCACCCAATTTAGACCGGAACCCAGTGGGGGGAGGCATCCACAGGGACCGTACCCTCCTTCCCCTACCACCAACCTCTCGCAAGGACTTACGGACCCACATGTTTAACGTGATCGTACTCCGCATGAACACAGCGGCAGTTTTGGCAGTGGCTGGAATCGAACCCGGGCCTACCGAGTGCAACTCCAGCGCGCTAACCAATGGGCTACCGCGCCCTATATATGAAACGTGTAATCATTGAAAAAAAATGTATGATGAAAACATTTTATAAAATCTATATAAATAAAAATGAAAATCTGTCTGTCTGTCTGTCTGTCTGTCTGTCTGTCTGTTTGTCACACCATCACGAGAGAACGGCTGAACCGAATTTGATGAAATTTTGTGGGTAGCCCAGAAATAGCCCCACTTAAAATTATATCCGTGTTTTGAGTTTCTACGACCAGTGATTCTCGAGATATTAGTAAAAAACGAAATTTTCGTTTGTCTCATCATCACGGAAAAACGGCTGAACCGAATTTAATTAAATTTGGTGAATAGCCTTGAAATATCCCCCCATAAATTTTGTCCAAGTTTCGAGTTTCTAAGACCTGGGGTTGTCGAGATATTAATGAAAAACGGAACTTTTTCCTAGGAGTTCTACTCCCTAACTCCGTGGTTTATCCAAACAAAAAGCTTGAAAATCGTTTGAAAGTGAATTAAAATTTAATCTCTGAGTTTGATGGGAGATTTTTTGCGTTAATTAGTCACTTTCTGAAAACATGAAATGTTTGAAACATGATTTAAAGGGGAAATCTATCTCCATGGTTCATGGTTTATTTAAAACAAGCTTTTACGGAACAATGAGAAGTATAGAGAAATCAAAATCGTTATTTAATTTCGCAGTTTATGTTATAAGACATGACATATTTAGCATGTTATAAGATTCTATCTTATATCATGTTACTCAGAAACGCAATTAAATTAAATCTGTCTGTTGATTTTAATAATTATTTTTTCGATTTGAATAATAAATAAATGGATATAAAAATATATTTTGGAAAAGAACGATTTGATTTTTCTTATAGCATTTTTGACTGGATAATATCAATTACGGTCTTCAGGTTTAAAAATTATTATTATTTATATTTTCTAGGATTATTGATTCAAGGATTATTGATATTTTCAAGTTATTATGCAATTATTTTGTTATGACAAAAATTGTTTAAACTCATATATTGTATGTTGTACGAATCTTCTACAAATACACGTGTATATCTCTTAATCTACGAGAATATAAGTAGTACAGGTATATTGACATATGTTTTGATATATATTGGCATATATTGGAATCAATTACGACCTTCTGGTATAAAGAGTACGGATATTATTGATGTTTTCAATTTATTACGTCATCTCTTTTATTTTGGCAAATATTTTTGAGACGCATATTGTAATACGGGTAATCTTCTACTAACACATTGGCATATTTTCTGATCTGCGACAATATAATTAGTACGGGGTTGCATATATTCATTCAATTCCTATTTTTTCTTCTGTAAATTTGCTTACAAAAGGGGGCAGGATGTTTTATTCTTCAGATCTGATCGTGAAGATAATTTTGCATAGTGAGAACATATATTCTTAAACTTCTCTTTAGGAGCAATAAATTTAATATTTTAACAGAATTTGCACATGATTGCGAACTTTAAGTTTCTTTAAATTATACACTCCGTACGAATAACGGGTGTGCTGTTAGTGGTTAAGAAATTTTAACATTTTAGGAGGATATATCATGTTGCTCGGCATCACAATTAAATTAAATGTGTTTGTTAATGTTTTTATTATTTTTTTTCGATTTAAATAATAAATAAATGTATAAATGGATATAAAAGTATATCTTATGAATGGACGGTTTGATTTTTCTTTTAATTATATTAATTGCTGACTGCGTACATCAATTTCATTTATTTTGGCAAAGAGTTTTCAAGCTTATATCGTGTTTAGCTACTAAACTCATATATTATGTTTAGCCAATAAATTCATATAGCCGATTGTTGATACAGAAAAAGAGTAGAGCGGGTATATCTTCTAATACAATTGTTGTGTTTTCATTTAGTATATTGAAACGGGATAAGAATGTTTCATTCAGATCTGCAAATTCAAAGCTACGAATTTGGAGGGATATCGCTAATTTCACAACTTTTCTTAAACTTTGCCAAATTGACGGAAATGCCGCCAAATTGATATAAACGACACACAAACAGCTGCCATAAACCTTCGGGTTGGTCGTGTGGCTTGGGTCTTCTACATATCAATGATTTTTTTTTTTGTTTTGTTAGAAGAGAGTACTGAAATGATGTTTGGTTAGCATTTATCTGTCAGACCAACCATCCTACTTAGTAATACATTTAGCGAATTTTTAACATGTCACCAAATTGATAAAAATGTTTTCAAATCTATAAAAATATCTTGAAATTGATAAAATTGCGCTACATAAATGATATTAATTGTTTTTTGTTAGGGGATAGTATTGTGATGATATTTCGTCAATTTGTCGCAAAGTGGAACTGTCAGTTCTACAGTCCCACTTGGCGATAAATTTTGGCGATTTTTTAAAATGTCGCTAATTTGACGGAACTGTCGCCAAATGTTCCATAGAAATACAGTGACCGCCGGTTATAAGGTTCAGTGGTTATAAGAAACAGCCGTTTATAAGACCCAAAACGACAGAAACAAATACAAACTTCGTTTTAACATTAAAATTGCGTCGCTTATAAGAAACACGATTCCGCTTATAAGAAACAGTTTTCTACAGAAAATTTGTTGATTTCCTTGCGACACGGGTGTAAAAAAAAAAATCAATTTGTTTAAGGTTAACTGAAGGACGAGTTGTTATCACTTGTCACTGGGCGTACGGGAGCGGGTGGGGGTTTGCTATGTAACAAAGGATGACAGAGAATTTCTCCATAGAAAGGCTTGGGGGGAACAACCCCAAACCAGTAAGAAACGAGTTTTAATCTTCTGGCAGTTAAGGAAACGTACTGATAAGGGAAAGCATCTTTGCTTATGCACTAAAATAAGATTCGTACAGCTTTAGTTATTTAGTTAGTCATTTTATGCTTTGCTAATGGAAGCATGTCGCAAAAGAGAAAAACCCTTACTTTGCTTGAAAAGCATGATTCTCTACCTCCGTGTAGTCAAAGAGAAGCTGCTTCTTCATTAGAAATTCCGCACTCAACATTATGTAAAATCCTGAAAGGCAGAAATGAAATTTTGACGCCAAATTTTAATCTTCAAAGAAAACGGAAACGAGAGGGAAAGGCAGCTGCTATAGAAGAAACACTCTTACAATGGTTTTCTAACGCCAGATTAAAGAACGCTCCTATCAGTCGGGAAATTTTACGGAAAAAAGCAGAAAATTTTGCGGAAAAATTAGGAGAAAAATAGTTCCTTGCGACTGATGATTGGTTAAGCCGGTGAAAAGAACGAAATAATATTGTGTACAAAAAAAATATGGAGAGAAGCAGGACGCGGACTCCGAGTCGGCATCTTCATGGATTACGCAAAGTTTACCACCTCTATTAAAAAAATACGCTCCTCATCAAATTTTTAACACTGACGAGACTGGGTTCCATTTTAGAGCGATGCCCGAGTAGACAATGATATTCAAAAATGATCTATCCTCCGTTGGAAAAAAACAAAAAGATCGAGTTACAGTTCTGTTAACAACAAATATGACGGGAACTGTAAAAAAAAAGCCCTTTAGTTATTGGCAAAAGCAAACGTCCGAGCTGTTTAAGTGGAATAAAAAAATTGCCAGTGATCTACGAAAATTCAAAGAATGCCTGGATGACAAGTAAAATTTTTGAAAACATTTTGTTAAAGTGGGACAAGGAACTGATGGGAAAAGAAAAAAATCTTTTAGTCCTTGACAACTGTTCGGCTCATCCTGTAGTACAGCTGACAAACATTGAACTTTGTTTTTTGCCACCCAATACAACTTCCATCATACAGCCTCTTGACCAAGGAATTATTAAAGCATTTAAAACTCTGTATCGGTCAAATTTGCGACAGAAATTAGTAAATTCAATTGATGAAGAGAAAGGATCGGCTTCCGAAATAAGCAAGAAAATAACCTTGCTTGATGCTATCCATATGATCGCAGGCGTATGGAAAAATGTTTCTGACATATGCATTTTTAATTGCTTCCGTAAAGCAGGATTTTTGAAAAATAATGTTGACATACCAGCAGAAGATGAAGAAGAATTAGAAGCACCTTTCGATTAGAAGCACCTTCGGATTCACATCGACGAAAATTTGCAAACATCTGAAGAAAAAAGTGATAATGACATAGTGGCGGAAATTCAGAATATTTGCAATGAAGAAGAAAATGAAGACGACGTTCCACAAGAAGACAATTATCCTACAGCCAAACAGTCGCGAGAAGCCCTAACTATAATTCGAAAAACTCTTGAACACAGAGGGGCATCAGAAAAAGTTTATGGACTATTTTATGATTTAGAAATGGATGTACGTAAACTAATCACAGACTCGTTATCACAAACAACACTGGATAAATTTTTTGCTCTTTCTCAGTATGTATGAAAATGTACTATGCTCTTATACATAAATGAACGACCTATGAGTTTTACTTTTATTCTTATTTAACTACATACTATATGCATATAGATTATATTTTAAGTTGTAAGGCTTAATTCGTAAAATAAGAAATATTTTTGAATGCAAAACTATATTTACAAATGTATTATGTACGTACTAATATTTTACTTATATACATTTATCTTTTAAATTCTGTAAAATTGTGTTCAATAGTTAGTATTTACAATGGAAGAACGATATTTAAAAAATTTCCGGATTTAAGAAACAACTGCTTATAAGAAACAAAACGAGCGAAACGAACGTGTTTCTTATAAGCGGCGGTCACTGTATAACTATTTAGACGATATTTTTTCTACCAATTTATTTGAAGCAAATGATATCATGTCTCTTAGCAACGGATTTAAATCCAATGTGTTTATGCGGCAGACGATTTTTATTAAATCCTTTCCGATTTGATTAATGAAGATATGTATATAAAATAAATTTCATTGCCATTTCATTTTGGACTGGATAATATCAATTATACTCTTCAGGTTTAAACATTATTATTATTGATATTTTCCGGAATTATTGATTCAGGGATTATTGATATTTTTAAGTTATTACGCCATTGTTTTATTGCGGCAAAAATTGCTGACACACGCATATTGTACGTTGTACGAGTAGTCTTCTAGGAATGCACGGGTATATCTTCTAACCTACGAGAATATAAGTAGTACAGGTATATTGGCATATATTTTGACATATATTGGCATATATATTGGAATCAAGTACAGTCTTCTGGTATGAAGATTAAGGGGATTAATTATATATTCAATTTATTACGTCGTCTGTTGTATTTTACCAAAAAACATTTGTGACTCATATTGCAAAACGGGTGATCTTCTACTAATAATCGGACATTATAAGTAGTACGTGTATATCTTCCCATATAATTTTAGCACTTTAATTTTGACATATATTGGAATAAATGACTGTCTTCAGATTTAAAGATTACGGGTTTATTGGTATTTTCAATTTATACATGTAATCTACTAATACAGGTTATATTGTCTAATATTCGCGTATATAATTCGTACGGGTCCCATACAATTTTAACGCTTTTATTTTGCATATATTGATTCAATTCCATATTTTTTTTTATATTTGCTTACATAAGGGGTCCAAGATGTTTTATTCTTCAGATATGTCCATGAAGATAATTTTATATAGCGAGAACAGAGATTCTTAAACTTCTTTTTAGGAGCATTATATTAAATATTTTAACAGAATATTTTGATTAAACATGTCATTTAGTATACTATAGGAATTTGCACATGATTATGAATTTCAAGTTTCTTTATATTATATACTCCGTACGAAGAACGGGTATGCTGCTAGTCTATATAAATAAAAATGAAAATCTGTCTGTCTGTCTGTCTGTCTGTCTGTCTGTCTGTCTGTCTGTCTGTTTGTCACACCATCACGGGAGAACGGCTGAACCGAATTTGATGAAATTTTGTGGGTAGCCCAGAAATAGCCCCACTTAAAATTATATCCGTGTTTTGAGTTTCTAGGACCAGTGGTTCTCGAGATATTAGTAAAAAACGAAATTTTCGTTTGTCTCATCATCACGGAAAAACGACTGAACCGAATTTAAAGAAATTTGGTGAATAGCCTTGAAATATCCCCCCATAAATTTTGTCCCAGTTTCGAGTTTCTAAGACCTGGGGTTGTCGAGATATTAATGAAAAACGGAACTTTTTCCTAGGAGTTCTACTCCCTAACTCCGTGGTTTATCCAAACGAAAAGCTTGAAAATCGTTTGAAAGTGAATTAAAATTTAATCTCTGAGTTTGATGGGAGATTTTTTGCGTTAATTAGTCACTTTCTGAAAACATGAATTGTTTGAAACATGATTTAAAGGGGAAATCTATCTCCATGGTTCACGGTTTATTTAAAACACGCTTTTACGGAACAATGTGAAGTATAGAGAAATCAAAATCGTTATTTAATTTCGCAGTTTATGTTATAAGACATGACATATTTAACATGTTATAAGATTCTATCTTATATCATGTTACTCAGAAACGCAATTAAATTAAATCTGTCTGTTAATTTTAATAATTATTTTTTCGATTTGAATAATAAATAAATGGATATAAAAATATATTTTAGAAAAGAACGATTTGATTTTTCTTATAGCATTTTTGACTGGATAATATCAATTACGGTCTTCAGGTTTAAAAATTATTATTATTTATATTTTCGGGGATTATTGATTCAAGGATTATTGATATTTTCAAGTTATTATGCAATTATTTTATTATGACAAAAATTGTTTAAACTCATATATTTTATGTTGTACGAATCTTCTACAAATACACGTGTATATCTCTTAATCTACGAGAATATAAGTAGTGCAGGTATATTGACATATGTCTTGATATATATTGGCATATATTGGAATCAATTACGACCTTCTGGTATAAAGAGTACGGATATTATTGATATTTTCAATTTATTACGTCATCTCTTTTATTTTGGCAAATATTTTTGAGACGCATATTGTAATACGGGTAATCTTCTACTAACACATTGGCATATTTTCTGATCTGCGACAATATAATTAGTATGGGGTTGCATATATTCATTCAATTCCTATTTTTTCTTCTGTAAATTTGCTTACAAAAGGGGGCAGGATGTTTTATTCTTCAGATCTGATCGTGAAGATAATTTTGCATAGTGAGAACATATATTCTTAAACTTCTCTTTAGGAGCAATAAATTTAATATTTTAACAGAATTTGCACATGATTGCGAACTTTAAGTTTCTTTAAATTATACACTCCGTACGAATAACGGGTGTGCTGTTAGTGGTTAATAAATTTTAACATTTTAGGAGGATATATCATGTTGCTCGGCATCGCAATTAAATTAAATGTGTTTGTTAATGCTTTTATTATTTTTTTTCGATTTAAATAATAAATAAATGGATAAATGGATATAAAAGTATATCTTATGAATGGACGGTTTGATTTTTCTTTTAATTATATTAATTGCTGACTGCGTACATCAATTGCATTTATTTTGGCAAAGAGTTTTCAAGCTTATATCATATTTAGCTACTAAACTCATATATTGTGGTTAGCCAATAAATTCATATAGCCGATTGTTGAAACAGAAAAAGAGTAGAGCGGGTATATCTTCTAATACAATTGTAGTGTTTTCATTTAGTATATTGAAACGGGATAAGAATGTTTCATTCAGATCTGCAAATTCAAAGCTACGAATTTGGAGGGATATCGCTAATTTGACAACTTCTCTTAAACTTTGCCAAATTGACGGAAATGTCGCCAAATTGATATAAACGACACACAAACAGCTGCCATAAACCTTCTGGTTGGTCGTGTGGCTTGGTTCTTCTACATATCAATGAAATTTTTTTTTGTTTTGTTAGAAGAGAGTACTGAAATGATGTTTGGTTAGCATTTATCTGTCAGACCAACCATCCTACTTAGTAATACATTTAGCGAATTTTTAAAATGTCACCAAATTGATAAAAATGTTTTCAAATCTATAAAAATATCTTGAAATTGATAAAATTGCGCTACATAAATGATATTAATTGTTTTTTGTTAGGGGATAGTATTGTGATGATATTTCGTCAATTTGTCGCAAAGTGGAACTGTCAGTTCTACAGTCCCACTTGGCGATAAATTTGGCGATTTTTTAAAATGTCGCTAATTTGACGAAACTGTCGCCAAATGTTCCATAGAAATATAACTATTTAGACGATATTTTTTCTACCAATTTATTTGAAGCAAATGATATCATGTCGCTTAGCAACGGATTTAAATCCAATGTGTTTATGCGGCAGACGATTTTTATTAAATCCTTTCCAATTTGAATAATGAAGATATGTATATAAAATAAATTTCATTGCCATTTCATTTTGGACTGGATAATATCAATTATACTCTTCAGGTTTAAACATTATTATTAATGATATTTTCCGGAATTATTGATTCAGGGATTATTGATATTTTTAAGTTATTACGCCATTGTTTTATTGTGGCAAAAATTGCTGACACACGCATATTGTACGTTGTACGAGTAATCTTCTAGGAATGCACGGGTATATCTTCTAACCTACGAGAATATAAGTAGTACAGGTATATTGGCATATATTTTGACATATATTGGCATATATATTGGAATCAAGTACAGTCTTCTGGAATGAAGAATAAGGGGATTAATTATATATTCAATTTATTACGTCGTCTGTTGTATTTTACCAAAAAACATTTGTGACTCATATTGCAAAACGGGAAATCTTCTACTAATAATCGGACATTATAAGTAGTACGTGTATATCTTCCCATATAATTTTAGCAGTTTAATTTTGACATATATTGGAATAAATGAATGTCTTCAGATTTAAAGATTACGGGTGTATTGGTATTTTCAATTTATACATGTAATCTACTAATACAGGTTATATTTTCTAATATTCGCGTATATAATTAGTACGGGTCCCATACAATTTTAACGCTTTTATTTTGCATATATTGATTCAATTCCATATTTTTTTTTATATGTGCTTACATAAGGGGTCCAAGATGTTTTATTCTTCAGATATGTCCATGAAGATAATTTTATATAGCGAGAACAAAGATTCTTAAACTTCTTTTTAGGAGCATTATATTAAATATTTTAACAGAATATTTTGATTAAACATGTCATTTAGTATACTATAAGAATTTGGGCATGATTATGAATTTCAAGTTTCTTTATATTATATACTCCGTACGGAGAACGGGTATGCTGCTAGTCTATATAAATAAAATTGAAAATCTGTCTGTCTGTCTGTCTGTCTGTCTGTCTGTCTGTTTGTCCCATCATCACGGGAGAACGGCTGAACCGAATTTGATGAAATTTTGTGGGTAGCCTAGAAATAGCCCCCCATAAATTTTGCCCAAGTTTCAAGTTTCTAAGACCAGGGGTTGTCGAGATATTAATGAAAAACGGAACTTTTTTTATAGGAGTTCTACTCTCCAACTCCGTGGTTTATCCAAACGGAAAGGATAAAAATCGTTTGTTTAAAGCGTCAAAGGGAATTAAAACTTTATTTTTGAGTTTGATGCAGGATTTTTGCATTAAATAGTCACTATCTGAAAGCATGAATTGTTTGAAACATGAATTTTAATGTAAAAATCTACCTCCATGTTTTTACATGTATTAACCTCCATGTATTTCACAAGCTTTTACTCAACGATTAGAAGTATAAAGAAATTAAAATGGTTATTTAATTTCGCATTTTATGAGGAAGATTCTATCTTATATCATGTTGCTCGGCAAAGGAATGGAATTAAATGTGTTTGTTAATGATTATTATTATTTTTTCTATTTGTATAATAAACAAGAAAGATCAATCATGCATAAGCATTGATTATGAAACACTTTCCAACTGAAATGTAATTTCATTTAAAAATTTCTAAAATGTGATTCATTCAGTGGTAATATTTTTTACATTATCACAGTACTACAGTAATTTATTATACTTAAATATTTAAAACTGTATCGAAATATAAATCATCTGATTCTTTATGCAAAATCAATGAATATTTCATTCATATAACTTGTATTCCAGACTCCAGAGCTAAATAATTTTGTGTGAAAAAAATTCAGCAATTCTTATGTAATTCATCTTACAATCGCTTGAGATATTTGCATTCTGCATATGTTAAAATTAGGCTTCCTTGAAGAAATAATAAAAGTTTAGGGATCATTTAAAATCACAACTATTGTAATTGCATAGGCACGGAATTTAGATACACAGATAATACACAGATAATATATATGTGTATGTGTATGTACTCAAAGTATTGGAATCGTGCCGAAGATCGGAACTCGAATTTTCAAAGTATCTACACGTTTTGGGACTTCTAGAACACGAAAAAACTACTTTTAGGAAGACGTCTGTGTGTGTAAGGGTGTATCTGTGTATGTTTCTGTGTGTCTGTGTGGATATTACATCCACTCTAATTGAAAAACTAATGGACCGAATTTCATACAATTTGGTAGGTATGTTTTTTGTGGGAAATCCTGATGTTCATTAGATTATAGTACGATTCGTAATAAAAGAATCTGCCTTCTTTGCGAAATGGCCGCAGAAATTGCCTTTATCCACTCTAGCTAAAAACTAATGAACCAAATTTAACAAAATTTAGAGTATAATATTTCAATAACCTACAAGTGATTTATATACCAAATTTAACAAAATTTTGTATATAAATCATTTGTAGGTTATTCTAGTACGATTCGGGAAAAAGGAACGGGCTATTTTTGCGAAATGGCCAGCAAAAATCGTTATATATAAAAATAAAAGACTACGTGTGCTCAATTATATCAATTAAATTCCTATTTTATATATGATTTTTGACAACAAAAAGAATAAGACTAACCCCATTACTCTAGGACTAGCCGTTCTTGAGATATTCTAGTTTTTTCGCGTTTTCGCTACGCCACCTTTGACAATAAGTTCAGCTATCAAATGAGAACTTAATTTAAGTTTAACGTGCAAATTCAATGTCATTTAAAATACTTATGTTGTGCAGATAAACTCAAATTATCATTGAATAAATAAAGAGAACGAATATGAGTCTGCAGGGAAAGACATGTGCTGTCCACATCAGAATTTTTAACAATATTACACCAATGATTTATAGAAGTGAACGGGGATTATTTTCAGGCCATTTCGAAAAAAATGTATGATCTATATTTAAAGATCCATCAAATTTTTGTCGAATAAAATGTTCAACAAATTTAAGCTGTGTACCAAATTTTAACTCTCTAGGACGTAGGAAAGTGCATTTAAAATGCCATCAATTAAATTTATCATGAAGAGTTATATAAAATTTAAAAAAAATGAAAAATTGTTATCTACCAAATTTATTTTAAAATATGAAGCCACTCCCATATGCAAAACGTTTCTAGTTGGGTTTCGTCCAGAAAAGAGCACCAGGCGCGAAGCGCCTTTAATCTCCAATCTCTAGGTGTGGTTCTTATCTTCATACTGTGACATTATTTCATGCAAAACGTTTAAACAAATGGAGAGATATTTATTATATAATATCTCTCTCTTTTCTTTCTGGAAGATATCTCAAAGTCAGAATTTAATTGAATTTGTTTTTTCCCTATATTAAATAATTTTTTTAATTAAAAAACTACTTAACATATTTTACTGAATTTTTTTTATATATTCTATGGGATAATGTGAATATTTCCTAAAAATTTCGAAGCAATTCGTGAATTTTAAATTTACTTAAAAAATGTTTGAAAAATTAGGTCCCATAGGGTTCAATGTATTTCATTTTTTCAACCCGGGTTCAATAAAAAACTAATTGGGTGATATTATTTATTTATATTCCCATAGGTCCTACAGACCGTCTGAACAACATACTAAAATTTCATTTTGATAAACTCATTTTTACGGCAGTTATCGTGCTAACGGACAGACAGACAGACAGACAGACAGACAGACAGACAGACAGAATGAACAAAGTCATAAACACTTTTCAACTTTGTTGTAAAGTGTTAATAAATGGATGTAAAAATATATTTTATAAATAAACGGTTTAATTGTTCTTTTAATTATATATATTGCAGACTGCGTAAATTACTTTTATTTATTTTAGCAAAGAGGTTTCAAGCTCATATATTGTGTTTAGCTAATAAACTCATAATAAATGAACGGTTTGATTGTTTTTTTAATTATATATATTGCGAACTGCGTACATCACACTTTTATTTATTCTAGCAAAGAGGTTTCAAAGCTCATATATTGTGTTTAGCTAATAAACTCATATATTGTGTTTAGCTAATAAACTCATATATTGTGTTTACCCAATAAATTCATTTAGCCGACTGTTGAAGCAGAAAAAGAGTAGAACGGATGTATGTATCTTCTAATACAATTTTAGTGTTTTCATTTAGTATATATACAGACGGGATATGGATATTTTATTCTTCAGATCTGCAAATTTAGAGCTACGAATTTAGCGGAATATCTCTAAATAACTTAGTAACTTTTCTTAAACTTTACTAAATTAGAGGAAATATCTCCAAATTAATAAAAATGACCCAAATCAATGAAATTAAATTTGTTGTTTTAGAATAGAGTACTGAAATAATGTTTCTGTAGCATTTGTCGGTCAGTCCATCCATCCTACTTAGTAACGCATTTAACTAATTTTTTTAATATCACTAAATTGATAAAAATATTTGTAAATCCATAAAAATATCATGGAGACGAAAATGTCGCCAAACCTTCCATGGAGATCACATTATTCAGACGACATGATTTCCATCAATTTATTTGAAGCAGATGATATCATGTCGCTTAGCAACGGATCCAATGTGTTATGTGTCATACGATTTTTATTAAATCTAATAAAAATATGTATATAAAATAAATTTCATTGACATTGCATTTTTGACTGGATAATATCAATTACGGTCTTCAGGTTTAAACATCATTATTATTGATATTTCGGGGACAATTGATTCAGGAATTATTGATATTTTCAAATTATTATGCCATTGTTTCATTATGACGAAAATTGTTGAAACTGATATATAGTACGTTGTACAAGTAATCTTCTACAAATGCACGGGTATATCTTCTAATCTACGACAATATAAGTAGTACAGGTATATTGGCAAAATTTTTATATATATTGGCATATATTGGAATCAATTACGACCTTCTGGTATTAAGAGTACGGGGATTTTTGATACTTTCAATTTATTACGTCATCTTTTTTATTTTGGTAAATATTTTTAAGACTCATATTACAATATGTTTAAGCTTCTACTAACACACTGGCATATTTTCTAATTTGCGACAATATAAGTAGTACGTGGTTGCATATATTGATTCAATTCTTTTTTTTGTGTGTGAATTTGTTTACAAAAGGGGCCAGGATATTTTATTCTTCAGATTTGCCCGTGAAGATAATTTTGCATAGTGAGAACAGATATTCTTAAACTTCTCTTTATGAGCAATAAATTTGATATTTTATCAGAATTTGCACATGATTGCGAATTATAAGTTTTTTTATATTATATACTCCGTACGAAGGACGGGTATGCTGCTAGTAGTCAATAAAATTAGATGCATGTATCTTCGCTTGTAGGTTTGTCTTTTGGTTTTGTAGCGGGAAATTTCAGCAACCTACAGCTATGAAAGTTGGTACAGTAATAGTTTAGATTAGGTCCTGAGATTTCTCCAAGCGATTTTCAAAAGTTAATTTAGTTATTTATCTCTTTTATGCTGAAGCACAATTTTTGCACAAATCGATCCCTTAGCGATCGAATAAACCTTTTACAGAGTTTCTATTTTAAGATCATCGTAAAGCATAACAAGAAAGATCAATCATGTTTAAACCATTGATTTTGAAACACTTTCCAACTTCAATGCAATTTTATTTAAACATCTCTAAAATGCAATACATTCCTAAGTAATATTTTAAAACGTATCACAATACTACATTAATTTATTATATTTGAAAACTTAAACCTTCATCGAAAAAAATGAACTTCATTCAAATGACTGCATTGAAATATAAATTGCCTGGTTTAAACATCTCTAAAATGCGACACATTCCTCGGTAATATTTTGAAAATTATCATAATACTATAATAATTTATTATATTTGAAAACTTCATTGAAAACAACTGACATTCATTCAAATGACGTCATAGAAAAAACAAGAAAGATCAATCATGCTTATAGCATTCATTATGAAACACTTTCCAACAGCAATGCAATTTTATTTAAATATGTCTACAATGCAATACATTCCTCGGTAATATTTTAAAATTTCTCACAATACTACATTGATTTATTATATTTGAAAACTTAAACTTTCATCGAAAAAAATGAACTTCATTCAAATGACGGCATTGAAATATAAATTGCAGGGTTTAAACAACTCTAAAATGTGATATATTACTCGATAATAATTTTAGAATTATCATAATACCACGATAATTTATTATATTTAAAAACTTCATCGAAAACAACTGAAATTCATTCAAATGACGTCATAGAAAAAATAACACGCCTGGCTCTCTCTAAAAAAGCAGCATTTCATTCATAAATAATTTATCATTCATGTCATTCATCACAATACTATAAAAATTTATTTTATTTAAAAATTAAGACCATGGAGCTACAAGTAATTTAACACTATGCTTAAAACTTCATCGCAAAAAGTCATCCTTCTCTCGGTAAAGTCAATGAATATTTCTTTCATATCAGCTATGCAAACTTTTTTCATATCAGCTATGCAAATGATCTAAATTCTTTTGCATTAAAAAAATACAGCAATTTCTATACAACTCATCCTACATATTTTGCTGTTTACATTTTACATAAGTGAAAAATAGGCTTCGTTGTAGAAATAATCAAATTTAGATGAGCATTTTAACTCATATATATTGTAATTGCGTTGATTTAGTATGTAGATGCACAGAATTTAAACCAAAATAAAGTGGTTTTAGGACGGATACAACACTCAATATGAAATAAAAAGAACTTCAAAAATCACGATTTTGAGACAAGATGGATGCCATATATCATTTTGAAGTGGATCACGTGATACTTTCATATCATGACACGTGATCGTTTCATATAAGAGGTGTTATTATTATTTTAATTTTTATTTAAAAAACTACTGAATATATTTCGCTGAATTTTTTTTATATATTTTATGGAACAATTTGAATATTACCTAAAAATTTCGAAGCAATTTGTGAATTTTAAATCCACTGGAAAAATGTTTGAAAAATTAGGTCCCATAGGGCTCACTGTATTTCATTTTTTCAACCCGGGTTCAATCCAAAACTAATTGGGTGATATTATTCATTTATATTCCCATAGGTCCTACAGACCGTCTGAACAACATACTAAAATTTCATTTTGATTAAGTCATTTTTACGGCAGTTATCGTGCTAACGGACAGACAGACAGACAGAATGAACAAAGTCATAAGCAGTTTTCAACTTTGTTGTAAAGTGTAAATAACACGCCTGGCTCTCTCTATAAAAGCAGCATTTCATTCATAACATTTTCCCAATCGTTTCATTCATCACAGTACTAAAATAATTTATTTTATTTAAAAAACTTCCGACAATGGGGCTACAAGTAATTAAACTCCATGCTTAAAACTTCATCGAAAAAAATCGTCCTTCTCTCTGTAAAATCAATGAATATTTCATTCATATCAGCTATGCAGACTCCATGAGCTAAATGCTTTTGCGTTAAAAAAAATGCAGCAATTCTTATACAACTCATTCTACATATTTTGCTGTTTACATTTTACATAAGTGAAAAATAGGCTTCGTTGTACAAATAATCAAATTTGGATGATCATTTAAACTAAAATATATTGTCATTGCGTTATTTCAGTATGTAGATGCACAGAATTTAAGCAAAAATAAAGCGGTTTTAGGAGGAATACAACATACTAAATATAGATTAAATAATACTAAATATAGATTAAAAATAACTTTAAAAATCCCGATTTTGAGACAAGATGGATGCCATATTTTATTTTGAAGTGGGTCACGTGATCTTTTCATATCATGGTCACGTGATCTTTTCATATCATGGTCACGTGATTGCTTCATATAAGAGGTGTAATTATTATTTTAATTTTTATTTAAAAACTACAGAATGTATTTCGCTGAACTTTTTTTTATACATTTTATGGAACAATTTGAATATTACCTAAAATTTTCGAAGCAACTTGTAAATTTTAAATCCGCTTAAAAAATGTTTGAAAAATTAGGCCCCATAGGGTTCAATGTATTTCATTTTTTCAACCCGGGTTCGATCCAAAACTAATTGGGTGATAGTATTCATTTACATTCCCATAGGTCCTACAGACCGTCTGAACAACATACTGAAATTCATTTTGATTAAGTCATTTTTACGGCAGTTATCGTGCTAACGTACAGACTGACAGACAGACAGAATGAACAAAGTCATAAACACTTTTCAATTTTGTTGTAAAGTGTTAAAAATGCTAAAAATGCCCTTTTCAATTAATTTTAAACCGAGTTCATCGGACAATCATTCGTATGTTAAAATTGTTGAAAAATAGATTCAAATACCCGTGTTTTAGGGTATTTCATTTTTACTTTTGTGCATCGACGAATTGAAGAATCACACGAATTTGATTTTCGGCATGAATATGAAGTGATGTCGTCCTATACAAATAATAAAGAATCTGATGTGAGCAGCACATGGCTTTCCCTGCTCTCTTATATCCACGTTCTCTTCATATTAATTAAATTTAATTCATTTTTAATTAAATTTTCGTTCTCATTTGGTAACTGGACTTATTTTCAAAGGTAACGTAGAAAAAATACGAAACAACTAAAATATCTCGAGAACGGCTAGTCCTAGTGTGATGGGGTTGATCTTATTCTTTTCTTCGTTAAGAATTGCGTATAAAATAAGTATTTAATGGATATATTTGAGCATATGTAGTTTTTTATTTTGAATTTTGACGATTTTGAGTGCTATTTTGCAAAAAAAGGCAGGTTATTTTTCTCCGAATCGTACCAAAATTTAATCAGCACAAGGGTAACCCACAAGGGACTTATCTACCGAATTTTGCGAAATTCGGTCCATTAGTTTTTCAACTATATAAAGTGGATACATGCAATTTGTGAGGGTCATTAAGCAAAATTTGGCGGGTTCTTTTATCCCGAATCGTACTCCAAACTATTCAGCACCGGATTCGCCCATAACTGACTTACTTATCCGATTTTATGAAATTCGGTCAATTAGTTTTTTAGTTAGAGTGGATAAAAATCTTCACAGACAGACAGACAGACACACACACGCACACACACAAACGCCACGTTAAAAATACTTTTCTCGTATTCTATAGCCCTCGAAACGCGTAGATCAGTCGAAAACTCGAGTTGCGGTTTTCGGCATGATTCCAATACTTTCCCTATACATTACCATGTATTGCAGGGAAAGTAAAAATCTGATGTGGGCAGTACATGACTTTCCCTGCAGTCTCAAATTCAGATATTCTTTATTTCTTTAATAATTCATTAGATTGAGATTTATTGCAACAAATAACACTAAATTTGCATTTTTAATTCAATTTTTGTTTTTATTTGGTAATTGGACATTTTCCCGATAGTGGCGTAACAAAATTGCAAGAAATCTCAAATATCTTGAGAACGGTTAGTCCTAAAATTTAATGGAGTGTGTTATAGTCTTTTTCTCGCCAAAAATTGCGTATAAAACAAGAACTTAATTGATACATGTCAGCATACGTAGCCTTTGCTTTTTAAATTTTGACGATTTTTGCGGGTCATTTCGTAAAAAAAGGCAGGTTATTTTTTTTCGAATCGCTCGAAAATCTAATCAGCACCAGAGTGTCCCACAAGTAACTTATCTACCAAGTTTTGTGAAATTTGGTCAATTAGTATTTTAGCTAGAGTGGATACATGAAATTTTTTCGGGTCATTTTGCAAAAACAGGCGGGTTCTGTTTTTAAGATTCCTACTGAAAACTAATCAGCACCAGGGTCTCACTCAAGTGACTTACATACCAAATTTTAGAAAATTCGGTCAATTAGCTTTTCAGTTAGAGTGGATACATACATTGCACAGACACACAGACAGACACACAGATAGACACACACACAGATGTCACGCAAAAAATAGTTTTTTTCGTATTCTAGAGGTCTTGAAACGTGTAGATCCGTCGAAAACTCGAATTGCGATTTTCGACATGATTCCAATACTTTCCCTATGCATTACCATGTATTGCAGAGAAAGTAAAAATATTCAAGTGAGGTTATTTGTTAAATTTTAATTAAATGTATAGCGCAATTTTTCAGACATTTTTAAATCTCCCTTAGAAGAGAACCAGAGCCCCCCCCCCCCAACACTCATATTTTTCAATTCAAAGTTTTCTCCTCCGTTTTATGCGTATCAATCCGTGGCGCAAGCGGAGAGAATCCGTCCCCGAGTCGTAATGTCACAGCATGGATGCTTTGGCCGAATCAGTGTCAGTTTGAACGTATCTCAAATCTAAATATTAATTTTTAACTTTGAGGCTATATGTTAATAAGGATGATTTTGTGTTTCGACATAGATGGCAATCGTTGAATAGTAGGAGATTCCTTTCGAATTCAAAGACATCTGAAAAATATTTTCAGTTATACTTAAGTTTCCAAAATTCTGGACACCAGATATAGAGTGGGAATTGGTGTTTTATTTTTTTTTGTACATAATTTTTGCTGCTACAGAGGGATTTCAAATTCTCAGTGCTCGAATTCTCAGCAGAGTTCCGTTCGCTATGTGTTAACCAAATAAACACTGTGTTAACCATGTGTTAACCAAATAAATACAGCCGCATTGTGTAAACCGAATAAATCTATATAAAAATAAAATTGAAAATCTGTCTGTCTGTCTGTCTGCCTGTCTGTTTGTCCCATCATCACGGGAGAACGGCCGAACCGAATTTGATGAAATTTTGTGGGTAGCCTAGAAATAACCCCACTTAAAATTTAGTCTGTGTTTTGAGTTTCTACGACCAGTGGTTCCCGAGATATTAGTAAAAAACGAAATTTTCGTTTGTCACGGGAAAACGGCTGAACCGAATTTAACGAATTTTTGTGGATAGCCTTGAAATAGTCCTCCATAAATTTTGTCCAAGTTTCGAGTTTCTAAGACCAGGGATTGTCGAGATATTAATGGAAAACGGAACTTCTTCTTAGGAGATCTACTCTCCAACTCCGTGGTTTATCCAAACGGAAAGGATGAAAATCGTTTGTTTAAAACGCCAAAATGAAATAAAACTTTATTTCCGAGTTTGGTGCAGAACTTTTGCATTAATTAGTCACTATAGGAAAACATAAATTGTTTGAAACATGAATTTAAATGGAAAAGTCTACCTCCATGGTTCATCTCTCACAAGCTTTTACTCAACGATGTAAAGTATAAAGATATCAAAATGGCTATTTAATTTCGCATTTTATGAAGAAGATTCTATCTTATATCATGTTGCACGACAACGGAATGAAATTAAATGTGTTGTTAATATCTATTATTATTATTTTTTATTTGTATAATAAATAAATGGATGTAAGTTTGTATAATAAATAAATATTTTATAAATGAACGGTTTGATTGTTCTTTTAATTATATATATTGCGGACTGCGTACATCACTTTCATTTATTTTAGCAAAGAGGTTTGTTTCAAGCTCATATATTGTGTTTAGCTAATAAACTGATATATTGTGTTTACCCAATAAATTCATTTAGCCGATTGTTGAAGCAGAAAAAGAGTTGAACGGGTATATGTATCTTCTAATACAATTTTACTGTTTTCATTTAGTATTTACAAACGGGATCAGGATATTTTATTCTTCAGATCTGCAAATTCAAAACTACGAATTTAGAGGAATATCTCTAAATAACTTGGTAACTTTTCTTAAACTTTACCAAATTAGTGGAAATGTCTCCAAATTGATAAAAATGACACAAATCAATAAAAATTAAATTTGTTTTTTTAGAATAAAGTGCTGAAATGATGTTTCTGTAGCATTTGTCGGTCAGTCATCCATCCTACTTAGTAACACATTTAAGGCATTTTTTTAATATCACCAAATTGGTAAAAATATTTCTAAATCCATAAAAATATCATGAAATTGATAAAATCGCGCTTAATAAATGAAATTAATTGTGTTTTGTTAGGGGATAGTACTGTTGTTGTTGTTGAGACCCAGACCGTCCGACCTACCAGAAAGGTGTAAGGTAACTGTATGGACGGCCGGGAAGTGCCACCCAATTTAGACCGGAACCCAGTGGGGGAGGCATCCACAGGGACCGTACCCTCCTTCCCCTACCACCAACCTCTCGGAAGGACTTACGGACCCACATGTTTAACGTGATCGTACTCCGCATGAACACGGCGGCATTTTGTGGTAGCGTGCAAATCTAGCGCGCAAACCACGGGGATACCGCACCCGAGATGGCCAACAGCACGCGGTGTTCCGAGGGGGGATAGTACTGTGATGATGTTTCGTCAATTTGTCGCAAAATGGGACTATGAGTTCTACAGTCCCACTTGGCGATAAATTTGGCGATTTTTTAAGTTATCGCTAAATTGACGAAAACGTCGCTAAACCTTCCATGGAGATTGTATTATTCAGATGATATAATTTCCATCAATTTATTTAAAGCAAATGATATCATGTCGCTTAGCAACGGATCCAATATGTTATGCGGCATATGATTTTTACTAAATCTTTTCTTATTTGAATAGTAAAAATATGTATTTAAAATAAATTTCATTGACATTGAATTTTTGACTGGATAATATCAAATACGGTCTTCAAGTTTAAACATCATTATTACTGATATTTTCGGGGACTGTTGATTCAGGGACTACTGATATTTTCAAATTATTATGGAATTGTTTTATTATGACGAAAATTGTTGAAACTCATATATAGTACGTTGTACGAGTAATTTTCTACAAATGCATGGGTATATCTTCCAATCTACGAGAATATAAGTAGTACAGGTATATTGGCATGTATGTTGATATATATTGGCATATATTCGAATCAATTACGACCTTCTGGTATTAAGATTACGGGAATTTTTGATACTTTCAATTTTTTATGTCATCTCTTTTATTTTGGCAAATATTTTTGAGACACATATTGCAATACGAGGAAGCTTCTACTAACACACTGGCATATTTTCTAATCTGCGACAATATAAGTAGTACGGGGTTGCATATATTGATTCAATTCCTTTTTTTTTGTAAATTTGCTTACAAAAGGGGCCAGGGTGTTTTATTCTTCAGATCTGCCCGTGAAGATAATTTTGCATAGTGAGAACAGATATTCTTAAACTTCTCTTTATGAGCAATAAATTTAATATTTTAACAAAATTTGCACATGATTGCGAATTATATTTTTTTTTATATTATGTACTCCGTACGAAGAACGGGTATGCTGCTAGTACTTTAATAATAAGAATAATAAAATAAATAATAAATAAAAATAAATAAATAATAATAGAATAAATAAATAAAAGGAATAATAAAGAGTAGATTATTATTCGTGTCTCAACTTTATGTACGAAGTTGTGTTCCACTTTATGCGAAGTTATGTTACTGTGGCGGATAGGGAATCGCCGGGCCCCGAACCAGGGACCCTTTGCTTACAGGACCGACATTATAATCACTGAGCAAAAGCTAGCTTCTCCTCCGTTCTTATAATTCGAGTACAGGTTCCAAGCATCTTTGATTAGATGTCTTTGCTGCCGCACACTCCCTCACCTGATGAGAAGGTCCCGGTCGAATTTCGGCGAGGAGGGAGGCCGCTGAGAAAACCCCCACGTGATCCCCCGAAATGCAGTTGAGGGGCTGAAGGCCGGGAGGCCTTGTTGCCTCGGGCGCGTGCCGTCAGTCGTGGTCAACCAGGAAGGGAGTGGCAAGGCTTCTGATTCAGGTGGTGCTGCCATCTCATGTTGAGAGGCGACATCGTTGGAGAAGAAGGTTGCGTGTTTCAAACGTCCAATCATCATTGTGGCGATTGGTAATCGCCGGGCCCCGAACGAGGGACCCTTTGCTTACAAGACCGACATTATAATCACTGAGCAAAAGTTAGATTCTCCTCCGTTCATATAATTCGGGTACAGGTTTCATGCATCCTTGATCAGATGACTTTGCTGCCGCATTACCTTTAAAGCGATCACGTGAGTTTGCTCGGATTGCATGCACGGATTGCGAACATTGGGTGTAGCAATCGTTGCTTGCATTGGGTGTAGGCAATCGTTTTGTTTAGGGCGTATTACATCCGGGTAAGGAGAGTAATGCAGCAGGCGTATCATTATTGAATGTAGGGTGATCTCTTTGCATGTATCAGGACGAATTGGCCGCTACGCGTCCAATGAGCCCCTCACGTTCACCCTACGTCCGAGAAGCGGGTGTATCCGGGTTATACATTTAGTTCGTGGGAGCACGTGGATTGTATACACCCGCGTATCGTGTACGTGGTTGGGGATACTGCAGGAAAACTATTGTACTTTAAGAGCTTTAAAAACGTAGCGTAGCTAAAAAAGTTTTTTTATTTTTTGTTCTAAACATGTGTATTAGTAAAGCGTTATATGGTTTTCGAGAATTCGCTGTGACTTCCGATGTAATTTTACTTAGAAGTTTGCATCTTAAATTCCTGGCAACTCCGAGTATTCGTTCTAGAAGTTAATAATACTAAATAATAAAAGGCAAGAAGCTACATTTTTCGAAGTTCCTCTTCGCATCTGTTATCACTTACGAGACTGTAATTTATCGCACCTGTATTTACTTGTGTAAACATAATATCTGATGGAAATATTGACTCTGCTGTAGAAGTAGTAGGGGCTGCTAAAAGTTTATTTGCAGCTAAGTGTAGTAAGTAGTCAGGGATCTGTCACGATGAAAAAGAGAAATGGATTGCATCGAATATTTCCCTAAATAAGTAATTGTACTATGGACGACATATTTGCTAGGCGAAAAACAAATTATATTTCATAACAGACTGACATAATATGATAGATTTACGCACTTTTATGGAACATTAGCAGAATATTCATTCTTCGGAATATATAATAAAAAGAAACTTAAAATTCATCATCATGTGCAATTTCCTATTGTATTCAAAATGACATTATTATTCAGAATATTCTATTAAAATATTTATTACTTGATTCTCCCAAAAGTATTAGAAGAGTCTCTGTTCTCGCTATACAAATTTATCTTCATTGAAGAATAAAACATCCAGGCCCCTCTTGTAACCAAGTTTACAAAAAATATAAAATTGGATCCATATATGAGCCCAAAAGAAAACGCTATGAAATTGAATCAATGTATGCAAAATGAAAGCGATAAAATCGTATTAGAAGACGTTCACCTACCATCTTTATTCAATTACAGTAATTGTCTAATATGAGCTTGAGAAATATTTGCTAAAAATAACATATGGCTTAAGAATTTGAAATTATCAATTATCCCCATAACCTTTCAATCCGAAACTCATAATTGATGTAATCCAGTCAAAAATGTAATTCAGATAAAATTGATTTTTATATGCATTTCTTAATTATTACTTTCCTTATATACATAGTGTATTGTATAAGGAAAGTATTGTGACGGGGTCACAATTCAAATTCGAGTTTTAGACGGGAGAGCAAGTTTCAAGCATCTCTGAATAATTCAACGTTTTTGAGATGATGTCTGCATATATATATATATATACAGACATCAGACCATGTATATATATCTATATATATATTTATATAAATGTGTGTGTGTGTGTATATATATATATATCTATCTATATGCGTGTGTGTGTCAGTGAGTCTGTGGAGACGATATCTCGAATTTTGTATTCCGACGAAATTTGGTACAGAAATTAGAATTCATGAATACTGGAAGCCTATGCTTTTAAATGCAATCGAATTTTCAGAAGACCCCAACATTTCCGAAAGATATTCATATATTGAAAAAATAATCAAAAAATCAAAACCTTCAACAACACTACGTAAAAAATCATTTCTTATGTAATTTTTCATTGACACAAACATTGGAACGCTAGCAAGAAACGTTCTTGAAATATTGCACATATTTCAGGTAAATGTATCAAAAAATCACATAAAATTATTAACTACTAGCAGCATACCCGTTCTTCGTACGGAGTATATAATATAAAGAAACTTAAAATTCACAATCATGTGCAAATTTCTATAGTATACTAAATGACATATTTAATCAAAATATTCTGCTAAAATATTTACATAATGCTCCTAAAAAGAAGTTAAGGAATGTCTGTTCTCGCTATTCAAAATTATCTTCACGAGCAGATCTGAAGAATAAAACATCCTGGTCTCTTTTGTAAGGAAATTTACAAAAAATATGGAATTGAATCGATATTTGCAAAATAAGAGCGTTAAAATTGTATGGGACCCATACTACTTATATACGCGAATATTAGAAGATATAACCTGTATTAGTAGATTACATGTATAAATTGAAAATATCAATGAATCTTTAAATCAGAAGGCAGTAATTAATTCCAATATGTGCCGAAATGAAAGTGCTAAAATTACATGCGAAGATATATCCGTACTACTTATAATGTCGTAGATTAGAAGATATGTCCGAGTGTTAGTAAAAAATTACCCGTATTATAATATAAGTCTTAAAAATCTTTGCCAAAATAAAACAGATTAATTAACAAATTAAAAATATCAGTAATCCCCGTAATCTTCATACCAGAAGGCTGTACTTGATTCCAATATATGCCAATATATGTCCAAATATATGCCAATATACCTGTACAATTTATATTCCCATAGATTAGAAAATGTAGCCGTGCATTTGTAGAAGATTACTCGTACAACCTACAATGAGTTTCAACAATTTTTGCCGCAATAAAACAATGGCATAAGAAATTGAAAATATCAATAATCTCTGAATCAATATTCCCCGAAAACTACAATAATAATAATGTTTAAATCTGAAGATCGTAATTGATATTTTCCAGTCAAAAATACGATGGCAATAAAATTTATTTTTTATATGCATATCTTCATTATTAAAATCGGAAAATATTTAACAAAAATCTTCATCCTCATAAACACACTGGATTTAAAGCCGTTGCTAAGCGACATGTTATGATTTGCTTCAAATAAATTGGTGGTCAAAATATCGTCTGAATAATGCGATCTCTAATGAAGGTTTGGCGGCATTTTAAAAAATTGCCAAATTTATCGCCAAGTGGGACTGTGGAAACTGACAGTCCCACTTGGCGATAAATTGACGAACCATCATCAAAATATTATCCCCTAAAAAAACACAATTTCATTTATTTAGCGCAGTTTTATCAATTTCATGATGTTTTTATGGACTTACAAACATTTTTATCAGTTTGGTGATATTTTAAAAATTCTCTAAATGTGTTACTAAGTAAGACGGTTGGACTGACAGACAAATGCTAACGAAACCCCAGTTCAGTACTTTCTTCTAGCAAAACAAATTTAATTTCATTGATTTACATCGTTTTTATCAATTTGGAGACATTTCAATCAATTTGGCAACTTTTAAGAAATTTTCCAAGTTAGCGATATCCAACCAAATTCGTAGCTCTAAATTTGCAGATCTGAATAAAATATCGTGATCCAGTTTGTATATACTAAATGAAAACACTAAAATATTATTAGAAGATATACCCGTTCTACTCTTTTTCTGTTTCAACAATCGGATAAATGAATTTATTCGGTAGACAGAATATATGAGTTTATTAGCTAAACACAATATATAAGCTTGAAACCTCTTTGCCAAAATAAATAAAAGTGATGTTGCAATTAATATAATTAAAAGAAAAATCGAACCGTTTTTTTTCTAAAATATATTTTTATATCCATTTATTCATTATTCAAATCTTAATAATAATAATAATCGTTTACAAACACATTTAATTTTATTGCGTTCCCGAGCAACATGATATAAGATAGAATCTTTCTCATAAAATGCGAAATTAAATAACCACTTTGATTTCTTTATACTTTTCATCTTTGAATAAAAGCTTGTGAAAAATATAAGCCATGGAGATATATTTTTCCATTTAAATTCATGTTTCAAACAATTCATGCTTTCAGATAGTGACTAATTAGCGCAAAAAATCTCCACCAAACTCAGAAATAAAGTTTTATTTCTCTTTGACGATTTAAACAAACGATTTTCATCCTTTCCGTTTGGATAAACCACGGAGTTAGAGAGTAGAACTCCTTGGAAAAAGTTCCGTTTTTCATTAATATCTCGACAACCCCCTGGTCTTAGAAACCCGAAACTTGGGCAAAATTTATGGGGGACTATTTCAAGGCCACCCACAAAATTTCATTAAATTCGGTTCAGCCGTTCTTTCGTGATGGTGAGACAAACGAAAGTTTCGTTTTTTACTAATATCTCGAGAACCACTGCACTCTAAATTTGAAAGAGTGAGAATTCACTCAAAAAGAGTGAATAGTCACTCTAAGAAAGACTTGAAATTGAGCCAACCTCTAAAGAGTGAGTATTCACTCTAAACAAAAGTGGGTTTTCTACTCAAGGGAAAGAGTGAATAGTCACTCCTTTGGAGTGAATGCCACTCTGAATGAGTGATTTATTGACTCCACCTTGGAGTGAATAATCCATGTCAAGGAGTGACTATATACACTCTTAGTAAAAGTGGTTTTTTCACCCATTAGAAAGAGTGACTATATGCACTCTTGGCAGAAGTGGTTTTTCACCCATTAGAAAGAGTGAAGAATTAGTGTTTTTGGAGTGATTAATAGACTCTATTTAGGAGTGAATAATCACTCTTTTCTAGGAGCTAATAAATATGCACTCCTAAATAGTGTCATCTCAGTGGAGGTAATCCTGTTTTTAGTTTTAAAATAAGCATTAAAATATATTTTAGCTGAGCTAAAATCAATATTTTATCTGTATTCTATGTATTTAAAATTCTAGTGTTTACATTATCAAAATACAGAGATTAGGCTTTCAAAGCATAGGCAAGCATAAAAGTGAAGTTTTACAATTTCAATGATTAAAATAACTTATTTTAGAATAACTTCACAGGCACTTTTATTTAATTTAGCTACTTAATTAGATCCATTTTCCATTAAATGAGTAAATTTACATTAAAATTATTAAAAATTAATAATTGTACTTTAAAATTACTTTAAAGTACATTTTATTACTGTCTCCTCATTAAAAAATGTTTTCAATCCTTGCTTCTTTTTGAATGAAAATAACAATTTCTGCAGATTTCTAACTTTGCAGCTATCAAGATTATTTTTATTAGTATTCATAAAGCAATTTAATTTAACATTTAGACATTAATGCATTTAATTTTTAACGACAGATTGCACAAATTTTTAAATTAAATTGAATACACATTTCATCAGGTGATTACCTTAACGCATAACAAGCTCAAAGATTTAAAGTAGGGCTAAATCTTTCTTGTGAAATTCAATGTGCAATGACAAAACTTCATACAAATTTAATTCTTTTTATTCCATAAACCCAATTTGTTTATATATTTCATTTTAGTCAATTATTTGAAAATATCTGCTTAAATTTGCATCCGAGAATCTTCATTAAATATAATTTCTTTCAGAGCATTATCTGATTATATATATATATATATGTCTTTAAATACAGCTTATAAAAAGCAAATGAAACCAGTGGCGGCTTGTGAAGTGAAGCAGGTGACACAGTATTGCTTCAATGTTATCGGCTGAATGGGTTATTATTATTGTTATTTGGCAAATTTTTCAGACTCGTTTGGCTACTTTTAGATAATTTAACAACATTTGTACCAGTAGCGTTATGTGTTTTGATGATGCATGTTTTGTCAAGCTGGAGGAGGAATCCTACCGCTGAAATCTGCTTAACCCATTTCTGAAATCACAAACAACCACTGAATGAAACAGCTTCATCTGTTAGTTTTATTAGATACACACAATTCCACATGTAGGCTAAATTAACCAGCAAGAAACAAAAATTCAATTTTTTTTACTCTTAAAATATAACGCAGAGCTAGGTAGGTAGGAAAGGCTTGATTATACCCCCTCCCCCCCAAAGTTTCAAAAACACCCTAGTGATTTTTCAATTGTATATTGACATTGCAAATAAAATGCAAAAATGTAGTATTGTTTTCAATTGTATATTGACAACATACATTGCAAAAAATTTTGTTCGACATCATACATTGCAAAAAATTTGTTCAGGTGTGCAAAAGTATTTTTTTGTGTTGTTGTTACTTATTCCCACATGGTGAAGGAGCGTCTATGCACCACATCAACTAGACAACCTGATTCCATGGCAAAGGGGAGAAATTTGCAGCTTCACTTTATATTGAGGCACCCCAAGGGCGGAAGTCTGACTTTGCCTCGACAATACAGCATCCGTGTCCACTGGCGGGATTCGAACCACAACCCGGCAATCCAACAATCAGACGGAAACACTTGCCCCTGACCGCTCGACCACTGGATCGGAGCTAAAGTATTTTAGCACTCCCGAACAAAAAAAATTCTAAATCTGTGTATGCCTAAAAATATCCTTACCAAAGATGTTCAAACCGGTAGTATTATAAAGTATCAATATGTGAATCTATCCTAATTGCATATCTTTTTTCCACTACAATTATACAATTTTTTTAATATACCAGATAGAAAATCTTATAAGCGTAGCCTATACAGGTATTCAAATGTTTACGGTTTCTCAAAACAGTAACACAATATACAGGTCAATCTCTGGGATCTAAGGATCAAACATAGCTTCAGAGCCACAATATGTATATAAAAGAAGAAAACCTAAATAACTCTTGAAATAATAATTCATAGAAAACAGTCTTAAAGCTGTATATATATATATAATTTATTAAAAGTTGACTAAATTCCTTTATTAGAAAATCATGTTATCTTATTTTTATTGTTGTGAAAAGGAAAAATAATATACCTGTAAGAATTTTGTTCAAATTATTAGCTATTTGATAATTATAAAAAATTTATCGCAAAATCAACTAATGCAAGAAACAAAATAATTTCGGTTTTAAAACCGGTTCTTTTACTGCAGACATGACAGCATTAATGTCTTGGTCAGACAGAAGAAATGAAAATTGATGATAGGGGTTTGACTTCGAATTCATTAAATGTTTTACAGGAGGATACCATGTTCTTTATACATTTCTATTATGACTGACAATTCACCAAGAGACACTTAATGTGTATCATATTTACCATGTTATGCAGCATTTTTTTTTTTCTACTACCATATTCAAATCTTTGTATATTAATGAGGACGTAGCATGCATCAAAGCAGGGAAAATCTTGATACAGACAACAGAAAATTTTTCTTCACTGTTGAGTCGGTTTTTGCCTTTGCATAAGGGGCAAAAACACTAGACAATGTTATTTATGGTTCAATATTAATTCAAATTAGTATTGTTTTAATGTAGATTAGTGTTCAATAAAATTGTTTATAAATATTGGTTGGAGGATATACCCTTGCATCAGTTGTGACCAGTAACCCATTCTGCTATGTTCCATAAAAAGTTCGTTGTATATTATGTTTCATTATGGCACTTCTTTTTCTCTCCACTATGAAGCTACTGTTCATCCTTTTAATAAATATTTTTGAACTATTCCATCTTAATTACAGGATTTTAGTCTGTTCTATTTCCTAGACTACGTTGTATAGTCTGTTTTGTTCTGCTCCCTTTATGACTTAATCTGGTTGTTCTCTTATTCTGTTACTCCTTCCTTCCTGCTTAGACAATTTTGTAGTAGTTTCATTGCATTCTATTGCCTTGTTTTTAAAATTAGATTATTCCATGGTCCATTATGCTCTCTCATCACAATTTTGGTTCCATACTATTCCACATCATGTTCTCACAAATTTATATGCACTATAATTGGTGCTCCATTATCACCTTGATGTTCCGTTTCCTTAAATCGTTCCATTCTATTTGATTTCGTGATGGTCAATTGCATTCCATTGGTTGTCCTATTTTAATGTGCTCCAATTATTCTGGAACTGGACTGTTGTTTCGATTACTTGTTTTTTAAAATTTTGCACTATGTAAGGAAGCATTACCTTAGCACTATGTAGCGAATTCTTACCTTAGCACTATTTAGCGAATAGTTTTGTTTTTTCTACCAAGACCATCTGACCCACCCAAAGATGTAAAGTAACTGTTTGGAAAGCAAGTATTTATTACTATAGTAATTTAAAACTCTTCTTGAATTTTCTTTCTACCTACGGCTCTGGTTCAAAATCAGCTTTATTTTGAAGGTAAGTCTATATTAAATTTACCCTAGTGTACAAAAGATGACAGGCACTAAATTATAAAGAAAATAGAGAATAATGCTTGCCGATCAAACATAACAAGACTTAGGACTACTTCAGTAGGATGTAAATACTAGAATTTTACATCTAAAGCTTCCCAGTTTTAGTTAGTAGCCACTGACCTGTAAGTTTGTGAAGTTTAGTGGCCAGTTGACAGCTGTTAAATGTGCGATATTTTTCAACTTACTTAAAATTATGATAAATTGTGTATAAACATATTTAAATGTTATGTAATAATTTAGAAAATTACAGCTATATTACACTTATTTATTTATAGATTTATTATACAGTAGACACAAATCGAACAACCAGTCCTCCATGTCTTGAGCTGGCGAGTACTTTGTTCAGGTGCAAGGTATCACTATATGTCTGGCGTCAACTATCCTTGGCCGCGAGAAAGTTGAAAATAGAACTGATTTAACCTTGAATTGATAATTGTTACTAGTTAGTACTTCTGAAAACACAACTAAGCTCTTAGCATTTTAGGAATCCATTTTTAGTGTTTAACATTGTCAGTGACAGATAACTAAAATAAGTTACAATACATTAAATTAAAGGATTTCTGAAATTTTTCTGAACGAAAAACTTCCGTGCAGCAAGACTCACGATCTAGTTTAAAGCATTCCCCCAACCCCAAGATTGATGCCCATTATTTGCACCGGGTGCCCAAATATAGGTTAGCTCGTGCCAGTCCCGGGCCGCAGCGTATTATCGAAACTCTTTCATATAGATTATTTTAATTTTCATGGTGTAAAATATGTTATAATGAATATTTACTAATAAATAAATTTACAAGCTGTAAATAGCATGGGGCATGACAGCCCCGTGGTTAGCATGCGGGAAATGAACTTAGACGGCCCGGGTTCGATACCCGCCACTGTCAAAACTGTCACCGTGTTTATGCGGAGTACGATCAAATTAAGCATCTGAGTCCGTAAGTCCTTCCGGTCTGGTCTGAGTCCGGTAGTGGAAGAAGGATACTGTCCCTGTGGATGCCTCCCCTACTGGGTTCCAGTCTAAACTGAAAAAAAGTGGTGCTTCCCAGCCGTTCAAACAAATACTTTATACGCTTTTGGTAGGTCGGATGGTCTGGGTCGAAGAAGAAGCCGAAAATAGCGGGGACGAATTTCATGCACCATTTTTATTTTTGCGAGTGATTTTATTTTCATTTGTGCATCTGCTTTCAGGAACCGTTTAAAATTTAATGTAGATGTAAAAATTATGAAACCTTATTGTATAGCATATAAAAGTGGGGGGCGGCACTCTGGGTCAATGGATAGAGCAGGGCAGAGATGCTATTCCTGGACATGGCTCAAAACACATTGGTGATTACGGGGAGGGAGAGGATAGGAATGTGGATTACACTCATTCTTGGCTGTAAATATAAATTACAATCGCAGTATCATAGCAATTGTTGCCAGATTTTCCAACTCCACGGGAGGGATTGTTTAAGGAGAAGAATCATTTTAGACTATCATAAAATTTGGGGGGGCAGTCAGGATTTCGTTAATCGCCATGTGGCTACTGGGAATTTTAAGCTTTATTTACACCATAGCAACAAAATTCTTCATTTATATATATTTGCAGAATTGTTTTTATTCAAAACAACTCAATAAATACCAGCTTTTGTCAAATTAATATGAATTAATTTGGCTTGGATCAGGGCAAGAAATAAGATTTAAAACTGGCATCATATACCGTTGTGACCTTTTATAAGTTGGAGTCCAAAACTATTAAGCTCACAGCAATCTTAACCATCAAAAATGATTTCTAAATTTGTTATAAATTTTTCACTAAACGTTAAAGAAAATTGAATGAATATAATGAAAAGAAAACCACTTACTTTGGAAACTGTTTACAAATTTAAATACGAAACACTAAAGTACACCTCAGATAAAAAGCATTTAAATATAAATATATTGTAGATGTAGTTACACACATTTATTTTTTTTATTATTATCAAATTTATTAATGCATAGATAAAATTGCATTTTACTTTTATAGCTAAAAGTAAGGTATGGGATCACTTGCAAAACATTTTTTAACTGTTCAATCAGCCTTAAAATCTGAAAGTGATGGACCATCTGTACTTATTCTTAGGGGGATTATGGTTTTTTAATATACTTCAGGTACATAATTTTTTTTTTCTTTCTGGGATTGATTTGTGCTCCTAAAAAACTGATGTAGAGCACATTTAAGATGGATCATTCTTTAGACTTGGCAATAAACATCGTAAATGTTTTGCAATCCCTGTGGTTAACATTAAATTTCTCCCATATAATGCTATATTTCATTTCCAACTTTATTTGAGCAGGTAAAAGGCTAATTAGAAGTTCTTCTTTTGCAAGAAAGTGGCTTATGTCAAAAAGCTTTACAACTTTACATTTCATTTCGGTTCCTCAATGAAACCACATCCACAGTTAGACTAAAGTTGTTCTCGCATGCACTGCATTATATTTTCCCATTACTTTTATATGTCAGTCATTTGTATTTGGAATGGTTTTCAGCATTGCATTTTTTAATTGATGAAGCTCCATCAAAGTAATTAACACTGTTATTACCCCCCCCCCCCCCTTTGGCATATGCTTTTTCCAGTTCAGGTTAACTGCAACAAAACTTGTATTTTAGTTTCTTCACAAAGACATATTGATTTGCCACAGCATCCATATAATCCAATTTCCATTCTACCATAGCCTTCACTAGCTTCAATGCTGGTTCATCAGTCAATTTCGTTTCTTAGCTTGCAGATTAGCTTTAGCTTCCACCTCAGAAAATTTACCATTTTTGTCGCACAGAGGTAACCAAAAGCTCGGATCACAGGTCAGTAAAAGAAAAGCAGGTAATTTTGTATGGAAATTTGAATCCTAGATCGAAGAAAGATTTGATGTGGATGTTGGAAAAAATCTTTAATTAGAAATTGTGGTACTTCCTTATTATAGTGCCCCCCCCCCCCAATTACGATTTCGCCAAGGTCTGTAGAGCGAATGTGTAATAGAAAAATAAAAATAAAGGCAGATCGAAAGAATACCCCCCCCCCCTCCATTCGGTGCGCCAAAAGTGAGCCAAGTTGACATGTTTCTGTGTTTTAAAATTGACTCCTCCCCACTAAAGTGACGTATATTCCCATATTTTAAAATAGGCTCTTCATACCAAAGTGACGTACGTATTCTACAGTTTTATGAACTGGAATTTTGAATGTAATTATGATAATGGAATTCAATTTGAATAAAAGTGAATAACACTCATAAAAAGATTACAAGATTTTTGTGCATTCTAAAAATATTGCATAACTTGCGAGTGTAATTGCAGAATAAAAAACTTTTTAAATTTTAGAAAACATATTGAAACACACGATACTTAAAATATTTTGTGATTTTAAAAATCAATTTCAAAAACTTATAACTCGAAACTTCAAAAATTTTAAAAGGATTTTAATGATATTTATTAAAAGGACAATCGGACTTTAACGAAAGTTAAGAACAATGATACTTAGAACAAATTTAAAAGAAAAAAAAAATTAGACTTTAATGAAATTTAAGGAGAAACGATACTTTTAGAGAAATAATTGGACTTAACGAAATTTAAGAAAAAACGATACTTAGAAAAATGATTGTACTTTGAACCATTTTACAAACACAGAAAAATACAAAAGACAATTTTAAAACACAGGATGAATAAATAAAAGAACTAACCTTTATGTAAATGCACTTATATCCACATTTTCACTTACATCCACACAAACACGTTTTTTGAACATACACGTACATTCCCCTAAGACATCACATTTTTTAAACATTCCTCACCAAAACACGTTTTCTAAAACATTCGCACAAATCCATTTGCCGCGTACCAGATGTCATTGAAAACTTATCTGCAATCCAATTAAATCTACAGAAAATATTAAATAAATGAATAGATTCGAAAATTACGTGTGAAATGTTTAATGAAAATGCAAGATAGATGTACAGCAAAAATACTCAACAAATCCGATGAAATACCTATTTCCTATTCAAATGAAGAATCCAAAAAAACCGCATGTTGATTTGATGTCAGAAAGTCGCAGGCTACCAGACTAGTGATGAAAACAGAAAAGAATTGTAACTCGGTGCTTCGCGAAAACCAGACGTTTCGCACCAAAGAAGCTGTGGGGAGAAATTCAACCGATCACCCAAAAATAAATAATATAATACTTACATGTTTTATAAGAAGAGTTTTAATAATCTTTATGACATGCTGTACATTACAAGCCATATTTCTGAAATTGTTTTCAATAATTCATCAAAAACATTTTTTTCCCCTTTGTATTTTCTCCACATAAATTCTGAAAGATATGATTCGAGGTGATCCCGAGCCGTGCCTTGATCTTTTTTATTATTCCACTTGACAGAACCCCACATTCTTTCTATATTTTGTGTGTGAACAAACCTGCTTCAAGATCCGCCGTTTTGTATCCCTCCCAACAGTCTGAACAGATAGTTGATTCATCTTGTACATGTTCAATAATTTTTTCCATGAGTGGACTAGCATCTATTCGCAACTTGAATGAGAAAGCACTCGTCATTTTCCCAGCATATTCCTCCGAAATTCCATTGTTGGAGTACCATACCGCTGTTGTTTTTACGCCAGATGAACAAACTTTCATCGAACTCAACAATTTTATTGACACCACTTATTCGTCCATTAAATCTTTGCATTAGATGTAGGGAACACACTTCTCTCATGTAATTGTTCCAATCAATTGTTGCATTTTCACACATATTAAGGTGTTTGTCACACCATTTGAAAGTCGTCAACTCCTCTGCCCAACAGCACATAAATCTAAAAGCAGTTACGAACAGTATTCTGGAACCGCTGAACCAATTTCCAACATGGAGGCCCTTCTTTTTACATTGCACCTCCAAATGGTTTCGTCGTTAACATACAGCTTCATGTCTTGGCCATTATCATATATTCATTTGTCAGGTAAAAGACATTATTCTTGAAATAATGATATGGAATCTGTTTGGTAACAAGATCTGTCTGGTAAGATTGTTAACAAGATTGTTTTTAAAAAAAGCAAGCAATTTAAAAAAACTAGTACGAAATCGGAAACGTTAACAAAAAAGCAATATGACGATAATATAAATAGATGCTGTTTCTTTAGGACTGCAAACACTTAGCGAGATTTTACAACCTACCTTGGCAATTCATCCTCAGGGACCACTACAATAAGGAAGTACCGAAATTGTTTTAAGTTCTAGGGAAAACAAGAAATACATAAATAAAAAAGAAATAGAAGTAAACATAACATCTCCTCATTCGCATGAAAGAATATGTTGAAAAAATTGGCAAAGAACAGTTGGTTTACAGTGAACGAAGAATAGCAATTTACTGCTATGTTTGTAAAATATTTTCTGTTAAGCGTACAACTTTTATTGAAGGATAGTGATTGGGAAAATGTATTTTCAAGGGTCCAAAAACATGAAAATTCAACAGAGCATAGAAATTGTATCAAAATATATGTATAATTGTTTTGTAATTCTTTTAACTAAACAACATTCATTTTTTGAAAATTTGAACACGTTTCGATGCCAGAGTAATCAAAAAAGAAGTTCTAATATTTTTGAGAAGATAGAAAATACTCTCAAAATATCATTAATTCGAAGATAAATTTTTCGCGCCCGTCTTAAATAATAAAAACATTTTAAATCCGACCTGCTAGAAATTAAACGTTCGCTTACTACACATAAAAGTTAAGCAACAGTTTTGAAACATTAAATATTCATAAGAAAATAGCTATTGAAACTAAATTTTAAACAAAAGCAGCTCTAAATATCCTAAAAATATGCATTTACTATATATATACATATATTTTTTTTAAATCCAAAAGAAAAAATTAATGATATCACAACTGTTAGGCCTAGAACGTTCGGGGCAGCTGATACATTACGGTATCGCTTATCGAATTATTAACGATCGAAGATTATTAACGATCAGTATTAGAATACAAACTATGCTATTCTAATAATGATTAAACACATGAAAAAATTAATAAATTAAACTTGTGTAATAGAGAGTTTCGTATAAAACGAGCTGATACACCAATGCTACTAGTTCTGTCTGTGCATGTGCACGATGTAAACAACAGCGCTGTTGCCATTTTTGAAATGCTTTCACTCGGAAAAGGAGTGATATGAAATTCACTTGTTCTAAAGAGTGAGATATTTCACTCAGTAAAGGAGTGCTATGAAGATCGCCTGCAAATGACTCTTGAAAAAAGAGTGAAAATTTCACTCTTTTTTTTCAGGTGAAATATCCATCCCTTTTACGAGTGAAATGACCAAAAAAATCACTTTAAAAGAGTGATTATCAGTTTTTAGGCTTGTCACTCCTCCCAAAAGTGACTTTCTCACTCCTTCCGAATTTAGAGTGTGGACTTAGAAACTCTAAACGTAGACTAAAATTTAAGTGGAACTATTTCTAGGCTACCCACAATATTTCATCAAATTCGGTTCAGCCGTTCTCTCGTGATGATGGGACAAACAGACAGACAGACAGACAGATCTTCAATTTTATATATATAGACTAGCAGCATACCCGTTCTTCGTACGGAGTATATAATATAAAGAAACTTGTAATTCGCAATCATGTGCAAATTCTGTTAAAATATTAAATTTATTCCTCATAAAGAGAAGTTTAAGAATATCTGTTGACACTATGCAAAATTATCTTCACGGGCAGATCTGAAGAGTAAAATATCCTGGCCCCTTGTGCAAGAAAATTTACAAAAAAAAGAATTGAATCAGTATATGCAACCCCGTACTACTTATATTGTCGCAGATTAGAAAATATGCCAGTGTGCTAGTAGACGATTACCCGCATTACGATATGAGTCTCAAAAATATTTGCCAAAATAAAAGAGATGCCGCAATAAATTGAAAATATCAATAATCCCCGTAATCTTTACACCAGAAAGTCGTAATTGATTCCAATATATGTCAATATATATCAAAATATATGCCAGTATACCTGTACTACTTATATTCTCGTAGATTAGAAGATATACCCGTGCATTTGTAGAAGATTACTCGTACAACGTACTATATATGAGTTTCAGCAATTTTCGTCATAACAAAACAATGGCATAATAACCTGAAAATATCAATAATCCCTGAATCAACAGTCCCCGAAAATATCAAGGATAATAATGCTTAAACCTGAAGACCGTAATTGATATTATCCAGTCAAAAATGCAATGTCAATGAAATTTATTTTATATACATATCTTTATTATTCAAATCGGAAAAGATTTAATAAAAATCGTATGGCACATAACACATTGGATCCGTTGCTAAGCGACATGATATCATTTGCTTCAAATAAATTGATGGAAATCATATCGCCTGAATAATGCGATCTGCATGGAAGGTTTGGCGACATTTTCGTCTATTTAGCAACAACTTAAAAAATCGCCAAATTGGCCAAGTGGGACTATGGAATTGATAGTCTCATTTTGCGACAAATTAACGGAGCACCATTACAATACTATCCCCTAATAAAACACAATCAAGTTCATTTATTAAGCGCGATTTTATCAATTCCATGATATTTTTATGGCTTTACAAGCATTTTTATCAATTTGGTGATATTAAAAAAATACGCTAAATGTGTTACTAAGTAGGATGGATGGACTGACCGGCAAATGCTACCGATACATCATGTCAGTACTCTCTTCTAAAAAAACAAATTTAATTTTATCATCAAGTCATTTTTAAGAAGTCATTTTTATCAATTTGGAGACATTTCCGCTAAATTGGTAAAGTTTAAAAAAAGTTACCAAGTTATTTAGAGATATTCCGCTAAATTCGTAGCTCTGAATTTGAAGATCTGAAAAATAAAAAAAAATTCTGATACCGTTTGTATATACTAAATGAAAACACTAAAATTGTATTAGAAGATACACCCCTTCTACTTTTTTTTCTGCTTCAACAATCGGCTAAATTAATTTATTGGGTAAACACAATGCATGAGTTTATTAGCTAAACACAATATATGAGTTTGAAAACTCTTTGGTAAAATAAATGAAAGTGATGTACGCAGTCCGCAATTTATATAATTAAAAGAACAGTCATACCGTACATTTATAAAATATATTTTTACATCTATTTATTTATTATTCAAATAGAAAAAATAATAATAAATATTAACAACACATTTAATTTCATGCCGTTACCGAGCAACATGATATAAGATGAGATAAAATGCGAAATTAAATAGCTATTTTAATTGTTATACTTTTCATCGTTGAGTAAAAGCTTGAGAAAAATGACCCATGGAGGTAGATTTTTCCATTTAAATTCATGTTTCAAACAATTCATGTTTTGCGATAGTGACAAATTAATGCAACAATCCTGCACCAAACTCAGAAATAAAGTTTTATTTGATTCTGACGTTTTAAACAAACGATTTTCATCCTTTCCGTTTGGATAAGCCACGGAGTTGGAGAGTAGAACTCCTAGGAAAAGTTCCGTTTTTCATTAATATCTCGACAACCCCTAGTCTTAGAAACTCGAAACGTGAACTAAATTTATAGGGGGCTATTTCAAGGCTATCCACAAAATTTCATTAAATTCGGTTCAGCCGTTTTCCCGTGATACTGAGATAAACGAACATTTCGGTTTTTACTAATATCTCGAGAACCACTGGTTGTAGAAACTCAAAACACGGACTAAATTTCAAGTGGGGCTATTTCTAGGCTACTCACAAAATTTCATCAAATTAGGTTCAGCCATTCTCCCGTGATGATGGGACAAACAGACAGACAGACAGACAGACAGATAGGCAGACAGATTTTCAATTTTATATATATAGACTAGCAGCATACCCGTTCTTCGTACGGAGTATATAATATAAAGAAACTTGAAATTCATAATCATGCCCAAATTCTTATAGTATACTAAATGACATATTTAATCAAAATATTCTGTTAAAATCTTCTAATACAACTGTAGTGTTTTCATTTAGTATATTGAAACGGGATAAGAATGTTTCATTCAGATCTGCAAATTCAAAGCTACGAATTTGGAGGGATATCGCTAATTTGACAACTTTTCTTAAACTTTGCCAAATTGACGGAAATGTCGCCAAATTGATATAAACGACACACAAACAGCTGCCATAAACCTTCGGGTTGGTCGTGTGGCTTGGGTCTTCTACATATCAATGAATTTTTTTTTGTTTTATTAGAAGAGAGTACTGAAATGATGTTTGGTTAGCATTTATCTGTCAGACCAACCATCCTACTTAGTAATACATTTAGCGAATTTTTAAAATGTCACCAAATTGATAAAAATGTTTTCAAATCTATAAAAATATCTTGAAATTGATAAAATTGCGCTACATAAATGATATTAATTGTTTTTTGTTAGGGGATAGTATTGTGATGATATTTCGTCAATTTGTCGCAAAGTGGAACTGTCAGTTCTACAGTCCCACTTTGCGATAAATTTGGCGATTTTTTAAAATGTCGCTAACTTGACGAAACTGTCGCCAAATGTTCCATAGAAATATAACTATTTAGACGATATTTTTTCTACCAATTTATTTGAAGCAAATGATATCATGTCGCTTAGCAACGGATTTAAATCCAATGTGTTTATGCGGCAGACGATTCTTATTAAATCCTTTCCGATTTGAATAATGAAGATATGTATATAAAATAAATTTCATTGCCATTTCATTTTGGACTGGATAATATCAATTATACTCTTCAGGTTTAAACATTATTATTATTGATATTTTCCGGAATTATTGATTCAGGGATTATTGATATTTTTAAGTTATTACGCCATTGTTTTATTGCGGCAAAAATTGCTGACACACGCATATTGTACGTTGTGCGAGTAATCTTCTAGGAATGCACGGGTATATCTTCTAACCTACGAGAATATAAGTAGTACAGGTATATTGGCATATATTTTGACATATATTGGCATATATATTGGAATCAAGTACTGTCTTCTGGTATGAAGATTAAGGGGATTAATTATATATTCAATTTATTACGTCGTCTGTTGTATTTTACCAAAAAACATTTGTGACTCATATTGCAAAACGGGTAATCTTCTACTAATATTCGGACATTATAAGTAGTACGTGTATATCTTCCCATATAATTTTAGCACTTTAATTTTGACATATATTGGAATAAATGACTGTCTTCAGATTTAAAGATTACGGGTTTATTGGTATTTTCAATTTATACATGTAATCTACTAATACAGGTTATATTTTCTAATATTCGCGTATCTAATTAGTACGGGCCCCATACAATTTTAACGCTTTTATTTTGCATATATTGATTTAATTCCATATTTTTTTTTATATTTGCTTACATAAGGGGTCCAAGATGTTTTATTCTTCAGATATGTCCATGAAGATAATTTTATATAGCGAGAACAGAGATTCTTAAACTTCTTTTTAGGAGCATTATATTAAATATTTTAACAGAATATTTTGATTAAACATGTCATTTAGTATACTATAAGAATTTGGGCATGATTATGAATTTCAAGTTTCTTTATATTATATACTCCGTACGAAGAACGGGTATGCTGCTAGTCTATATAAATAAAAATGAAAATCTGTCTGTCTGTCTGTCTGTCTGTCTGTCTGTCTGTCTGTCTGTCTGTCTGTCTGTTTGTCACACCATCACGGGAGAACGGCTGAACCGAATTTGATGAAATTTTGTGGGTAGCCCAGAAATAGCCCCACTTAAAATTATATCCATGTTTTTAATTTCTACGACCAGTGGTTCTCGAGATATTAGTAAAAAACGAAAATTTCGTTTGTCCCATCGTCACGGAAAAACGGCTGAACCGAATTTAATGAAATTTGGTGTATAGCCTTGAAATATCCCCCCATAAATTTTGTCCAAGTTTCGAGTTTCTAAGACCTGGGGTTGTCGAGATATTAATGAAAAACGGAACTTTTTCCTAGGAGTTCTACTCCCTAACTCCGTGGTTTATCCAAACGAAAAGCTTGAAAATCGTTTGAAAGTGAATTAAAATTTAATCTCTGAGTTTGATAGGAGATTTTTTGCTTTAATTAGTCACTTTCTGAAAACATGAATTGTTTGAAACATGATTTAAAGGGGAAATCTATCTCCATGGTTCATGGTTTATTTAAAACAAGCTTTTACGGAACAATGAGAAGTATAGAGAAATCAAAATCGTTATTTAATTTCGCAGTTTATGTTATAAGACATGACATATTTAACATGTTATAAGATTCTATCTTATATCATGTTACTCAGAAACGCAATTAAATTAAATCTGTCTGTTAATTTTAATAATTATTTTTTCGATTTGAATAATAAATAAATGGATATAAAAATATATTTTAGAAAAGAACGATTTGATTTTTCTTATAGCATTTTTGACTGGATAATATCAATTACGGTCTTCAGGTTTAAAAATTATTATTATTTATATTTTCGGGGATTATTGATTCAAGGATTATTGATATTTTCAAGTTATTATGCAATTATTTTATTATGACAAAAATTGTTTAAACTCATATATTGTATGTTGTACGAATCTTCTACAAATACACGTGTATATCTTTTAATCTACGAGAATATAAGTAGTACAGGTATATTGACATATGTTTTGATATATATTGGCATATATTGGAATCAATTACGACCTTCTGGTAAAAAGAGTACGGATATTATTGATGTTTTCAATTTATTACGTCATCTCTTTTATTTTGGCAAATATTTTTAAGACTCATATTGTAATACGGGTGATCTACAAACACACTGGCATATTTTCTAATCTGCGACAATATAAGTAGTACGGGGTTGCATATATTCATTCAATTCCTATTTTTTCTTCTGTAAATTTGCTTACAAAAGGGGGCAGGATGTTTTATTCTTCAGATCTGATCGTGAAGATAATTTTGCATAGTGAGAACATATATTCTTAAACTTCTCTTTAGGAGCAATAAATTTAATATTTTAACAGAATTTGCACATGATTGCGAACTTTAAGTTTCTTTAAATTATACACTCCGTACGAATAACGGGTGTGCTGTTAGTGGTTAATAAATTTTAACATTTTAGGAGGATATATCATGTTGCTCGGCATCGCAATTAAATTAAATGTGTTTGTTAATGTTTTTATTATTTTTTTTCGATTTAAATAATAAATAAATGGATAAATGGATATAAAAGTATATCTTATGAATGGACGGTTTGATTTTTCTTTTAATTATATTAATTGCTGACTGCGTACATCAATTTCATTTATTTTGGCAAAGATTTTTCAAGCTTATATCGCATTTAGCTACTAAACTCATATATTGTGTTTAGCCAATAAATTCATATAGCCGATTGTTGAAACAGAAAAAGAGTAGAGCGGGTATATCTTCTAATACAATTGTAGTGTTTTCATTTAGTATATTGAAACGGGATAAGAATGTTTCATTCAGATCTGCAAATTCAAAGCTTCGAATTTGGAGGGATATCGCTAATTTGACAACTTTTCTTAAACTTTGCCAAATTGACGGAAATGTCGCCAAATTGATATAAACGACACACAAACAGCTGCCATAAACCTTCGGGTTGGTCGTGTGGCTTGGGTCTTCTACATATCAATGAATTTTTTTTTTTGTTTTGTTAGAAGAGAGTACTGAAATGATGTTTGGTTAGCATTTCTCTGTCAGACCAACCATCCTACTTAGTAATACATTTAGCGAATTTTTAAAATGTCACCAAATTGATAAAAATGTTTTCAAATCTATAAAAATATCTTGAAATTGATAAAATTGCGCTACATAAATGATATTAATTGTTTTTTGTTAGGGGATAGTATTGTGATGATATTTCGTCAATTTGTCGCAAAGTGGAACTGTCAGTTCTACAGTCCCACTTGGCGATAAATTTGGCGATTTTTTAAAATGTCGCTAATTTGACGAAACTGTCGCCAAATGTTCCATAGAAATATAACTATTTAGACGATATATTTTCTACCAATTTATTTGAAGCAAATGATATTATGTCGCTTAGCAACGGATTTAAATCCAATGTGTTTATGCGGGAGACGATTTTTATTAAATCCTTTCCGATTTGAATAATGAGGATATGTATATAAAATAAATTTCATTGCCATTTCATTTTGGACTGGATAATATCAATTATACTCTTCAGGTTTAAACATTATTATTATTGATATTTTCCGGAATTATTGATTCAGGGATTATTGATATTTTTAAGTTATTACGCCATTGTTTTATTGCGGCAAAAATTGCTGACACACGCATATTGTACGTTGTACGAGTAATCTTCTAGGAATGCACGGGTATATCTTCTAACCTACGAGAATATAAGTAGTACAGGTATATTGGCATATATTTTGACATATATTGGCATATATATTGGAATCAAGTACAGTCTTCTGGTATGAAGATTAAGGGGATTAATTATATATTCAATTTATTACGTCGTCTGTTGTATTTTACCAAAAAACATTTGTGACTCATATTGCAAAACGGGTAATCTTCTACTAATAATCGGACATTATAAGTAGTACGTGTATATCTTCCCATATAATTTTAGCACTTTAATTTTGACATATATTGGAATAAATGACTGTCTTCAGATTTAAAGATTACGGGTTTATTGGTATTTTCAATTTATACATGTAATCTACTAATACAGGTTATATTTTCTAATATTCGCGTATATAATTAGTACGTGTCCCATACAATTTTAACGCTTTTATTTTGCATATATTGATTCAATTCCATATTTTTTTTATATTTGCTTACATAAGGGGTCCAAGATGTTTTATTCTTCAGATATGTCCATGAAGATAATTTTATATAGCGAGAACAGAGATTCTTAAACTTCTTTTTAGGAGCATTATATTAAATACTAGCAGCATACCCGTTCTTCGTACGGAGTATATAATATAAAGAAACTTGAAATTCATAATCATGCCCAAATTCTTATAGTATACTAAATGACATGTTTAATCAAAATATTCTGTTAAAATATTTAATATAATGCTCCTAAAAAGAAGTTTAAGAATCTCTGTTCTCGCTATATAAAATTATTTTCATGGACATATCTGAAGAATAAAACATCTTGGACCCCTTATGTAAGCAAATATAAAAAAAAATATAGAATTGAATCAATATATGCAAAATAAAAGCGTTAAAATTGTATGGGACCCGTACAAATTATATACGCGAATATTAGAAAATATAACCTGTATTAGAAGATTACATGTATAAATTGAAAATACCAATAAACCCGTAATCTTTAAATCTGAAGACAGTCATTTATTCCAATATATGTCAAAATTAAAGTGCTAAAATTATATGGGAAGATATACACGTACTACTTATAATGTCCGATTATTAGTAGAAGACTACCCGTTTTGCAATATGAGTCACAAACGTTTTTTGGTAAAATACAACAGACTACGTAATAAATTGAATATATAATTAATCCCCTTAATCTTCATACCAGAAGACTGTACTTGATTCCAATATATATGCCAATATATGTCAAAATATATGCCAATATACCTGTACTACTTATATTCTCGTAGGTTAGAAGATATACCCGTGCATTCCTAGAAGATTACTCGTACAACGTACAATATGCGTGTGTCAGCAATTTTTGCCGCAATAAAACAATGGCGTATAACTTAAAAATATCAATAATCCCTGAATCAATAATTCCGGAAAATATCAATAATAATAATGTTTAAACCTGAAGAGTATAATTGATATTATCCAGTCCAAAATGAAATGGCAATGAAATTTATTTTATATACATATCTTCATTATTCAAATCGGAAAGGATTTAATAAAAATCGTCTGCCGCATAAACACATTGGATTTAAATCCGTTGCTAAGCGACATGATATCATTTGCTTCAAATAAATTGGTAGAAAAAATATCGTCTAAATAGTTATATTTCTATGGAACATTTGGCGACAGTTTCGTCAAATTAGCGACATTTTAAAAAATCGCCAAATTTATCGCCAAGTGGGACTGTAGAACTGGCAGTTCCACTTTGCGACAAATTGACGAAATATCATCACAATACTATCCCCTAACAAAAAACAATTAATATCATTTATGTAGCGCAATTTTATCAATTTCAAGATATTTTTATAGATTTGAAAACATTTTTATCAATTTGGTGACATTTTAAAAATTCGCTAAATGTATTACTAAGTAGGATGGTTGGTCTGACAGATAAATGCTAACCAAACATCATTTCAGTACTCTCTTCTAACAAAACAAAAAAAAATTTCATTGATATGTAGAAGACCCAAGCCACACGACCAACCCGAATGTTTATGGCAGCTGTTTGTGTGTCGTTTATATCAATTTGGCGACATTTCCGTCAATTTGGCAAAGTTTAAGAAAAGTTGTCAAATTAGCGATATCCCTCCAAATTCGTAGCTTTGAATTTGCAGATCTGAATGAAACATTCTTATCCCGTTTCAATATACTAAATGAAAACACTACAATTGTATTAGAAGATATACCCGCTCTACTCTTTTTCTGTTTCAACAATCGGCTATATGAATTTATTGGCTAAACACAATATATGAGTTTAGTAGCTAAATACGATATAAGCTTGAAAACTCTTTGCCAAAATAAATGAAATTGATGTACGCAGTCAGCAATTAATATAATTAAAAGAAAAATCAAACCGTTCATTCATAAGATATACTTTTATATCCATTTATCCATTTATTTATTATTTAAATCGAAAAAAAATAATTAAAACATTAACAAACACATTTAATTTAATTGCGATGCCGAGCAACATGATATATCCTCCTAAAATGTTAAAATTTATTAACCACTAACAGCACACCCGTTATTCGTTCGGAGTGTATAAGTTAAAGAAACATAAAGTTCGCAATCATGTGCAAATTCTGTTAAAATATTAAATTTATTGCTCCTAAAGAGAAGTTTTTAAGAATATATGTTCTCACTATGCAAAATTATCTTCACGATCAGATCTGAAGAATAAAACATCCTGCCCCCTTTTGTAAGCAAATTTACAGAAGAAAAAATAGGAATTGAATGAATATATGCAACCCCGTACTAATTATATTGTCGCAGATCAGAAAATATGCCAATGTGTTAGTAGAAGATTACCCGTATTACAATATGCGTCTCAAAAATATTTGCCAAAATAAAAGAGATGACGTAATAAATTGAAAACATCAATAATATCCGTACTCTTTATACCAGAAGGTCGTAATTGATTCCAATATATGACAATATATATCAAAACATATGTCAATATACCTGTACTACTTATATTCTCGTAGATTAAAAGATATATACGTGTATTTGTAGAAGATTCGTACAACATACAATATATGAGTTTAAACAATTTTTGTCATAATAAAATAATTGCATAATAACTTGAAAATATCAATAATCCTTGAATCAATAATCCCCGAAAATATAAATAATAATAATTTTTAAACCTGAAGACCGTAATTGATATTATCCAGTCAAAAATGCTATAAGAAAAATCAAATCGTTCTTTTCTAAAATATATTTTTATATCCATTTATTTATTATTCAAATCGAAAAAATAATTATTAAAATTAACAGACAGATTTAATTTAATTGCGTTTCTGAGTAACATGATATAAGATAGAATCTTATAACATGTTAAATATGTCATGTCTTATAACATAAACTGCGAAATTAAATAACGATTTTGATTTCTCTATACTTCTCATTGTTCCGTAAAAGCTTGTTTTAAATAAACCATGAACCATGGAGATAGATTTCCCCTTTAAATCATGTTTCAAACAATTCATGTTTTCAGAAAGTGACTAATTAACGCAAAAAATCTCCCATCAAACTCAGAGATTAAATTTTAATTCACTTTCAAACGATTTTCAAGCTTTTCGTTTGGATAAACCACGGAGTTAGGGAGTAGAACTCCTAGGAAAAAGTTCCGTTTTTCATTAATATCTCGACAACCCCAGGTCTTAGAAACTCGAAACTTGGACAAAAGTTATGGGGGGATATTTCAAGGCTATTCACCAAATTTCATTAAATTCGGTTCAGCCGTTTTTCCGTGATGATGAGACAAACGAAAATTTCGTTTTTTACTAATATCTCGAGAACCACTGGTCGTAGAAACTCAAAACACGGATATAATTTTAAGTGGGGCTATTTCTGGGCTACCCACAAAATTTCATCAAATTCGGTTCAGCCGTTCTCCCGTGATGGTGTGACAAACAGACAGACAGACAGACAGACAGACAGACAGACAGACAGACAGACAGACAGACAGATTTTCATTTTTATTTATATAGATTTTAACAGAATATTTTGATTAAACATGTCATTTAGTATACTATAAGAATTTGGGCATGATTATGAATTTCAAGTTTCTTTATATTATATACTCCGTACGAAGAACGGGTATGCTGCTAGTCTATATAAATAAAATTGAAAATCTGTCTGTCTGTCTGTCTGTCTGTCTGTCTGTCTGTCTGTTTGTCCCATCATCACGGGAGAACGGCTGAACCGAATTTGATGAAATTTTGTGGGTAGCCTAGAAATAGCCCCACTTAAAATTTAGTCTATGGTTGGAATTTCTGCGACCAGTGGTTCTCGAGATATTAGTAAAAAACGAAACTTTCGTTTGTCTCATCATCACGAGAGAACGGCTGAACCGAATTTAATGAAATTTTGTGGGAGGCCTTGAAATAGCCCCCCATAATTTTTGCCCAAGTTTCAAGTTTCTAAGACCAGGGGTTGTCGAGATATTAATGAAAAACGGAACTTTTTTTATAGGAGTTCTACTCTCCAACTCCGTGGTTTATCCAAACGGAAAGGATAAAAATCGTTTGTTTAAAGCGTCAAAGGGAATTAAAACTTTATTTTTGAGTTTGATGCAGGATTTTTGCTTTAATTAGTCACTATCTGAAAGCATGAATTGTTTGAAACATGAATTTAAATGGAAAAATCTACCTCCATGTTTTTACATGTATTAACCTCCATGTATTTCACAAGCTTTTACTCAACGATTAGAAGTATAAAGAAATGAAAATGGTTATTTAATTTCGCATTTTATGAGGAAGATTCTATCTTATACCATGTTGATCGGCAAAGGAATGGAATTAAATGTGTTTGTTAATGATTATTATTATTTTTTCTATTTGTATAATATATAAATGGATGTAAAAATATATTTTATAAATGAACGGTTTGATTGTTCTTTTAATTATATATATTGCGGACTGCGTACATTACTTTTATTTATTTTAGCAAAGAGGTTTCAAGCTCATATATTGTGTTTAGCTAATAAACTCATAATAAATGAACGGTTTGATTGTTCTTTTAGTTATATATATTGCGAACTGCGTACATCACACTTTTATTTATTTTAGCAAAGAGGTTTCAAAGCTCATATATTGTGTTTAGCTAATAAACTCACTTATTGTGTTTAACCAATAAATTCATTTAGCCGATTGTTGAAGCAGAAAAAGAGTAGAACGGATGTATGTATCTTCTAATACAATTTTAGTGTTTTCATTTAGTATATATACAGACGGGATATGGATATTTTATTCTTCAGATCTGTAAATTTAGAGCTACGAATTTAGCGGAATATCTCCAAATAACTTGGTAACTTTTCTTAAACTTTACCAAATTAGAGGAAATATTTCGAAATTAATAAAAATGACCCAAATCAATGAAATTAAATTTGTTTTTTTAGAATAGAGTACTGAAATGATGTTTCTGTAGCATTTGTCGGTCAGTCCATCCATCCTACTTAGTAACGCATTTAACTAATTTTTTTAATATCACTACATTGATAAAAATATTTGTAAATCCATAAAAATATCATGGAGACGAAAATGTCGCCAAACCTTCCATGAAGATCACATTATTCAGGCGACATGATTTCCATCAATTTATTTGAAGCAGATCATATCATGTCGCTTAGCAACGGATCCAATGTGTTATGTGTCATACGATTTTTATTAAATCTAATAAAAATATGTATATAAAATAAATTTCATTGACATTGCATTTTTGACTGGATAATATCAATTACGGTCTTCAGGTTTAAACATCATTATTATTGATATTTCGGGGACAGTTGATTCAGGAATTATTGATATTTTCAAATTATTATGCCATTGTTTCATTATGACGAAAACTGTTGAAACTCATATATAGTACGTTGTACAAGTAATCTTCTGAAAATGCACGGGTATATCTTCTAATCTACGAGAATATAAGTATAACAGGTATATTGGCAAAATTTTTATATATATTGTCATATATTGGAATCAATTACGACCTTCTGGTATTAAGATTACGGGGATTTTTGATATTTTCAATTTATTACGTCATCTTTTTTATTTTGGTAAATATTTTTAAGAGTCATATTACAATATGTTTAAGCTTCTACTAACACACTGGCATATTTTCTAATTTGCGACAATATAAGTAGTACGTGGTTGCATATATTGATTCAATTCTTTTTTTTTGTGTGTGAATTTGTTTACAAAAGGGCCCAGGATATTTTATTCTTCAGATTTGCCCGTGAAGATAATTTTGCATAGTGAGAACAGATATTCTTAAACTTCTCTTTATCTATATAAATAAAAATGAAAATCTGTCTGTCTGTCTGTCTGTCTGTCTGTCTGTCTGTCTGTCTGTCTGTCTGTCTGTTTGTCACACCATCACGGGAGAACCGCTGAACCGAATTTGATGAAATTTTGTGGGTAGCCCAGAAATAGCCCCACTTAAAATTATATCCGTGTTTTGAGTTTCTACGAGCAGTGGTTCTCGAGATATTAGTAAAAAACGAAATGTTCGTTTGTCTCATCATCACGGAAAAACGGCTGAACCGAATTTAATGAAATTTGGTGAATAGCCTTGAAATATCCCCCCATAACATTTGTCCAAGTTTCGAGTTTCTAAGACCTGGGGTTGTCGAGATATTAATGAAAAACGGAACTTTTTCCAAGGAGTTCTACTCCCTAACTCCGTGGTTTATCCAAACGAAAAGTTTGAAAATCGTTTGAAAGTGAATTAAAATTTAATCTCTGAGTTTGATGGGAGATTGTTTGCGTTAATTAGTCACTTTCTAAAAACATGTATTGTTTGAAACATGATTCAAAGGGGAAATCTATCTCCATGGTTCATGGTTTATTTAAAACAAGCTTTTACGGAACAATGAGAAGTATAGAGAAATCAAAATCGTTATTTAATTTCGCAGTTTATATTAGACATGACATATTTAACATGTTATAAGATTCTATCTTATATCATGTTACTCAGAAACGCAATTAAATTAAATCTGTCTGTTAATTTTAATAATTATTTTTTCGATTTGAATAATAAATAAATGGATATAAAAATATATTTTAGAAAAGAACGATTTGATTTTTCTTATAGCATTTTTGACTGGATAATATCAATTACGGTCTTCAGGTTTAAAAATTATTATTATTTATATTTTCGGGGATTATTGATTCAAGGATTACTGATATTTTCAAGTTATTATGCAATTATTTTATTATGACAAAAATTGTTTAAACTCATATAATGTATGTTGTACGAATCTTCTACAAATACACGTGTATATCTTTTAATCTACGTGAATATAAGTAGTACAGGTATATTGACATATGTTTTGATATATATTGGCATATATTGGAATCAATTACGACCTTCTGGTATGAAGAGTACGGATATTATTGATGTTTTCAATTTATTACATCATCTCTTTTATTTTGGCAAATATTTTTGAGACGCATATTGTAATACGGGTAATCTTCTACTAACACATTGGCATATTTTCTGATCTGCGACAATAATTAGTACGGGGTTGCATATATTCATTCAATTCCTATTTTTTCTTCTGTAAATTTGCTTACAAAAGGGGGCAGGATGTTTTATTCTTCAGATCTGATCGTGAAGATAATTTTGCATAGTGAGAACATATATTCCTAAACTTCTCTTTAGGAGCAATAAATTTATTATTTTAACAGAATTTGCACATGATTGTGAACTTTAAGTTTCTTTAAATTTTACACTCCGTACGAATAACGGGTGTGCTGTTAGTGGTTAATAAATTTTAACATTTTAGGAGGATATATCATGTTGCTCGGCAGCACAATTAAATTAAATGTGTTTGTTAATGTGTTTATTATTTTTTTTTCGATTTAAATAATAAATAAATGGATAAATGGATATAAAAGTATATCTTATGAATGGACGGTTTGATTTTTCTTTTAATTATATTAATTGCTGACGGCGTACATCAATTTCATTTATTTTGGCAAAGAGTTATCAAGCTTATATCGTATTTAGCTACTAAACTCATATATTGTGTTTAGCCAATAAATTCATATAGCCGATTGTTGAAACAGAAAAAGAGTAGAGCGGGTACATCTTCTAATACAATTGTAGTGTTTTCATTTAGTATATTGAAACGGGATAAGAATGTTTCATTCAGATCTGCAAATTCAAAGCTACGAATTTGGAGGGATATCGCTAATTTGACAACTTTTCTTAAACTTTGCCAAATTGACGGAAATGTCGCCAAATTGATATAAACGACACACAAACAGCTGCCATAAACCTTCGGGTTGGTCGTGTGGCTTGGGTCTTCTACATATCAATGAAATTTTTTTTTGTTTTGTTAGAAGAGAGTACTGAAATGATGTTTGGTTAGCATTTATCTGTCAGACCAACCATCCTACTTAGTAATACATTTAGCGAATTTTTAAAATGTCACCAAATTGATAAAAATGTTTTCAAATCTATAAAAATATCTTGAAATTGATAAAATTGCGCTAGATAAATGATATTAATTGTTTTTTGTTAGGGGATAGTATTGTGATGATATTTCGTCAATTTGTCGCAAAGTGGAACTGTCAGTTCTACAGTCCCACTTGGCGATAAATTTGGCGATTTTTTAAAATGTCGCTAATTTGACGAAACTGTCGCCAAATGTTCCATAGAAATATAACTATTTAGACGATAATTTTTCTACCAATTTATTTGAAGCAAATGATATCATGTCGCTTAGCAACGGATTTAAATCCAATGTGTTTATGCGGCAGACGATTTTTATTAAATCCTTTCCGATTTGAATAATGAAGATATGTATATAAAATAAATTTCATTGCCATTTCATTTTGGTCTGGATAATATCAATTATACTCTTCAGGTTTAAACATTATTATTATTGATATTTTCCGGAATTATTGATTCAGGGATTATTGATATTTTTAAGTTATTACGCCATTGTTTTATTGCGGCAAAAATTGCTGACACACGCATATTGTACGCTGTACGAGTAATCTTCTAGGAATGCACGGGTATATCTTCTAACCTACGAGAATATAAGTAGTACAGGTATATTGGCTTATATTTTGACATATATTGGCATATATATTGGAATCAAGTACAGTCTTCTGGTATGAAGATTAAGGGGATTAATTATATATTCATTTTATTACGTCGTCTGTTGTATTTTACCAAAAAACATTTGAGACTCATATTGCAAAACGGGTAATCTTCTACTAATAATCGGACATTATAAGTAGAACGTGTATATCTTCCCATATAATTTTAGCACTTTAATTTTGACATATATTGGAATAAATGACTGTCTTCAGATTTAAAGTTTACGGGTTTATTGGTATTTTCAATTTATACATGTAATCTACTAATACAGGTTATATTTTCTAATATTCGCGTATATAATTAGTACGGGTCCCATACAATTTTAACGCTTTTATTTTGCATATATTGATTCAATTCCATATTTTTTTTTATATTTGCTTACATAAGGGGTCCAAGATGTTTTATTCTTCAGATATGTCCATGAAGATAATTTTATATAGCGAGAACAGATATTCTTAAACTTCTTTTTAGGAGCATTATATTAAATATTTTAACAGAATATTTTGATTAAACATGTCATTTAGTATACTATAAGAATTTGGGCATGATTATGAATTTCAAGTTTCTTTATATTATATACTCCGTACGAAGAAAGGGTATGCTGCTAGTATTTAATATAATGCTCCTAAAAAGAAGTTTAAGAATCTCTGTTCTCGCTATATAAAATTATCTTCATGGACATATCTGAAGAATAAAACATCTTGGACCCCTTATGTAAGCAAATATAAAAAAAAATATGGAATTGAATCAATATATGCAAAATAAAAGCGCTAAAATTGTATGGGACCCGTACTAATTATATACGCGAATATTAGAAAATATAACCTGTATTAGTAGATTACATGTATAAATTGAAAATACCAATAAACCCGAAATCTTTAAATCTGAAGACAGTCATTTATTCCAATATATGTCAAAATTAAAGTGCTAAAGTTATATGGGAAGATATACACGTACTACTTATAATGTCCGATTATTAGTAGAAGATTACCCGTTTTGCAATATGAGTCTCAAATGTTTTTTGATAAAATACAACAGACGACGTAATAAATTGAATATATAATTAATCCCCTTAATCTTCATACCAGAAGACTGTATTTGATTCCAATATAAATGCCAATATATGTCAAAATATATGCCAATATACCTGTACTACTTATATTCTCGTACGTTAGAAGATATACCCGTGCATTCCTAGAAGATTACTCGCACAACGTACAATATGCGCGTGTCAGCAATTTTTGACGCAATAAAACAATTTCGTAATAACTTAAAAATATCAATAATCCCTGAATCAATAATTCCGGAAAATATCAATAATAATAATGTTTAAACCTGAAGAGTATAATTGACATTATCCAACATGAAATGGCAATGAAATTTATTTTATATACATATCTTCATTATTCAAATCGGAAAGGATTTAATAAAAATCATCTGCCGCATAAACACATTGGATTTAAATCCGTTGCTAAGCGACATGATATCATTTGCTTCAAATAAATTGGTAGAAAAAATATCGTCTAAATAGTTATATTTCTATGGAACATTTGGCGACAGTTTCGTCAAATTAGCGACATTTTAAAAAATCGCCAAATTTATCGCCAAGTGGGACTGTAGAACTGACAGTTCCACTTTGCGACAAATTGACGAAATATCATCACAATACTATCCCCTAACAAAAAACAATTAATATCATTTATGTAGCGCAATTTTATCAATTTCAAGATATTTTTATAGATTTGAAAACATTTTTATCAATTTGGTGACATTTTAAAAATTCGTTAAATGTATTACTAAGTAGGATGGTTGGTCTGACAGATAAATGCTAACCAAACATCATTTCAGTACTCTCTTCTAACAAAACAAAAAAAAATTTCATTGATATGTAGAAGACCCAAGCCACACGACCAACCCGAAGGTTTATGGCAGCTGTTTGTGTGTCGTTTATATCAATTTGGCGACATTTCCGTCAATTTGGCAAAGTTTAAGAAAAGTTGTCAAATTAGCGATATCCCTCCAAATTCGTAGCTTTGAATTTGCAGATCTGAATGAAACATTCTTATCCCGTTTCAATATACTAAATGAAAACACTACAATTGTATTAGAAGATATACCCGCTCTACTCTTTTTCTGTTTCAACAATCGGCTATATGAATTTATTGGCTAAACACAATATATGAGTTTAGTAGCTAAATACGATATAAGCTTGAAAACTCTTTGTCAAAATAAATGAAATTGATGTACGCAGTCAGCAATTAATATAATTAAAAGAAAAATCAAACCGTCCATTCATAAGATATACTTTTATATCCATTTATCCATTTATTTATTATTTAAATCGAAAAAAAATAATAAAAACATTAACAAACACATTTAATTTAATTGCGATGCCGAGCAACATGATATATCCTCCTAAAATGTTAAAATTTATTAACCACTAACAGCACACCCGTTATTCTTACGGAGTGTATAATTTAAAGAAACTTAAAGTTCGCAATCATGTGCAAATTCTGTTAAAATATTAAATTTATTGCTCCTAAAGAGAAGTTTAAGAATATATGTTCTCACTATGCAAAATTATCTTCACGATCAGATCTGAAGAATAAAACATCCTGCCCCCTTTTGTAAGCAAATTTACAGAAGAAACAAGAAAGATCAATCATGCATAAGCATTGATTATGAAACACTTTCCAACTGAGATGTAATTTCATTTTAAAATTTCTAAAATGGGATTCATTCAGTGGTAATATCTTTTACATTATCACAGTACTACAGTAATTTATTATACTTAAATATTTAAAACTGTATCGAAATATAAATCATCTGATTCTTTATGCAAAATCAATGAATATTTCATTCATATAACTTGTATTCCAGACTCCAGAGCTAAATAATTTTGTGTGAAAAAAATTCAGCACTTCTTATGTAATTCATCTTACAATCGCTTGAGATATTTGCATTCTGCATATGTTAAAATTAGGCTTCCTTGAAGAAATAATAAAAGTTTAGGGATCATTTAAAATCACAACTATTGTAATTGCATAGGCACGGAATTTAGATACACAGATAATATATATGTGTATGTGTATGTACTCAAAGTATTGGAATCGTGCCGAAGATCGGAATTCGAATTTTCAAAGGATCTACACGTTTTGGGACTTCTAGAACACGAAAAAACTACTTTTAGGAAGACGTCTGTGTGTGTAAGGGTGTATCTGTGTATGTTTCTGTGTGTCTGTGTGGATATTACATCCACTCTTATTGAAAAACTAATGGACCGAATTTCATACAATTTGGTAGGTATGTTTTTTGTGGGAAATCCTGATGTTCATTAGATTATAGTACGATTCGTAATAAAAGAATCTGCTTTCTTTGCGAAATGGCCGCAGAAATTGCCTTTATCCACTCTAGCTAAAAACTAATGAACCAAATTTAACAAAATTTGGTGTAAAATATTTCAATAACCTACAAGTGATTTATATACCAAATTTAACAAAATTTTGTATATAAATCATTTGTAGGTTATTCTACTACGATTCGGGAAAAAGGAACGGGCTATTTTTGCGAAATGGCCCGCAAAAATCGTTATATATAAAAAAAAAAGACTACGTGTGCTCAATTATATCAATTAAATTCCTATTTTATATGTGATTTTTGACAACAAAAAGAATAAGACTAACCCCATTACTCTAGGACTAGCCGTTCTTGAGATATTCTAGTTTTTTCGCGTTTTCACTACGCCACCTTTGACAATAAGTCCAGCTATCAAATGAGAACCAAATTTAAGTTTAACGTGTAAATTCAATGTCATTTAAAATACTTATGTTGTGCAGATAAACTCAAATTATCATTGAATAAATAAAGAGAACGAATATGAGTCTGCAGAGAAAGACATGTGCTGTCCACATCAGAATTTTTAACAATATTACACCAATGATTTATAGAAGTTAACGGGGAATATTTTCAGGCCATTTCGAAAAAAATGTATGATCTATATTTAAAGATCCATCAAATTTTTGTCGAATAAAATGTTCAACAAATTTAAGCTGTGTACCAAATTTTAACTCTCTAGGACGTAGGAAAGTGCATTTAAAATGCCATCAATTAAATTTATCATGAAGAGTTATATAAAATTTAAAAAAAATGAAAAATTGCTATCTACCAAATTTATCTTAAAATATGAAGCCACTCCCATATGCAAAACGTTTAAACAAATGGAGAGATATTTATTATATAATATCTCTCTCTTTCCTTTCTGGAAGATATCCCAAAGTCAGAATTTAATTGAATTTTTTTTTTCCCTATATTAAATAATTTTTTTAATTAAAAAACTACTTAACATATTTTACTGAATTTTTTTTTATATATTCTATGGGATAATGTGAATATTTCCTAAAAATTTCGAAGCAATTCGTGAATTTTAAATTTACTTAAAAAATGTTTGAAAAATTAGGTCCCATAGGGTTCAATGTATTTCATTTTTTCAACCCGGGTTCAATAAAAAACTAATTGGATGATATTATTTATTTATATTCCCATAGGTCCTACAGACCGTCTGAACAACATACTAAAATTTCATTTTGATAAACTCATTTTTACGGCAGTTATCGTGCTAACGGACAGACAGACAGACAGACAGACAGACAGACAGACAGACAGACAGACAGACAGAATGAACAAAGTCATAAACACTTTTCAACTTTGTTGTAAAGTGTTAAAAATAGGAATTGAATGAATATATGCAACCCCGTACTAATTATATTGTCGCAGATCAGAAAATATGCCAATGTGTTAGTAGAAGATTACCCGTATTACAATATGCGTCTCAAAAATATTTGCCAAAATAAAAGAGATGACGTAATAAATTGAAAACATCAATAATATCCGTACTCTTTATACCAGAAGGTCGTAATTGATTCCAATATATGCCAATATATATCAAAACATATGTCAATATACCTGTACTACTTATATTCTCGTAGATTAAAAGATATACACGTGTATTTGTAGAAGATTCGTACAACATACAATATATGAGTTTAAACAATTTTTGTCATAATAAAATAATTGCATAATAACTTGAAAATATCAATAATCCTTGAATCAATAATCCCCGAAAATATAAATAATAATAATTTTTAAACCTGAAAACCGTAATTGATATTATCCAGTCAAAAATACTATAAGAAAAATCAAATCGTTCTTTTCTAAAATATATTTTTATATCCATTTATTTATTACTCAAATCGAAAAATTAATTATTGAAATTAACAGACAGATTTAATTTAATTGCGTTTCTGAGTAACATGATATAAGATAGAATCTTATAACATGTTAAATATGTCATGTCTCATAGCATAAACTGCGAAATTAAATAACGATTTTGATTTCTCTATACTTCTCATTGTTCCGTAAAAGCTTGTTTTAAATAAACCATGAACCATGGAGATAGATTTCCCCTTTAAATCATGTTTCAAACAATTCATGTTTTCAGAAAGTGACTAATTAACGCAAAAAATCTCCCATCAAACTCAGAGATTAAATTTTAATTCACTTTCAAACGATTTTCAAGCTTTTCGTTTGGATAAACCACGGAGTTAGGGAATAGAACTCCTTGGAAAAAGTTCCGTTTTTCATTAATATCTCGACAACCCCAGGTCTTAGAAACTCGAAACTGGGACAAAATTTATGGATGGATATTTCAAGGCTATTCACCAAATTTCATTAAATTCGGTTCAGCCGTTTTTCCGTGATGATGAGACAAACGAAAATTTCGTTTTTTACTAATATCTCGAGAACCACTAGTCGTAGAAACTCAAAACACGGATATAATTTTAAGTGGGGCTATTTCTGGGCTACCCACAAAATTTCATCAAATTCGGTTCTGCCGTTCTCCCTTGATGGTGTGACAGACAGACAGACAGACAGACAGACAGACAGACAGACAGATTTTCATTTTTATTTATACAGACTAGCAGCATACCCGTTCTTCGTACGGAGTATATAATATAAAGACATTTATAATTCAGAATCATATGCAAATTAAGTTAAAATATTCAATTTATTGCTCCTAAAGAGAAGTTTATGAGATATCTGTTCTCATCATGCAAAATTATCTTCACGGGCAGATATGAAGAATAAAACATCCTGGCCCCTTTCGAAAGCAAATATACAAAAAATATGAAATTGAATCAATATATTCAAAATAACAGTACTAAAATTGTATGGGACCAGTAGTACTTATATACTCGAATATTAGAAGATATAACCTGTATTAGTAGATTACATGTATAAATTGAAAATATCAATAAACCCGTAATTGATTCCAATATATGCCAGAATGAAAGCACTAAAAATTATATGGGAATATATATATATATCCCCGTACTACTTATATTGTCGCAGATTAGAAAATATGCCTGTATGTTAGTAGAAGATTACCCTTACTACAATATGAGTCTAAAAAATCTTTGCCGAAATAAAACAGATGACATAAATTGAAAATTTCAATTATCCCCGTAATCTTTATACCAGAAAGTCGTAATTGATTCCAATATACGCCAATATATATCAAAATATATGCCTATATACCTGTACTACTTATAATCTCGTAGATTAGAAGATTACCCGTGCATTTATAGAAGATTACTCGCACAACGTACAATACGTGAGTTTCCACAATTTTTGTCATCATAAAACAATGGCATAGAATTAATATGAAAATATCAATAATCCCTGAATCAACAGTCCACGAAAATACCAATAATAATAATGTTTAAACCTAAAGACCGTAATTGATAGTATCCAGTCAACAATGCAATGTCAATGAAATTTAATTTATATACATATCTTTGTTATTCAAATCGGAAAAGATTTAATAAAAATCGTATGCAGCATAAACACATTGGATTTATATCCGTTGCTAAGCGACATGACATCATTTGCTTCAAATGAATTGATGGGAATCTTATCGTTTGAATAATTCTATCTCCATTGAAGGCTTGGCGACATTTTCGTCAATTTAGCGACAATTTAAAACATCGCCAAATTTATCACCAAGTGGGACTGTAGAACTAACAGTCCCATTTTGCGACACATTGACGAATAATCATCACAATACTATGCCCTAAAAAACACAATTAATTGCATTTATTAAGCGCAATTTCATCAATTTTATTATATTTTTATGAATTTGCAAACATTTCATCAATTTGGTGACATTTTAAAAATTTGCTAAATGTGTTATTAAGTAGGATGGATGGACTGGCCGACAAATGCTATCTAAACATCCTTTCAGTACTCTCTTCTAAGAAAACAAATTTAATTTAATTGATTTGCGTCGTTTTTATCAATTTGTCGACATTTCCGTCAATTTGGCAACGTTTAAGAAAAGTTGCCAGGTTAGCGATATTCCGCGAAATTCATAGGTCTGAATTTGCAGATCTGAAAAATAAAACATCTGATCCCGTTTGCATATACTAAATGGAAACACTAAAATTGCATTAGAAAATATACCTGTTCTACTGTTTTTCTGTTTCAACAATCGGCTAAATAAATTTATTGGCTAAACATAATATGAGTTTATTAGCTAAACACAATATATAAGCTTGAAAACTCTTTGTCAAAATAAAGGAAAGTGATGTACACAGTCCGTAATTAATATAATTAAAAGAAAAATCAAACCGTTCATTTACAAAATATATTTTTACATCTATTTATTTACTAGCAGCATACCCGTTCTTCGTACGGAGTATATAATATAAAGAAACTTGAAATTTATAATCATGCCCAAATTCTTATAGTATACTAAATGACATGTTTAATCAAAATATTCTGTTAAAATATTTAATATAATGCCCCTAAAAAGAAGTTTAAGAATCTCTGTTCTCTCTATATAAAATTATCTTCATGGACATATCTGAAGAATAAAACATCTTGGACCCCTTATGTAAGCAAATATAAAAAAAATATGGAATTGAATCAATATATACAAAATAAAAGCGTTAAAATTGTATGGGACCCGTACTAATTATATACGCGAATATTAGAAAATATAACCTGTATTAGTAGATTACATGTATAAATTGAAAATACCAATAAACCCGTAATCTTTAAATCTGAAGACAGTCATTTATTCCAGTATATGTCAAAATTAAAGTGCTAAAATTATATGGGAAGATATACACGTACTACTTATAATGTCCGATTATTAGTAGAAGATTACCCGTTTTGCAATATGAGTCACAAATGTTTTTTGGTAAAATACAACAGACGACGTAATAAATTGAATATATAATTAATCCCCTTAATCTTCATACCAGAAGACTGTACTTAATTCCAATATATATGCCAATATATGTCAAAATATATGCCAATATACCTGTACTACTTATATTCTCGTAGGTTAGAAGATATACCCGTGCATTCCTAGAAGATTACTCGTACAACGTACAATATGCGTGTGTCAGCAATTTTTGCCGCAATAAAACAATGGCGTAATAACTTAAAAATATCAATAATCCCTGAATCACTAATTCCGGAAAATATCAATAATAATAATGTTTAAACCTGAAGAGTATAATTGATATTATCCAGTCCAAAATGAAATGGCAATGAAATTTATTTTATATACATATCTTCATTATTCAAATCGGAAAGGATTTAATAAAAATCGTCTGCCGCATAAACACATTGGATTTAAATCCGTTGCTAAGCGACATGATATCATTTGCTTCAAATAAATTGGTAGAAAAAATATCGTCTAAATAGTTATATTTCTATGGAACATTTGGCGACAGTTTCGTCAAATTAGCGACATTTTAAAAAATCGCCAAATTTATCGCCAAGTGGGACTGTAGAACTGACAGTTCCACTTTGCGACAAATTGACGAAATATCATCACAATACTATCCCCTAACAAAAAACAATTAATATCATTTATGTAGCGCAATTTTATCAATTTCAAGATATTTTTATAGATTTGAAAACATTTTTATCAATTTGGTGACATTTTAAAAATTCGTTAAATGTATTACTAAGTAGGATGGTTGGTCTGACAGATAAATGCTAACCAAACATCATTTCAGTACTCTCTTCTAACAAAACAAAAAAAAATTTCATTGATATGTAGAAGACCCAAGCCACACGACCAACCCGAAGGTTTATGGCAGCTGTTTGTGTGTCGTTTATATCAATTTGGCGACATTTCCGTCAATTTGGCAAAGTTTAAGAAAAGTTGTCAAATTAGCGATATCCCTCCAAATTCGTAGCTTTGAATTTGCAGATCTGAATGAAACATTCTTATCCCGTTTCAATATACTAAATGAAAACACTACAATTGTATTAGAAGATATACCCGCTCTACTCTTTTTCTGTTTCAACAATCGGCTATATGAATTTATTGGCTAAACACAATATATGAGTTTAGTAGCTAAATACGAAATAAGCTTGAAAACTCTTTGCCAAAATAAATGAAATTGATGTACGCAGTCAGCAATTAATATAATTAAAAGAAAAATCAAACCGTCCATTCATATGATATACTTTTATATCCATTTATCCATTTATTTATTATTTAAATCGAAAAAAAAAATAATAAAAACATTAACAAACACATTTAATTTAATTGCGATGCCGAGCAACATGATATATCCTCCTAAAATGTTAAAATTTATTAACCACTAACAGCACACCCGTTATTCGTACGGAGTGTATAATTTAAAGAAACTTAAAGTTTGCAATCATGTGCAAATTCTGTTAAAATATTAAATTTATTGCTCCTAAAGAGAAGTTTAAGAATATATGTTCTCACTATGCAAAATTATCTTCACGATCAGATCTGAAAAATAAAACATCCTGCCCCGTTTTGTAAGCAAATTTACAGAAGAAAAAATAGGAATTGAATGAATATATGCAACCCCGTGCTAATTATATTGTCGCAGATCAGAAAATATGCCAATGTGTTAGTAGAAGATTACCCGTATTACAATATGCGTCTCAAAAATATTTGCCAAAATAAAAGAGATGATGTAATAAATTGAAAACATCAATAATATCCGTACTCTTTATACCAGAAGGTCGTAATTGATTCCGGTATATGCCAATATAAATCAAAACATATGTCAGTATACCTGTACTACTTATATTTTCGTAGATTAAAAGATATACACGTGTATTTGTAGAAGATTCGTACAACATACAATATATGAGTTTAAACAATTTTTGTCATAATAAAATAATTGCATAATAACTTGAAAATATCAATAATCTTTGAATCAATAATCCCCGAAAATATAAATAATAATAATTTTTGAACCTGAAGACCGTAATTGATATTATCCAGTCAAAAATGCTATAAGAAAAATCAAATCGTTCTTTTCTAAAATATATTTTTATATCCATTTATTTATTATTCAAATCGAAAAAATAATTATTAAAATTAACAGACAGATTTAATTTAATTGCGTTTCTGAGTAGCATGATATAAGATAGAATCTTATAACATGTTAAATATGTCATGTCTTATAACATAAACTGCGAAATTAAATAACGATTTTGATTTCTCTATACTTCTCATTGTTCCGTAAAAGCTTGTTTTAAATAAACCATGAACCATGGAGATAGATTTCCCCTTTAAATCATGTTTCAAACAATTCATGTTTTCAGAAAGTGACTAATTAACGCAAAAAATCTCCCATCAAACTCAGAGATTAAATTTTAATTCACTTTCAAACGATTTTCAAGCCTTTCGTTTGGATAAACCACGGAGTTAGGGAGTAGAACTCCTAGGAAAAAGTTCCGTTTTTCATTAATATCTCGACAACCCCAGGTCTTAGAAACTCGAAATTTGGACAAAATTTATGGGGGGATATTTCAAGGCTATTCACCAAATTTCATTAAATTCGGTTCAGCCGTTTTTCCGTGATGATGAGACAAACGAAAATTTCGTTTTTTACTAATATCTCGAGAACCACTGGTCGCAGAAATTCAAAACACGGATATAATTTTAAGTGGGGCTATTTCTGGGCTACCCACAAAATTTCATCAAATTCGGTTCAGCCGTTCTCTCGTGATGGTGTGACAAACAGACAGACAGACAGACAGACAGACAGACAGACAGACAGACAGACAGACAGACAGACAGATTTTCATTTTTATTTATATAGATTATTCAAATAGAAAAAATAATAACAAATATTAACAAACATATTTAATTTAATTGCGTTGCTGAGCAACATATTATAAAAAAGAATCTTCCTCATAAATAGCGAAATTAAATGACCATTTTGATCTCTTCCCCATAAAATGCAAAAATAATAACCATTTTGATTTCCTTATACTTTTCATTGTTTAGTAAATGCTTGTGAAGCATAAACCATGGAGTTAGATTTTCCATTTAAATTCATGTTTCAAACAATTCATGATTTCAGATAGTGACTTATTAATGCAAAAATCCTGCTCTAAGCTCAGAAATGAAGTTTTAATTCACGTTGACGTTTTAAAGAAACGATTTTCATCCTTTCCGTTTGGATAAACCACGGAGTTAGAGAGTAGAACTCCTAGGATAAAGTACAGTTTTTCATTAATATATCGACAACCCCTGGTATTAGAAACTCGAAACTTGGGCAAAATTTATAGGGGGCAATTTCAAGGCTACTCACAAAGTTTCATTAAATTCGATTTAGCCGTTCTCTCGTGATGATGAGACAAACGAAATATTTGTTTTTTGCTAATATCTCGAGAACCACTGATCGTAGAAACTCCAAACATAGACTAAATTTTAAGTGGGACTATTTTCAGGCTACCCACAAAATTTCATCAAATTTGGTTCAGCCGTTCTCTCGTGATGACGGGACAAACAGACAGACAGACAGATAGACAGACAGACAGACAGACAGATTTTCAATTTTATTTATATAGATAGATTGTAAAATACGAGTGTGTTCACTTTCCGTATGCAATATTATGCGATATATTTGCTAACATCATTCTCGTGGATCTAGCTCATTCCTTTCACGACAGAAGATATTTTGCTCAATAATGTTGTATTTTCATGACTAATAATTCACCAACAGTCTAACAATTCACCAACATGCCTTCGATTGTCTTATACATTTGCTGATCAACTTGGCGAACATGACGATTAATTGAAATATCGCAAAATTGGCGATATTTCGCCCCAGATTGACAAAAATATCATAAAAATTGCAAAAATGTAGCTAAGTTAACGAGCATGAAGCCAAATTGATGAATTAATTATAAAAATAACACGAGTTCTACAGCAGTTCTACATGCCCCGGGTGTTTTAATAAAAGATTGCATCACTTGGGACGTATTTTAGACACCGATCAGTTTTAATATATTGTAGTTCATATTTGTCATCCATTAGCTAAAAAAACAATTTATATTTTTAATATTTAAAAATGTAGTTTTTATATTAAATGCCATTCCCCTGTGTGGTATTGCCTTTTTCGATGAAGTCTCAAGCATGGAGTTAGAAAGAACTTTTACCTCCATATTAAGTTTTAAATAAAAGAAATTATTGTAGTATCGTGATAATTTTAAAAATATCACCGCCGAATGAAAGAAGTGGAATAAAAGTTTATGAATGAGATATTCACTGCTTTTATAGAGACAGCCAGGCGATTTATATTTCGATGACGTCATTTGAATAAAGTTCATTTTGTTTCAATGAAGCTTTCAAATATAATAAATCATTGTAGTATCGTGATAATTTTTAAAATATCACCTCTCATTTTAGAGATGTTTAAACGCAATTGCATTGCAGTTTGAAAGTGTTTCATAGTCTAGTGCCTGGCCATTGGAAGAAGAAAAAAAACATTTCTTGTTATTATTTTAATTTTGCTTTTTCGGAGAGCGTGCGATTTGGAAATTGAGGCAGGATTCCTCTAGCGCTGATCGAAGCCATTTTAAATTGTGCTCATAACAGGGAAAGGGGTAATTTTTACTTTCTGATGCATAGTATTGAGAAAGTATCGTTTTTCCGAAAAGTTTCAATTTCGAGATTTTGACCCCAATATATGTTTTAAGACCTTCTAAACAAGGGTCGGCTATTTTTGGAGTAATGGCTGTCTGATTATATGTTTGATGTATGTGGTTAATTTTTTGTGTACATTATAGCAGCCGCAAATAATAATGGATTTTTGCGAAACTTCATATCCGCCTTTTTTACGTAAAAATACAGGGTGTCCCAAAAATATTGAAACCCGCTTTAATTCTTTACCTGTTGGAGATAAGTGGACAATGTAAATTGCAAAAATGTTGAAAGTTAGGTAGGAAATATGACTACGTTAATGAAATAGTCCTCCCATTAATTTTCAAAAAGTTACCCTTTTTAACTTTTTATACGACCCCCTTAGACAAATTGGGTCAATCAGAATTTTTTTATTTTTAAAGCAACAAGATCATTAAAGAAATCGCATATCTGTATCTTTAAAATTAACTGAATTATGATAAAGGAAAAAATTTGACTTATGCCACTTTTCCGTATCATGTGAAAGACTGTTTCATCAGTGAAAATAGGGATCATAAACAAATTAACGATGGAAATTGTTTAGATCAAAAATACGTTAATATGCGTCAAAATTTTTTATCACAAATGCATCTAAATAAAGCAGTACACATACAGAGATCATATAAAGCAGTGGTGCTCACTACGCGGTTGGGGCACATAATTAAATTATGCATGCATTGATCTTTTTTGTGATATGTCACAAATGTATATTTCTAATTTAATATATGGTCCCCATTCTCAATGTTCAATTTTCAATTAAATATAACTCGCTCAATTTTAAAGATACAGATATGCGGTTTTTTAATGATCTTGTTGCATTAAAATTTAAATTTTCTGATTGACCAAATTTGTCTAAGGGGGTCGTATAAAAATTAAAAAAGTGTAACTTTTTGAAAATTAATGAGATTTCATTAATGTAGTTATATTTACATTGGCCACTTATCTCCAACAGGTAAAGAATTAAAACGCGTTTCAATCTTTTTGGGACACTCTGTATAGAGCTATATAGAATTTTCTTTAATTTGAGCGAAAACTATACATTTTATTCTAAATTTTATATTCTTGTAACATGGCATTATTGGACAAAATGTGCCATAATGAATAATAAATCGGTTTATTTATGGCTCAATGATCAATGGATTTAATAGTTTCAATCATTACTGTGAAATATAGCCCTGATACAAATGTTTTTTGTTCATTAGTCTCCTTTATGGGACAAGTTTCCACCAGGGGGCGGGGGCATTGTCAAGTATGGTATCAATCGAAACATTTTTCAAGCCCTTTAAAGTGAATTGTAACACGCTATAGTTGTAAGTGGCTCTACCGTGCTGAAAACACAGGGTCTCGTTAGATCACCGAAGTCAAACAGCATCGGGCGCGGTTAGTACTTGGGTGGGTGACCACCTGGGAACACCGCGTGCTGTTGGCACATTTCGGGTACGGTAGCCCGGTGGTTTGCGCTCTGGATTTGCACGCTGCCACAACTGCCGCCGTGTTCATGCGGAGTACAATCACGTTAAACATGTGGGTCCGTAAGTCCTTTCGAGAGGTTGGTGGTAGGGGAAGGAGGGTACGGTCCCTGTGGATGCCTCCCCCACTGGGTTCCGGTCTAAATTGGGTGGCACTTCTCGGCCGTCCAAACAGTTACCTTACACTTTTCTGGTAGGTCGGACGGTCTGGGTCTCAACGTCAACAACGCTATAGTTGTAACCATTTGGATCTACGATACTGATTTAAAAAAAAAATTGTAAAATTTGAAAAAAAAATAAATAAATACATTCTGGTATGAGAAATTCGAGTTGAATCACACTATAGTTAATTGATATGGGGGTGGTTTCGTTTTTAAATTCAATTTATTACTACTTTAACTCCCTGGCAAGGGCGGGCATATTTTCTAGTGATTTATATATGAATACGATCACTGAGAAAAGCAATTAATCCCATAGTTGGTAAGCATAACGACACCCGTCCCACCAAAAGGTATACGGAACAGATCACCTATCCTCACGGCAGTAATCCTGCTCTCTCAAACATACAGACCAGCTATACCGCCAGCGGTACGATGCCACCATCCCGAGCCGACCAACCCACCGGGCACAGAGCCAACAGGCCAAACAGAAAAACCGAAAACGAGGCCTCATCCTCTGACTGAACAACAACACACAAACATCAAGAGACTGTGAAATAAAGACAAGAGACATGTATACAACATGACAAAGATAAACTTTTCCCTTAACAACTGTACTACAATGAAGTAAAACAATTTATCTAAAAATGGATCAACATATCCTTCTCAACAAGAGATAATAATCATGGCTCCAACATAATATACAAGATCATTTCAAGACATTCTTGAAATACACAACCTTCCAAATAGATCAATACAAACCAGTAATTTACTAAGATACAATCAAAGTACAATACTTATGTACTTAAAATCAAGATTCTATTTACAATATGTACAACTATTTACAATACGTTACACATACCGATTACAATATATACACAAAGGAATATTCACAATGTGGAATTTGCACAGACAATATATAATACTACTCTACAGGTCTAATGCAAGAGCAAGTACATTTTTCATAATTAATTGTATACCTTTTTTGGAGTATTTGCCGTTACTGAGATTTAAAACATTTATGGAAGCAAAATTACGAGGAAAGTATTTTGTTCTTATGTCTTTCCATAGTTGACAATCGAACACTACGCGTCTCATCGTGCTCGCTCCATCTCCACATAGACACATATCACTTTTATTGAAGAAACGTTTTTGATATGATCCAAAAGCCCCGTGTTGAGTGAGGGTTTGATTGATATAGAAATCTCCCAAAACTCTGTTCGTTGTTATTCTTGGGATCAGGCTGTGGAGACATCTTGCTTTGGGCGATGACTCCCATTGGGTTTGCCACTCTTTTTCCAATTCTTTCTTTATCGTTGTTTTAAGTTGTATTCTAGAGAGCGGGAATGTAAAATCTACTTGATTTTCTGTCGTAGCTTCCTTCGCAAGTAGGTCCACTTCCACGTTTCTTTCCAGTCCAATGTGTGCTTTAATCCAATGGAATGCTATCCTTCCATTATGATCATAGATTTCTTGTTGCAAATTTCTCACCATTTCATTTTTACAATTTATGTCATTCAGTGCCTGTAGGACTGACATAGAGTCACTGAAAATATGTGCCATCTCAATCTTGTATTTAATAATGTAGTGCACTGCCTTGTAAATAACATAAAGTTCGGCGTTATAAACACTAGCCTCATCGTTAATTCTATATTTCTCCTGATGCACTCTATCGTTATTATAATATACTAGCATCGCACATCCAACTCTATCCATTATTTTGGAACCGTCTGTGTAGATCGACAACTCACTCCTATTTTCGTTATTCTTATCCCACGTCTGGGCTAGGTTCAGCCACGGCTCTCTATAACCGACCCTTATATTCTCAACCATATTGTCATTTATATACTTATCACCAATAATTATATTTTGTTTCCAATGGAGCAACTTGTAAATGTTGGATTCTTCCCTAATTTTAAATTCCAACGGGATGCATCCCGATAATACATAAAGAGCGTCATTTGCGACTGTTTTGTAACATTTAGTAATGCTAAGTAACGCAATTCTTTCAATTTGTCGAATTTTTACTTTTTGTCGCTCATGGTCTTTGAACCATATGGCTGCACCATAGCTTATGAGTTTTTCCGTTGCTCTGAGGTAGATTTCTTTAATGATATTTGGTCTAAGTCCCCATGTGGCCTTTGCCACTCTCATTAATTTATGGTGAAAGTTTCCGACTTGATTTTTGAGATGAGTTAGATGAGGAATAAAAGTTCTACCTGTATCAATCCAAATACCTAAGTATTTGAGTACTTTGACACATTTAATTCTTCTCTCGGGCCAACGGCCGTACCGTGCTGAAAATACCGGTTCTCGTTAGATCACCGAAGTGAAGCAGCATCGGGCGCGGTTAGTACTTGGTGGGTGACCACCTCGGAACGCCGCGTGCTGTTGGCCATCTCGGGTGCGGTATTCCCGTGGTTTGCGCGCTAGATTTGCACGCTGCCACAAATGCCGCCGTGTTCATGCGGAGTACGATCACGTTAAACATGTGGGTCCGTAAGTCCTTCCGAGAGGTTGGTGGTAGGGGAAGGAGGGTACGGTCCCTGTGGATGCCTCCCCCACTGGGTTCCGGTCTAAATTGGGTGGCACTTCCCGGCCGTCCATACAGTTACCTTACACCTTTCTGGTAGGTCGGACGGTCTGGGTCTCAACAACAACAACAACATTTAATTCTTCTGTCATAAAGTTTAATTGCAGGACAGTAAATGATTTTCTTCTTGACAGGGAATACAATATAATATGACTTGTCAACACTGAATTTAGGTTCATAATTAGCCGCCCACTTCTCCAATTCTTTCAGAATGTTAGTTCCTTTTCTCTCAAATTGGGTTACTGCTGTGGAGCCCATGAGAATCATAAAATCATCTGCAAATGCCTGAATCTGTACATCGTTTTCATTATATCCAATCTTTAATGCTTCATTGGTCACCAATAGCCAAAGGATCGGGCCACAACTTGGTTCCTTGTGGGATACCTCGATTATAGTCTTTGTAGGTTTCGGTACTTTCATCATATATTTTTCTATTACTAAGGAAGCTTCTAAAAATCCTGATAAGTTGTTCAGGTATTCCATACTTAATCATAAGTTTAATGAGTTTATTCCATGAAACGCTATTAAAGGCGTTATGTATATCCAATGCAATGGCGCAGCTAACTTTATTCTCCGATTTCTGTTTATCAACAAAGTCCATTATGGACTTTATTGCGTAAACAGTACTGATTCCTCTTCTAAAGCCAAACTGGCTATTCATAATAAGTTGATTACTTTCTAAGTAAAATACCAGTCTTTTGGTAATAAGTTTGTCCAAAACTTTACCCCAAATAGAAAGGAGGCAAATCGGTCTATAGGTTTCCCTTTTAGTCAAATCCTTCCCTCCTTTAGGGATCAAGATGATTCTTGCAATTTTCCACGTATCTGGAAAGAGACCCTTTGCATAGCAATAATTGAGAATTTTCACGAACCAATCTGGGTTAGCAATGTACAGTTCTTTAATGATACTTGCCGTGAGGCCATTGAGTCCCGGCGCCTTGTTGTCCTTCATTTCATTTAACACCGCTTTAACTTCTTGTATTGAGAACGGGCAATCAATACTTCCCAAATTCGGGCCTTGATACTCCAGTTCCGACGTTTTCGTAAAATGATAATTCAGGATTTCAGTAATGGATTCAGAGTAACTAGTAGTCATTTCTCCGTTTTCTTTTTCCACTAAGTTGTGGATTTTACCAAGTTTATTCCGGTTTTTTGCTATTTGATAATGATTACCAAATGAGTTATTTATAACTATTTCGTCTAAGTGCATTTTAAAGCACTTAGCTTTTTCTTTTGCAATAGTTTTCATATAGACTGCTCTCTGCTTCCTGAATTCTACTTTTCGAGTTTCTCTCAAGTCTTGGTCTCTTGTCGATTGATAAAGCCTTCTTAGGGCACGAACTCTACTTCTAAAGATTTGAAGATTCCAGTTCCAGCATACTGCGTTATTTTTTCTTGAAGCTCCCCCTATTCGGCGTTTCCTATTGTGTTTCTGACATATACAAACAAGTTGCTCTTCGATTTCCTCAATATAAGTATTAATATTCATATTATCGTTCCATTTGGCTTCAAATTTCGAAACCAATTCTAAGATTTCAACTTTAGCATCCATCCAGTAAAGATCCGATAGTTTCCACCTATTGTAAGGATTTTTACTTTTATATGTTTCGCTCAAGGTAAATTTCATATATCTGTGATCACTTAATGATTCATTGTCCACGATTTCCCACTCTGTAATTCTCGATTCCAGCATGTTTTTGACTAAACATAGGTCTATCCAGCTAGTTCCCAGGATACTATCATAGGTGGATTTACTCATCGGGTCGTTGACTACTCCCATCTCGTGTTTATTCAAAAATTCTAGTAAGATATACCCTCTACTGTCTGTAGATCTTGGGCTCCAGACATCCGATTTAGCGTTAAAGTCCCCAGCGCAAATCCACTGACTTTCACTGTATTTTACAATAAGAGCATCAAGTATGTTCAATTTGTTTTCAATATCTTCCGATGGCGGACAATAAATAGCACAAAATATAACGCTTTCATTCATAAAATCAATCTTAACACATACGATATCTCTAGAATTATAGAGCACTGCCATATTGAATTGTGGATCCACTATTATAATAGCTGCTCTCGGATCCGTGTCACACTGTACTATCCTCCATATGTTCTGGAATCCAATTATTTTATTATTGAAGTAATAAGGTTCATTAACCAAAGCAATATCTATTTTAGAATTGCAAATTTCTTGCGCCAATTGGTAATTAGCAGACCTGGCATGATTTAAGTTAATTTCAATACAATAAATAGATTTAAAACTGTCTCGGAGAACCATAATCAATTTTAGTGGCCATAAAAGCCATTTCTTTCTGATAAATTTGACACTCACGGTCAATCATGCTATGTTTTATATCAAATGCCGAGCCAAATTTATCATTGTGTGCTCTACAATTTTTGCAGCTTTTATCTTCTATACATTCTGAAATATTATGAATTTCATTTCCACAGTTAAAACAAATCTGTTTCTCTTTTTTGCAGTATTTACTTATATGACCATATAGTCCACATTTATAGCAAATGTTTGGTCTTAAGTATTCTTTGTGGTCAATTCTAGACCATCCCAAGTTAATTTTTCTTTTATTCATTATTGCTTGAAATGAATCAGGATCTACAGCTATGATCCAATTTTCTCCTCTTTTAGTTTTATACTTCCTTCTCATTTCCAGCGTGCTTCCCTCTATAAATTCCTCATTTTGTTCTACCAGTTTTTGCTTCATTTCCTCATTGGTATATGCTTCTTCTACATTATATAGGATAATTTGTGGCCATTTCTTCTTCGGTTTATTTATTTCATAACCTTGTTTTAAATCGTCCCTATCTTTGAATTCCGCTATCAGTTTATCAATATTTTCCGCGTCTCAGTTTCAACAAGTATTCCACCTTTTCTGATTTTCTTAACATTTTTAATTGCTACATTTAATTTTCTGGGATCAACCTTATTTTGAACTTCTGCTTTTGTATGATCTGAGGTATTCTCTTGTTTAGGGTAAATAGTAACTACATAACTAGAACGTTGTTTGCTTTTCGATCTAGATCTTAGATCACTCTTCTTAGTGTATATGGCTTGTGCTTATGTCTTTTTTTCTCTTCCCCTTTCTTCATTAAACGATTTACTACCTATTGCATGCGCAATAATATTTTGCTGTGTTATGATAATTTTCAACAGTCCTTCTACTGTATTGCGCATTTTCAATTGATACGCTTCCGGTTTTTTAGCTCCAGCTATAAGTCCTTGCAATTCATTATTGTAAGCAAGAGCTCTTTTAACAAATTCACTTATTTCCGTGTCTTCATTTATTTCATCTACCGTGCCCCCTATAGGGCCTTCTCCCTCTTGTTCACCATCCGACATGATGGAATTCCTATCAAAGGTTTTTATAAAAAATTATAAAATCACTAAGTTCGTGATTGCCGGCTAATTCCGGGAAGTGAGCACTGATGGTATTTCAATAACAATAGAGTCGGTTTTCGCTCCTCCAAAAGGAGGAGAGCCCCCCGTCCTCGCCAAGGCACCGACTCGGACCAGACTAAAGAGTTGCGAAAGCTTCCGGTAATGGGACAACTGATCGGATAGGATCAGAAGAAAAAAATTTTTTAAATATATCCAGTAACTCTTCTAAAGACAATTATGGCACACACTTGTATAATTTTCACTGGTCCCCGGGGGGTCCCATAGTTGGTAAATTAGACATGAATTATAAACACCCGATCTGGTGTCCATGACAAGTTTTTGACCACGACATAAAAATATATCGTCATATTTGAATAATATAACGTTGCATTTGACGCTCGTTTAGTTTAAATTCACCAAACTTCAATGCGTAAATTGTATGTTATGAAATTTATAATTTTCATAAGTTATGAAAAAGTAAACAGTATTTTTGGCTTTAGTAGTTACATCAAATATCAAATCCAAATCAATAATTTAAATAGAGTGAAAATAAAAAGAAACTATGAAAGTAATGATTTTTTAAAAGGCATTTCGGAATTTTAGTTTTTTGATTCTATTCTAAATCTATTCTTAAAAGAAAAACGACAAATAATATAAATATTCTGCAAGAATTAATTTATATGCATAATTTTTTTTTAACATTAAATCCTTTTATAGGATCATAGTAGATTTATGTGATTAGCTACATTTATTCAGCTAAAAACTCCTAAAGCCGGCAGACTTAATTATGTTTAGGTTAATATTAATTAGAATATGATGTATTTTATTTTTAGTAATAATTAACGAAAAATTAACTATTCGAAATACAAGTTTAATGAAGCAGAACCTAATTAAGGTCATCTTGCTATATAGAAGTAATTTTTATTTCTTATATTTTCATAATACTCGTAAAAAGTAGTTTTGTTACGCGCAAATGAATAAAATTTTATAGTTTGTTTAATTTCTTATACGAATTACGTATTTAATACAGATAAAAATCTAAGATATAAATATATTTGCAACGTTTGCATATCATTCATTATTTTAAATGCTCTTTTTATAAAATTTCGATAATTTATCAGAAATTTTTTTAGATAAGCTCAATTTAAAATTCGGTTTTATATTTACATACTGGAAAATGTACCAATTTAAATTTAAATTTCAACAATCTCAGCACAATTCAACCGATTAATATATTAGCCACCGCAAAATGAGTGCCCGTACTTAAGTAATACCATGAATGTAGAGACCCTCTAATTTTCATGACTAATACAGATACAAATAACACCATACTTCAGGTCTCGAAACATGCTTTCTACAAAGCAGCTCCCCCCCTCCCCCACACACAAAACCTTAAAGAATTTCAACCAGGATATCTGTGGAGAAAGACGTTTAACAGCCCGCTCTCCCTCAACAAAATAGTCTATTTCTTCCCTTGTACTTGGAAGGGGAAGCACAAGCACCTCTGACCCTATATCTGATTGCCAGGTTCAATAAAAAAAATCAAAAATATGGTTGGATTAAAAAAGTTATAATTAATCAACGGGTGGGTTTATGAAATTAATTTTTGAGTACCCTGTGATATATTAGTTGCTGTTAGATATAGGGCTGCTTCTAAAATCTGAACGTTGAAACGTTGAATGGCACATCAATATTTGTATATCGTAATATAAAAATCGGAGAGGTTTAAAACGCATAAAAGGAATACATTTTTTTTTAATTCCACTAAAATTTGCTTATTCATCGCATGGATTCCATTCGAAGTTTGGTTTAAAGATAATTTCGCAATATTTCGGTGGTTTCAAGATAAAAACTCTAGGATAATACTTTACGTCATTAAGGAATCGATTTGTGTAAATATCGGCCTAAATCGAGGTAAAATATAAAATAACTAAAAAATTAATTCGAAATTAAAAAAAATAACCTCGAGGTGCACCTATTTGGATCCTGAAGTACCTGTGTACCTATTTTCATGTTCATACTAAGCTCCGATTTCCCGCTATAGCCAACATAAACAGACAGAAAGCAAGATAGACACACAGATATATTCCTTTACTATGTATATATATATATTGCTATTTTTTTAACCATTTTGAAATGTTTTGGAAGCATTTTATATTTGTAATTGACAATGTGGCGTAAAAAATAAATTTTGAATAGTCAGACGTACCAAATGTGCCGAAATAATTTATTTATTTACTTCAATTTCCTCGTGAGTATAGTGATAACTGCGTGCATTGCATGTGTTCCGAGAAAAACCCTCCAAATTCACCTTTGCAGTGAGAGTCAACTTACCTAACCTGAAAAAAAATTATTGGTCATTGACAACAATATTTCGCTTTTAAATTATAATATTTATTTGTGTAGCACTCAAAGATTATACTCACATACATTTACAGACAATACGTCATACTAAAACAGGAGAGACCCAGCAATATTTACCGAAATATCAAAAAAGATTTGCGCTCGACCTGATAGTTACAATGTATTGCTGGTATGTACCTTGTGTCCATTTTAACGTCACTGTCTTCGATTGGCGCACTTGGCACTAGGGAGCGAATTTGTTCGACTTCGCACCATCTGGAGTTGATTCCCACAACACTTTTTTTTATTTTTCTTCGCTACGAACATTATTTCTTTTCCTACTTATCGTTCACATAGCTCGAAGATTCTTTTGAATCTGCTGTTTTCTTTCGTTAGGTAATCTTAATTTATTGTTTACTTTGCCACGGGGAAACACGCCTTCTTTGTGTTTGATTTTTCTTCTTCCCAGATAGTTCTACCTACCCGGAGGTGTATCTGTTTGGACGGCCGGGAAGTGGCACCCAATTTTAATCGGAACTCAGTGGGGGAGGCATCCACAGGGACCGTACACTCCTTCTCCTACCACCAACCTCTCGGAAGGACATACGAACCCACATATTTAACATGCCCGTACTCCGCTTGATGCGGTGACAGTTTAGGAAGATCCGGGAATCGAACTTGTGTTTGATTTTTCTTCTTCGACCCAGACCGTCCGACCTACCAGAAAGGTATAAGGTAGGTGTTTGGACGGCCGGGAAGTGCAATCAATTTAAGCCGGAACCCAGTGGGGGAGGCATCCACAAGAACCGTACCCTCCTTCCCCTACCACCAACCTCTCGGAAGGACTTACGGACCCACATGTTTAATGCGATCGTATTTCGCGTGAACACGACGACAGTTTTGGCAGTGGCGGAAATCGAACCGGGCCGACCGAGTGCAATTCCGCTAACCACTGGACTGTCGCGCCCCTGTGCTTGATTCTTTTTCTTTGACCCGGACCGTCCGACCTACCAGATAGGTATAAGGTACCTGTGTTTGATTCCACGACCCAGACCGTGCCCCTTGCCAACAAAGAGCTCAAAGGGTTGGCTGCACGGCCGGGTGAACAGGTGTGATCACCAGTACGAGCTCGGGCAACGGGCCACTCCGCCCCGCAGGACAGGAGAAGCCGCCGAATCCACCATGCAGCGAGCACACCACCCGGAATATCAAGGGAACAGCAGGCCAACGCTCCGTCGAGCGAGGCCAACGCCACCAGTTCCAAAGAAGAGCGCCGACAGAGATGACCGAAACCTCCACCAGCAAGCCAGAGCTCCATCCGCAGCCGGTCAACCCGCGGCACCGACAGAGCGGCACCGCCCGCCGCCCACAGAAACCTGTGTTTCATTAGGCTTGTTTTGCAAAATGGCTTAGGGACGGTCCTGATTTGACCCACCTAGCTTCCTCGTGTCAGGCACTGAAGCGTGGGTTACGCCCATGTAAATACAGTGACTCCCCAACCTGTTGATATCATTGCAAATTGGTGAATTTATGGGTCGTAAAACTAATTTAACTGAAATGTCAAACCTGGTGCCTTTGAATCCTTCTGAATCCTTTGTTCAGCTTGTTTTACACTATGTGGTATTACTTAAAATATACACTATTGCTTCATTTGGTCTCACAGACAATTTCTGCTATCTTGTTTTGTTGCTAAGTTCGTTCGCTCCGAAGAACACTGCAATCATATTTATTTGATCGGGCGTGGTCACATTTCCATATATAGATCTTACGTTTACACTCAGTACATTTTACTTTGCTGTTGATGGGGTACTTAAGGACTCTGGGTATCTTGTAGAAGATTTATCTGCAAGAAAGCGCATATAATAGCACCCGTATTCACTCCATAGCCGAATAACATTTCGTTCCAGACCAATATGAATTTTATGAGTTGTTAAGCCTAAGCTTAATACTTTGTATTTAATCTTTATATGGCGGGCTGTGAAAATATTCTCATCTATTTATATTCATATGGTAGTTATGTTGCCTATAAGAAAATGTAATGCCTAATACATTAATATTCTGCATGTCTGTATACAGGGTGATCGAAAAATATCTGGCCAAATTTTGAAGAGGGTTAGAGGGGACGAATATAAAAAGATTCGCAGTACAATGCGTGTCCGGAAACGCAGCGTAAAAGCCCTAGAGAGTAAAGAAAGTGGAAAGGTAAAAGAGACACTAACAAATGTAACAAGCCCCTTATTAAATCAACGTGTCACAGCGAATGCTCGAAAGAGCGACCACCAACCATAATACAAGCTTCACATCGCCGCAGCATAGAACTGCGTACCTTAGCAAAAACACCAGCACATCTCCAGCAGCAACAGCCAATCTGGTGACGTGATCGTCGGCGAAGTCCACAGGGGTATCGTCGATGATGCTTTTCAAGTGGCCCACAGAAAGAAATCCAAGCAGGACAGATCTGGTGATCGTGGCGGCCAGGGAACAGGTCCACCTCGACCAATCCCGCATTGCCGACTTGTTTCGACTGCCCTACACAGAGTCATTTACAACCTTCACGCAGCGTTTCCGGAGACGCATTGTACTGGGAATCCTTTTATATTCGTCCCCTCTAACTCCCTTTAAAATTTGGCTAGACATTTTCCGATTACCCTGTATACATTTCAGATTGCAAATTATGGTTCACGAAAAAATATGCATATTCCTAAGAACTTTTTAAAGGAACACATGATATATATGCTCTAACCTATGTTCAAATGCAATTTCAGGTTTGAACATGCTTCAGAAAAAATATGCACAATTCTGCAACTACAGGGTCGATCCACATTATTGTTACCACATCCTACTTTTGACGTCAACAGCGCGTAGCCAATGAAAGAAGGCACTTGCCGTGATCTGACCTGGTGGGTATATAAGGTGTGATGTAGGCATTTTAAAAACATATAACTCCTTCCTGTCATGGCTAAAAGAAGCGATTTATAAGATTTGGAAAAATGGATGATTATTGAGTTTTGCGCCAAGGGTGACAGTGTTTGCGAAACAGCATAGTTTGTGAATTTTTCGCGTGCTGCTGTGGTTAAAATGTATCGTCAACGGAGAAATGCCACCACTGCAAATAAGCGACGTGGAAACTGCGGAGTACCACGTGCCATTGATATGAGAGGTGTAAGTCGGCTCCAAAGGTTCGTGAGGGACGATCGCTATGCTATGGAAGAGCAACTCACTGGCTGAATAAACCAGGGTTCCACTGGAAGTGAGTCTCAAACAATAGTTCAGTGAACCATGTTGAGTATGGGCCTCCAAAGCAGACGTAAGGTCGCTGAACTTACGCTAACGAAGGTGTATCGTCAGAAAAGGCTTACATTTCCAAGGCAATATCAACTTTGGACTTCAGCTGTTTGGCAGAAGATTGCCTTCTCCAATGAATCACGTTTTCTGCTTTATTGAACGGATGGACGTTGGCGAATAAGGCATGAAATATCGGAGAACAAACACTCATCAACCATTGGGGCACGGTAGCCCATTGGTTAGCGCGCTGGAGTTGCACTCGGTAGGCCCGGGTTCGATTCCAGCCACTGCCAAATCTGCCGCCGTGTCGACGCGGAGTACGATCACGTTAAACATGTGGGTCCGTATGTCCTTCCAAGAGGTTGGTGGTAGGGGAAGGAGGGTACGGTCCCTGTGGATGCCTCCCCCACTGGGTTCCGGTCTAAATTGGGTGGCACTTCCCGGCCGTCCAAACAGTTACCTTACACCTTTCTGGTAGGTCGGACGGTCTGGGTCTCAACAACAACAACTCATCAACCATTATTTGAAGAACACGAGGAGATGAAGGCGTTGTTATGGTCTAGGGAACGTTTTCGTCGCATTCTTTGACTCCACTCATACCTGTGGAAGCCACTATAAACCGAATCCATCATTTTGCAGACCATGTACAACGATACATTCTGATTGTCTTCCTTAGGGCGGATGGGATCTACCGGCACGACAATGCGACGTGTCACACAGCAAGAACTGTCCGAGAATGGTTGGAGGAGTACTATGAAGATTTCAAAGTACTTCTCTGCGGTCCGAATTCCCCAGACTTAAACCCAATTGAGCATTTGTTGGACCACCTCGATCGGGTTGTTCGCCCTATGGATTCTCCACCACACACCCTCCAGTACAACAGCTGTCAGAAGCACTGCAGTCAGCATGGCTCCACATACCTGAGAACACCTTCCAGCAATTTATTGAGTCACTCCCAGCCCGTCTAGTTGCTCCGCACTGCACATAATCGTTACTCCTGATATTAGCTGGTGGTCACAATAATGTGACTCGACTGTGTATTAAGCAGTTGAAAGTCAGTTTTCAAACCTCTTGGCAATTGTGAAAAAGGGTGTGTCTGTGTGTGTGGGGGGGTTATTTGGCATGAGGCTATATATAGCTATGTTGCCAATGCTTCTCTGTACATCTTAAGGGAAATTGCACCGTATTATTTTATATGCCAGGAATAGTTGTAGCTCGTAAAGTTTGGCAGAGCTCTTGACATTATCTTCGCGTTACAGTTGGACTCCTAATGGTTAGCGTCGTAACGATCAAATATGTAAGCCATGCATGTTGTTGTTGTTGAGACCCAGACCGTCCGACCTACCAGAAAGGTGTATAATACATTTAGCGAACCGATATTTCGTCTGAGATTGACCAATCCCTCACAGCAAAGATCGCCACATGTGTGACAGTGACGTTGTAGTCACTTGACACTTGGGTCCCAATGTAACATCATATTTGTGACTTCCATGCGACGTTACGTATTAGTAACTTTGTAACTTCATTGTGACTATATTCTGTGACGTTTCCACAATTTAATAACACGTAACAATGAAACGATATTACAATGGCAATTACAATATAACGTCACAAACAAGTTAATATGTCACAAACGACCATGAAAATGACCAAAATGACTTAGCTGTGACCTCAATATGACATTGTTGAGACGTACTGCGATGTCCTGTGACGTCCCAAAGTCACAGTGTGACGTAAATCTTACATCACTGTGAAAAAAAAATGCTATTAGGGATATATCATTAAAATTGCAAAACTTACGCTAAGTTAACGAAAATACTGCCAAATTGATTAATTAACTATTAAATATTCATATATATTGCTTATTGAGGTTGCTATCAATATTGATAATTTCCAATTTAGAGTTACGTAAAATAAAAGTTGATTGGATACTTCAATGTAGTTTTACATGTTGTCACCCGGTAAGGAGCAAAATGTGCAATTTAACATTAAAAACATTGTGCCGTAGATCATATACATCATTTTTTCACTGTGAAAATAGTAAATTCATTGCATTATAGGGAAAGTTATATGCTGCCTAGATCATACTTTTTAGCATTGTGTTTATATTACCCGCAAAAACCCGTCTTTAATTGCTTGTTGTTTTGTTGCACCTAAAACTTTCTGAAAGGCAAAAACATTTCCAAAGAATAGGAGGTTTGATTCAACCTTATTTACTCAAACAATCTTCAAAATTAGAATGCATTTCAAATCAAAACTTAGTCTTAAAAATATTAATTCACTTATAATATTCATTTATAGGGTGTTGCAATAATAACCACTTATTTTAACACATTTCTCTTTTAACCTTATGGGGGAGTCGTGAACTATGTGATGACCCATTTATATACCATTTTTAAAAATAAAATTATTTACTCGTAGAAACTTAAAATTTGCATTTCGCTTTAAAAAGTATTTTCTTCGCAAAATATTGTATGTCACAATTTAGGTGGTTTTTTGTTGCAGAAAACTAATATCTTTAATTCGTACTTGTGAAATACAAACATACAAACAATTCGACATAGAATTCCTTCAAAAACTTTGAAAATTACGTCAAAAGTGCACTTATAACGTTTATCTCAACGAAGAGTCATTTCATGGAGTTTGTATAACAAAAGAGAGCCGGCAGATACCATAAATTTGAGCAGAAAAATGACAAGAGGAATCATGTGATAAAGTAAAGGCCAGATACACGCCCTCCTAAAGTGGACGTTATATTGGACAATAAATGAAAATGGGAACAGAAATGCAATCTTATAGTTGGATTGCCTCTCGCGTCAGACCAACCCGAAGTTGTAATGTCATCAAGTGCGAGGCAATAAATACTATATCCATTTAGGATTGATCCTAAACCACATGTTCTGATGAAGGGGTCTGACTGAGGTCCATTATTGAGCCCCGGCTGTTCAACTTCCTGGGACTCCCGATGTCACTATCGGCCTTTCTTCCGCCGACACTGCACTGGTTGCCCGACATTATAAGTCACAAATCGTGTTAGAAAGACTTCTAAATCAACTAGATACACTCATTAATTGTTTTACTAAGTGTAAAATGAAAATCAATACTTCAAAGTCGGCTGTTCTTTTCATCTCAGCCCTGTCAAACTAATTTGAATATAAAACAATGATCTGATTCCGTGGACGAATTGCTATAAGTATTTTGGAGTACTTATTGATTCTGAATTGACTTGGAGTCAAACACGTATTCATAAAGCGGATTCGGTAGTTCCGCCCCCCTCCCCCGAAATGAAATTTCTAGATACGTCCTTGCCTGTGTTCTCGTGTTTTCTCGTTCAATTGTGATCCAGTATCAATTTAGACAAGTTTTACTAAAGTTTTGTTAGTTTTCTTCAAACTTCCTTTTGATTGAAAGTTCACTATACTTTGGACCCTCCCCCCTCCCCCGAAATGAAAATTTTGGATACGTCCTTGCTTGGAGTTCTCACATTAATGATGTCATCAAAAAAGTGAAGACTGCACACACCAGTTATACCTCTAGGCTAGAAATGGTCCTCTATGAATGGTCCTGTCCTCTATAATGGTCAGTTATACCCCTAGGCTAGAACCTCTAGGCTAATTTGGCTAGAAATAGCCGTCTGTCACTTACAAATAAATCATTATTGTACAAAGCCCACTTATGACGTAAGGACTTCAATATCAAGAGACTTTGCAAAATAAATCCCTTCGTAAATGTTAATGCTCTTCGTTACATTAGGAATGACGTCATTTACAGAGATCTCAAAATTAAAGCATTTTTGGCCCATGTTCGCAAATTAGCTTCTTATTTTCATTGTGATTTTCGGAAAGTAGGAAACGATGTACTTCTAAATCTCTGCAATTACGATCCTCAGCTTCCGTAAGTCCAGGAAGCGATCGCGCGCTCTGATTGGACGCCAAAACCCACCGCCCAGTCCTTAAAAGAGGAGGCGTCTTTTATAGCTTTTTCCGCCCATCGTTTTACCAAACTTCAACGTCATTCCTCAGAACTTTTTATACCCTTGCATTTGGGATAAATTTTTCTCCGGCAATCTTTCCGTCTCCCCCCCCCCCCCCTCGTTATAATTAACTTTATCATCATCTTGTTGTTTCACTCATTGCTCAAGATCCGCACAAATTAAAGCGAAATTCTACTTTAAAATTTACTCTTTCTACTTTATTTAGAAACCCATATTTATTATTTTAAAAATTCTATCCTAAGACTTGACAGACTTAACCTGTCAAGCACTCTTCAATCTCCTTGATTTTTGTAGTAATCCTTCTCTAGGATCTTCTAATTTTTATCGATTGGGGATTAAAGTCTGGTACTCTCCCAGATAAGGCCCCCCCCCCCTTCAAAATTACCATCCTTTGAACCTTGAGGGCCTGAATCACCAATCGGATTCGGGAGGCTTAAAGGGATACATTTCTCTCCGAAGACATGCCCAAAAAGATGCACAACTCGAAATACAAGCAAGAAATATCAATCATGCATAAAGTATTGATTATGAAACACTTGTATATTGTAATTGCGTAGGCACAGATAACACATATAAATATAAACGATCCTTCAAAATCGCGATTTTTACACAAAGAAAAAATGGATGCCATATTTTATTTTGAAACGAGTGACGTAATTTTTTCATATATCATGGTTGTAACTATTATTTCAATTTTTATTTAAGGGGGCATAGGACCTTTAAACAGTCGAAATTCATTGAAAATAGAGTTATCTTCACAATTTTTTAATTTTAACCAGGTGTATCCCAGATGTTCAAATTTTTTCTCTAAAAATATAGAAAACCTTTCTTACTACACAAATTTTACTGAAGTCATATAATTATATGTACATTTTATATTGTTTTTTAAAATTTATACTATTTTGACAGACATAACGGTGTATGTAGCAGCCGCGCGCAAGATATTTCAAATAATATTATACTTATGGACTTCAATTTGATAATAATATATTTATAACTATTACATCTTTAATTTGTACACACTTTTTAAAATTTTGAAATAAATTTAATATTTTTAAAATTTAAACAAAATGAAATTTTCATTTTCCGTGTTAAAAAACATGAAATAAACCTCTTCACAATTATTTTTTTTTATTATTTATGCTGAATTTTTGAAGTACAAATTATATATATGGATGAAACAAGTAAGTCCAAAAAATTTGAAAGTAATTGGTTAAATATATTTTAAGATATGTTGCGCGCAAGGGCTAAAATCACATATTTGAGAAAAACAGCTTTAAAGTTTAAAAATACATTCAGTGTTACTTATTATCTTATTTTACACCTTAAAAAGCCTTCGGTTCATAAATAGCACCTTCCTATGTCTGTTATGTAAGAAAAATCAAAAATCTTCTGCCTTTTAGAGGCTACTTGAGCTCTATATGTTGCTTCGGAAACTCGAACAGACGTTTCGCTCTGTAGATTCTTGTTAGTCAGATGAAGCACGTTTACTAAATTTTTACTTATTTATGAGGAATTTTTATCTATAAATTATGTATATAGATGAAACAAGTAAGAGCAAAAAATTTGAAAGTGATTGGTTACATATATTTTAAAATATATTGCGCGCAAGTGTTAAAATCACATATCTGAGAAAAACAGCTTTAAAATTTAAAAGTGCTTCAATGCTACTTATTATCTTATTTTGTACCTTAAAATACCTTTAGTTCATAATTAGCTCCTTCCTATGTCTGTTATGTAAGAAAAATCAAAAATTTTCAGCCTTTTAGAGGGTACTTGAGCTCTATATGTTGTTTCGGAAACTCGAACAGACGTTTCGCGCAGTCGTTTGTTGTTAGTCAGATGAAGAACGTTTACTAAATGTTTTCTTATTTATGAGGAATTTTTATCTATAAATTATGTGTATAGATGAAACAAGTAAGAGCAAAAAATTTGAAAGTGATTGGTTACATATATTTTAAAATATATTGCGCGCAAGTGTTAAAATCACATATCTGAGAAAAACAGCTTTAAAATTTAAAAGTGCTTCAATGCTACTTATTATCTTATTTTGTACCTTAAAATACCTTTAGTTCATAATTAGCTCCTTCCTATGTCTGTTATGTAAGAAAAATCAAAAATTTTCAGCCTTTTAGAGGGTACTTGAGCTCTATATGTTGTTTCGGAAACTCGAACAGACGTTTCGCGCAGTCGTTTGTTGTTAGTCAGATGAAGAACGTTTACTAAATGTTTTCTTATTTATGAGGAATTTTTATCTATAAATTATGTGTATAGATGAAACAAGTAAGAGCAAAAAATTTGAAAGTGATTGGTTACATATATTTTAAAATATATTGCGCGCAAGTGTTAAAATCACATATCTGAGAAAAACAGCTTTAAAATTTAAAAGTGCTTCAATGCTACTTATTATCTTATTTTGTACCTTAAAATACCTTTAGTTCATAATTAGCTCCTTCCTATGTCTGTTATGTAAGAAAAATCAAAAATTTTCAGCCTTTTAGAGGGTACTTGAGCTCTATATGTTGTTTCGGAAACTCGAACAGACGTTTCGCGCAGTCGTTTGTTGTTAGTCAGATGAAGAACGTTTACTAAATGTTTTCTTATTTATGAGGAATTTTTATCTATAAATTATGTGTATAGATGAAACAAGTAAGAGCAAAAAATTTGAAAGTGATTGGTTACATATATTTTAAAATATATTGCGCGCAAGTGTTAAAATCACATATCTGAGAAAAACAGCTTTATAATTTAAAAATGCTTCAATGTTACTTATTATCTTATTTTGTACCTTAAAATGCCTTTAGTTCATAATTAGCACCTTCCTATGTCTGTTATATAAGAAAATCAAAAAATTTCTGCCTTTTAGGGGCTACTTGAGCTCTATATGTTGCTTCGGAAACTCGAACAGACGTTTCGCGCAGTCGTTTCTTGTTAGTCAGATGAAGAACGTTTACTAAATTTTTACTTATTTATGAGGAATTTTTTTCTATAAATTATGTATACAGATGAAACAAGTAAGCGCAAAAAATTTGAAAGTGATTGGCTACATATATTTTAAAATATATTGCGGACAAGGGCTAAAATCACATATCTGAGAAACCCGCTTTTCAGTTTAAAAATATATTCAGTGTTACTTATTATAGTATTTTGACCTTAGAATGCCTCCAGTGCATACATAGCACCTTCTTATTTCTGTTATGTTTGAAAAATCAAAATTTTTCTGCCTTTTAAGGGGTATTTGAGCTCTATATGTTGCTTCGGAAGCTCGAACATCAGCTTCGTGTAGAAGTTTCTTGTCAGTCAGATGAAGAACATTTACTAAATTTTTACTTATTTAGGAGGAATTTCTTTTGTATAAATTGTATATATAGATGAAACAAGTAAGAGCAAAAACTTGAAAGTGATTGGTACAATATATTTTAAAATATGCTGTGCGCAAGTTGTAAAATCACATACCTGAGAAAAACAGCTGCAGTGGTACTTTGATAAACTGAAACTCTAGTGACAAGAAAATAATGAGTTACAGAAAATTTGACGTATTGAAATTGCTTGAAATTACAAAAATATATAACAAATATGACTTTCGCACATGGAAAATTTTGAGTTGTCGCAGTTTGGCTAATTAATGTTTGGCTGTAGTTTATTATACATCCTGTGTTATTTTATATCTAATTTAGCATCAAAATGCACCTGATGCATAAGTAATTCCTTCCTCTTCCTCTTGTCTTTGAAAATGAAATGTTTTCTGCCTTTTACGAGCTTTTCGAACTTCATATGTAATGCTAGAGGCTCGAAATTCCATCACATTCCATTTTTCCGGCACTACCCGAATGGTTTTTTGAACACACTATTTTATGATTATTTTTCCACTTTTCATACCGAGGGCCACTTTTCTTACTTCTGTAGCTGTTGCAGCCTATACAAAAAGAAGACATTACTTCAGTTTCAATAACCTTCCCGCTTTCTGCTCCGATTAGTGTACACACACCTACAAGTGGCGAATGCCCCCTGGTTTTCCAACTACCATCTCCACTTACAGTAATATCTTTCGATCCATTTGATAATTCTCTTTCGTCCTGGACAGCAGTTTTCATTGAAGATTTAGCTACAAAAGATGTGGCATTTAAAATCCTGCGATTAATTTTATTATATGATTTTTGAGAAACAGGCGCTGGAAAACCCATCGTAGAACAAAAAGTAGATAAAGCCGATAAACCCTGCCCTATACATCGCATAGAAAATACAGCTCTTCTGTTTATTTCTGGAATATTTTTCTTAACACCAAGCATTTTTGTATTTTTCACAGACTTTAGTTCATCACAGCTATCACAATATACAAGAAATGTTGATGCTAAACCCATTGAAGATTTTTCACGTATATTTATTGTTCCATGACATATTTTGCAGCACAAAACATTTGCAAGCTTCTTGAAAAGTACTGATATGTCAACCATTCTATATTAATGTTCTTCAGATGAAATATGTGACTTATCAAGTGAAAGTTCATCTTTTGAATTGAACAGTTTTTTTACTTGAAGCACTTAGCTTAGGCGTAGAATTAACATTTTGTCATTCGAACACTTTCGGATTGTTTTTGTTTTTAATTACATATATATTTCATTGAAAACGTCTTCTTCTCATTCTTTTACCAGAACGAGATTTAGTTGCCGGTGTATCCATTATTAGAAAGCAAAAAGCAAAAAGTTTATATTAAAAAATTGCACCAAACAGTCTTGTACGTTGAAGTTTACACAAATAAATATGCAAACGTGAAGAAGTTTGTAATGTGTAATTATAAAATAGATTACCTGTATTTTAGTTCAAAGTTATGCTTAAACAACATAAATGCAGCAAATCAATCGTAAAAAGTAAGAAAATATAATGAAAAGAAATTGAGAAACTCAGAAGAAATTCTCCTCGTTATAAACAAGTTAACGGCTCTTGAATATAAACAAACTGGGCTGAGCAGTTCAGTAGAGGTGAGTAGTTGCCTTCCTACTGCTGCAGAAATAATTAAATAAATAATTAAGACATGGTAGTGAAAAAAGTATTAGATTTACATGACAAAACAGCAAACTGAAAACGTAAACAAATAGTGACGTCCCTTTAAAAATGGCGGCGATGGCTGACATGAGAAAATTTTCAAAAGTGTATGCTGCATAAAAGCTCATAACTTTAGAAATAATGCGAATTTTAGAATGCGGTTTTTTGCACAGTGTTCAGAAATGTTCAAACATTCAGAATAAAATAAAATTGAAAAATTGATCTTTTGAAGGTTTAAAGGTCGTATACCCCCTTAAGAAACTACCCAACATATTTTGTTGAAATTTTCTTATACCCTATTAGCATTTAACATTGGTCCAATATTGGACCAATATTATACATCTTGCACTACATTGGAAATATTTCCAATGTAATACCAACATTGGACAAATATTGTGGTTATTGGCCTCCAATACAGGCTAAATATTTTTATTACAATATTACACCAATATTGGTGTTATATTGGAAATATTTCCAATGAAACGCTAATATTGTCCCAATATTTTAAGCTAATATTTTGCAAATTCCGTCAAAATGTCCACTTTTCTTATGGTCCAATATCTCCAATATTGGATGTCAGTATTGGGATAATATTGGATTCCTATTAGGGTACATTTTATGTGATAAGTTGAATATTTCTTAAAATTTTCGAAGCAATTTAGGAATTTTAACTTCGCTTAACTTTTTTTTGAAAAATTAAGTCCTATAGTGTTCAATGCATTTTATTATATTTTTTCAACACGGGTTAAATCCGAAACTAATTGGGTGATATTATTTATTTTCATCTCCATATGTCCCATAGATCGTTTCTACAACATAGTAAAATTTAATTTGATAAAGTTATTTTTATGGCTGTTATCGTGCTAACGGACAGACACACAGAATGATCAAAGTCATAAGCACTTTTGAGCCGTGTTAGAAAGTGTTAAAAATTGCATACATGTCAGAATTTCCTTTACATTTGTTATACATAATTATGATTTTGTACATTTCAGAGAAACAACGGTAAAGAACAAGTTTCTTTTTTATAATTTTAAAATTCAATTTACTTTCCTACACTATTTCCGATAATTGAACCAAATTTCATTTATTTTGTTCTGTTCGTGCGAAAGATATTGTAACCATAGACATACTGACAGATAAGTACACTTATAGATGAAGTTAAAAAATTGTTAAGTACATAAAAATTAATGTACAAATAACATCTATAAATATATCAGACGATTTAAATACGAAATCAAAAACAACATAATTTATAAGAAACTCCCAAAATGCATCTCTTAACTAGTTTCGAAATTAAAACATTTCCGAAACAATGCGACAAATGTAATTTTTTTAAACATCTCTAAAATGCGGTGATATTTTTAACACTTTACAAAATAGTTGGAAAGTGTTTATGACTTTGTTCCTTCTGTCTGTCTGTCTGTTTGTCTGTCTGTCTATCAGTTCGCATGATAGCTACCGTAAAAATGACATTATCAAAATGAAATTTCAGAATATTGTTCAGACGGTCTGTGGGACCTATGGGAATATAAATAAATACTATCACCCAATTAGTTTTGGATTGAACCCGGGTTGAAAAAATGAATTACATTGAGCTCTATGGGACCTAATTTTTCAAACATTTTTTAGACGAATTTAAATTTCACAAATTGCTTCGAAAGTTTTTGGGAATATTCAAATTATCCTATAAAAAATATAAAAAAAATTTCAGCAAATATATTTAGTAGTTTTTTAAATAATAATGAAAATTATAATTACACCCATATCATATGAAGAGATCATGTAACCCACTTCAAATTAAATATAGCAGCCATCTTGTGTCAAAATCGTGATTTTTAAAGTCTTTTAATTTATATTTAGTGTTGTATCCGTCCTAAAACCGCTTTATTTTTGCTTAATTTCTGTGCATCTACTTACATTCTGAAACAACGCAATTACAATATATTTGAGTTTAAATGATCATCAAACTTCGATTACTTTTTCAACGAAGCTCAATTTTCACTTATGGAGAATGTAAACACATGAATCTGTAAGATGAGTAGTATAAGAATCGCTGAATTTCTTTTGTGCAAAATTATTTAGCTCTGAAGTTTGCAATATATCTGATATGAATGAAACATTGACTATACATAGAGACGCAGACGATGTTATAGCAGACTTTTTCGATGAAGTTTTAAGCATATAGTTAAATTACTTTTACCTCCCTGTTTTTAAGTAAAGGCCAAGTTTTTAAGTAAAATAAATTATTGTAGTATTTTGATCATTTTAAAAATATTACCGCTGAATGTATCGTATTATAGAGATATATAAATAAAATTGCATTGCAGTTGGAAATTGTTTCATACTCAACGTTTTATGCATGATTGATCTTTCTTGTTTTAAAATGATCATAGTAATACAATGATGTATTTTACTTGAAAACTTAAAACCATGGAGGTAAAAGTACTTTCTTACTTCATGCTTAAAATTTCATCGAAGAAGCCAATGCTATAAAATCGTCTACTTCTCTACGTAAAATCAATGAATATATCATTCATATCACCAATATTCCAGACTCCAGAGCTAAATAATTTGGCGGAAAAAACATCAGCAAATTCTTATACAACTCATCTTACAGCTTGATTTGTTCACATTCTTCATACGTTAAAATTAGACTTCGTTGTAGAAAAGATTGAAGTTTGATTATCATTTAAATTCAAATATATTGTTTTTTTCAAATATATTTTTGCTTTGGCGCAAAATATAGATGCACAGAAATTAAGCAAAAATAAAGCAGTAATTTTAGGATAGATGCAACATTAAATATAAATTTAAAGAAATTTTAAAAATCACGAATTTTACTCTGGGAAAAAAGATGGATGAAATATTTTATTTTGAAGTGAGTCATGTGATCTCTTCATATAATATGGGTATAATTATTAATTTAATTTTTATTTAAAAAACTACTGAACATATTTTGCTCAATTTTTTTATATATTTTATATTATTGTATATTATTATTGAATATTATTTATTATTATTGAATAATTTGAATTTTTTCTAAAATTTTCAAAGCTATTTGCGAATTTTAAATTTGCTTAAAAATATTTAAAAAATTAGGCCCCAAAGGGTTTAATGTATTTCACTTTTTCAATCCAGGTTCAATCCAAAACTAATTGAGTGATATTGATATTATTCATTTTGTTTTTTAGATTAAATTATGATGCAGAAATGTCAATTAGTAGGAAAAGGGTGACACTTTTCCAAAAAACTTTTTAATGACGAATCTATATACGAGAAGAAAAATAAACGCACATTTATACAGAATATATTTCAACTATTCTAAAACCGGCATTACTTATTTTTAGTAAACACATGAAATCTTATTGTATGCCACATATACAAAAAATATCACTTACAACTAACACTAATACCGCTGTCAAAAGTAATTTTTTATTATAGCAGTATAAAAAATACTTATGATTGACATGTTTCATTGATATGTAAGATAGATGGTCCTTCAAGTAATCCAAAAATAATAAGAAATAAAATAACATTGGTTTCACATGTCGTATATTATATAAATAACAAGACCAATCATACATAAAGCATTGATTATGAAAGATTTTCCAACAGAAATGCAATTTTATTTACACATCTCTAAAATGCGATACATTCAGGGGTAATATTTTTAAAATTATCTCAATACTACAGTAATTTATTATATTTGAAAACTTAAAACTGCAACGAGAAAAATGAACTTTATTCAAATGACGTCATTGACATAAAAAATCGCCTGGCTCTCAATGTAAAAGCAGTAAATATTTCATTCATACACTTTTATTCCATTCCTTTCATTCATCACAATACTATAGTTATGTATTTTAATTAAAAACTTAAAACCATGGAGGTAAAAGTAATTTAACTCTATGCTTAAAACTTCATCCAAAAAGTCTGCCATAAAATCGTCTGCTTCTCTATGTCAAATTAATGAATGTTTCATTCATATCAGTTATATTGTTGACTCCTGAACTAAATAATTTTGCGTTAAAGAAAGTCAGCAATTCTTTACAACTCATCTTACAGCTTGATGTGTTTACATTCCCCATAAGTGAAAATTAGGCTTTGTTGTAAAAATAATCAAAGTTTGATGATCATTTAAACTCAAATATATTGTAATTGCGTTGTTTCAGAATGTAGATGCATAGAAAATAAGCAAAAATAAAGCTGTTTTAGGACAGATATAACACTAAATATAAATTAAAAATATTTTTAAAAATCACAATTTTGACACAAGATGGATGACTTTAATCATTTAAACTCAAATACATGTTGTAATTGCATTGTTTTAGAATATAGATGTACAGAAATTAAGCAAAAATAAAGTGCTTTTAGGACGGATACAACACTAAATTAAAACAAGAAAAATCAATCATGCATAAAGCATAGATTATGAAACACATTCCAACTTCAATGCAATTTTATTTAAACAGCTCTAAAATGCGATACCTTCCTCAGTAATATTTTTAAAATTATCACAATTCTACAGCAATGTATGTATTATATTTGAAAACTTAAAACTGCATCGAAAAAAATGAACTTTATTTAAATGACGTCACTAAAATATAAATCGCCTGTCTCTCTATGTAAAAGCAGCAAGTATTTCATCCATACACTTTTATTCCATTCCTTTCATTCGTCACAATACTACAATAATTTATTTTATTTAAAAACTTAAAACCATGGAGGTACAAGCAATTTAACTCTATGCTTAAAACTTCTTTAAAAAAATCGTTTGCTTCTCTATGTAAAATCAATGAATCAATTCATATCAGCTATATTGCAAACTCCATGAGCTAAATAATTTTGCTTTAAAGAAATGCAGCAATTCTTATACAACTCATTCTACATCTTTTTGTGTTTACATTCTCTGTACTTGAAAATTAGGCTTCGTTGTAGAAATAATCAAAGTTTAATGATCATTTAACCTCAAATATATTGTAATTGCATTGTTTTAGAATGTAGAGGCACAGAATTTAAGCAAAAATAAAACGGTTTTAGGACGGATGCAACATTAAATATAAATTAAAAAGAACTTTAAAAATCACGATTGAGACACAAGATGGATGCCATATTTTTTTTTTGATGTGAGTCACGTAATCTCTTCAAATAATGGTTATGTGATCGCTTCATATAATGGTCACGTGATGTCTTCATATGATGGGTGTAATTATTATTTTAACTTTTATTTAAAAAACTACTGAATATATTTTGCTAAAATTTTTTCATATATTTTATGGGATAATTTGAATATTTCCTAAAACTTTCGAAGCAATTTGTGAATTTTAAATTCGCTAAATAATAATTTTTAAGAAATTAGGTACTATAGGGTTCAATGTATTTAATTTATTCAACCTGGGTTCAATCCAAAACTAATTGGGTGATATTATTTTTTATATTCCCATATGTCCCATAGACCGTCTGAACAACATACTAAAATTTCATTTTGATAACTTCAATTTTACGGCAGTTATCGTACGAACGGACAGACAGACAGAATGAACAACGTCGTAGAGACTTTTAGACTATGCTTAAAGTGTTAACAAGAAAGATCAATCATGCTTAAAGCATTGATTATGAAACACTTTCCAACTTCAATGCAATTTTATTTAAACATGTCTAAAATGCAATACATTCCTCGGTAATATTTTAAAACTTATCACAATACTACATTAATTTATTATATTTGACACCTTAAACCTTCATCGAAAAAAATTAACTTCATTCAAATGACGGCATTACAGTATAAATTGCCTGGTTTAAACATCTCTAAAATGTGATACATTCCTCGGTAATAATTTTAGAATTATCATAATACTACGATAATTTATTATATTTGAAAACATCATCGAAAACAACTGAAATTAATTCAAATGACGTCATAAAAAATAACACGCCTGGCTCTCTCTATAAAAGCAACATTTCATTCATAAATAATTCCCCCATTCATGTCATTCATCACAATACTATAATAATTTATTTTATTTAAAAATTAAGACCATTGAGCTACAAGTAAGTAAACTCAATGCGTAAAACTTCATCGAAAAATATCGTCCTTCTCTTTCTAAAATCAATGAATATTTCATTCATATCAGCTATGCAGACTCCATGGACTAAATGATTTTGTGTTAAAGAATTACAGCGATTCTAATACAACTCATTCTACATATTTTGCTGTTTACATTTTACATAGGTGAAAAATAGGCTTAATAGTAGAAATAATGAAATTTGGAAGAGCATTTAAACTGAAATATATTGTCATTGCGTTGTTTCAGTCTGTAGATGCACAGAATTTAGGCAAAAATAAAGTAGTTTTAGGACGGATACAACACTCAATATGAATTAAAAAGAACTTTAAAAATCCTGATTTTGACACAAGATGGATGCCATATATCATTTTGAAGTGGGTCTTGTGATCGCTTCATATCATGGACACGTGATCGCTTCATATAAGAGGTGTTATTATTATTTTAATTTTTATTTAAAAAACACTGAATATGTTTCGCTGAATTTTTTTTATATATTTTATGGAACAATTTGAATATTGCCTAAAATTTTCGAAGTAATTTGTGAATTTTAAATCCGCTTAAAAAATGCTTGAAAAATTAGGTCCCATAGGGCTCAATGTATTCCATTTTTTCAACCCGGGTTCAATCCAAAACTAATTGGGTGATATTATTCATTTATATTCCCATAGGTCCTATAGACCGTCTGAACAACGTACTAAAATTTCATTTTGATTAAGTCATTTTTACGGCAGTTATCGTGCTAACGGACAGACAGACAGACAGACAGAATGAATGAACAAAGTCATAAACACTTTTCAACTTTGTTGTAAAGTGTTAAAAATGAGTTCAGTGTTGAAGTGAAGTTGATTTATTGGAGTTGAAGAAATTGAGATGATTGTCCCTTTAAAATGTCTCCAATCTCGTCCTACTAAGCAAAAAATAAAAATAAATAAAATATTCAAAAGCATATCCTTTCCTTCAGTGCAGGCGCAGACACCGAACTGAAGACGATAGAAAACCTCTTTCGTGGTTCGTGGAAGAGAACGAAGGCATCGAAAATTTTACACGTTTTCTGGTCTAATAAATCGCCAAAATTAAAATAACTTATGAAATCGAATTTTTTTAGTTAAAATCTGAAGACATATGCTGAATTTTATTTTAAAACTATAGGATTGTGCTGATCTTGATATTCTGGATACGACGTTATATATAATCAAATAACCCAAAAAATGCAAATTGCACGTAATTGAGAATGATAAATAGATGGGAACTGTCTTGCGGTTTCAGTTCAAACGTTGTTGGAAACAGCGTTCTTCGATCTTTTTGGGTGTTCAAAGAGTGAAACTCTGTAATAATATTTTCTGTCGCTAAGGAGCCGATTTGTGTGAAAATGCTAAAACGTGAAATAACTAAAAAGCGAATTCAAATTTGAAAAAGTACCTGTGTACCAAATTTTACGGCCGTACAACGCTTAGATTTCCGCTACAAACGGCGCACACACCACATACAGACATTTTCTTTTATTATGCAAGGTGACTTCAATCTATCACTTTTATAGCACTTTTATAGTATTATTGTTCTGGCTTCTTTTTTACCTGTTGCATAATTTTCAGTAAATATTTCAGAAAATATCCGCAGTTATTATCTATATAAAAATATTTCTTTATACAATTCAAATTTGCGCTTTGTGTCATTTTGTGCGACTACATGCCATTTACACTACTTAAAGTTCAACATAGTAGAAATTACGTCTGTTATTCACTTTGTTTGTTCACCTTAAGGATATTTGGATAAATGAAAGTCAAATATATCAGTAACAACTGCTGTTATTGACATTAACCGTCCAATGAAAGGCAAATGTATCATCAAAAATGCATGTCTTTTACATTGAACGTATCCCTAAAGTATATATGCATAATTAAAAGTCCAACAAAGCAGCAACATAACCATGAGCGTATGCAGTATATTTTCCAAGAGGGGGAGTAGGTGCTTCGATTGCATTCAAAATTTGGATTTTGGCAAATGTATCATCAAAAATGCATGTCTTTTAAAAATATTTCTTTATACAATTCAAATTTGCGCTTTGTGTCATTTTGTGCGACTACATGCCATTTACACTACTTAAAGTTCAACATAGTAGAAATTACGTCTGTTATTCACTTTGTTTGTTCACCTTAAGGATATTTGGATAAATGAAAGTCAAATATATCAGTAACAACTGCTGTTATTGACATTAACCGTCCAATGAAAGGCAAATGTATCATCAAAAATGCATGTCTTTTACATTGAACGTATCCCTAAAGTATATATGCATAATTAAAAGTCCAACAAAGCAGCAACATAACCATGAGCGTATGCAGTATATTTTCCAGGAGGGGGAGTAGGTGCTTCGATTGCATTCAAAATTTGGAGATTACTGTCAACGTTTCATTTATGGAGTTTCGAAATTCAAAACCAGCAAGCCCATTTACAGATGCCTATATTAGTCTGACCCCCCCCCCCCCCCTCCTTTTTATTTCAAACCTGACTTGTTAATTTAACAACCTTGAAAAGTGGCAAGAAAATGCAGATTTAGAGGTCCAATAAAGAAATCAATCAGTAAAAGAAATCGAAACATTTAAATTTAAATGTCAGAGGGGGAGGGGGTAAAAATAGGCCAAAAACGAAAATACATATAAATAATTGCAGTAGGGTATCAAAGAAAAGGACAGATGAAAACATGGAGAAAGGTACTATTTTTTTCTTGACGGCATTAAAGTGGGGGAGGGGGGGAGGCTGTAAAAACTTTACCTTTTCAGTTTTCTTTGTTTTGGGAGAAGTAAAGAACGAAAAATTCTGAAACAGCTTTTAGGAATCCAAACCTAAATATGAAACTAATAGATATGTTTCAGGTCGATTCGAAAAAGACAGGAGAGAACATGAGGGTTTAAAAATAAAAGAAATAATATAAAATATCGAATTGAGTTGGGTATTTAATAATCGGATATTGAGACTAAGTTCATAGTCATTTTAAAAATTAGTAGCCATTACTTTTTAAGAATTAGTGTGCACCGTCTTAAAAAGTATTCCTCCTTTGATTTTGATAACATCCTGCGCTCCTGGAGACAGAGCAACAAAACTAACAAATTAGACAAATATACCAAATGTAATAATCCTTTTATGTTTTTCAATTAGGTATAAGTTTAAATTGTTCCTAATAATACAAGTGTGAGAAAACATAGTTGTGACTGAATGTTGTAATTCTAAAAATAATTTTTCTTAATTTTTTTCCCTCATATTGCAGGATCATTTATATCAGATATCATTTTAGCATTGCGGAAAAATATTGATTTTGTCGAAATTCCGTCCAAACTCCAATCTTTCTATTGAAGTTCATTTATAATGTTATTAAAATGTTGTGTAAGAAACCCTAGTAGCAATACAATATTGGCCCAATTTTGTCTTTTCATTGGCTCCAATATTGGACCAATATGAAAAAGTGGACATTTTGACGGAATTGGCCAAATATTGGCTTAAAATATTGGGACACTATTAGGCTAATATTTTCAGTGTAACCCCAATATTTGCCCAATATTGGGATTACATTGGAAATATTTCTAATGTAATGCCAAGATATACGATGTTGAACCAACATTAAATGCTACTACGGAATGGCTTTTAATTAAATTTAGAATTTTCCAGGGGATGTTTTGACACCCCTGCCCCCCCCCCCCCCCCCCTAAATGCACCCATCAACATAACTCCTGTTTTCTGGATCTGCGGTCTAAATATATCATCTACTATTTGATTCATTTTTAAACATTGCTCTCAAAAAAGAAAAAAATACATATACAGAATAAAAAAACAAATTCTTAAAGGAAGAAAACATAACCACAAACGTTTAGAATTTATTTTCCAACAAAGAGAAATTTGCGTTTTTTTGAGAGATTTGCATGTAAAACAATTTTAATATTCGCAAATTTTTATTAAACGCATTCATTGAAGTTCTTTTAATTCTCCACTAAAATTTATTAAAAATGTACTTTCCGTAACCGGAATTCTAAATACGTTCATTATGCGCATAAAACTTTTTTACTTCATTCATTATTTTGCTCTTTGGGGTTTTTAACACTTTTCAAAAGAACAGCCGTAATTCAATTGTAGTTGATTTTTTTTTCTTTTACCGTGAAAGCGCTGCATGTAATTTAAAAATTTCAAACACGTATAAGGTATTCTAATTAAATCAGTTTAATATGATTATATGATAGGAGAATATTTCCTAAAATCTTGCAGAATTTCAATAAAATTTGAATTTGAGCTATACAATGTAATTCGTATTTGCATTATATTCAAATTAATTTCATATTGCAAGAATTATGTGAATATAAAGGTTGTACCTGTATATAATGTATACATACATGCAAGCATGTATGTTGCATTGTATATGTGTAGATTTCGGCAATTGTATTTTACTAAAAACATTTAAAATTAACACTTTATAAACTACACATGTATTGACTTTTAACTCGTGGACATTATATTTTAATAATGACACTTTAATCAACTACATGTGTATTTAACAAAGTCATAATTGTACTAAACAGTATCATGGTTGCATTTCTTGATCTTTCGTGCTTTCAAATTTATTTTTCTTGGCAATTTTATTTATTGAAATAACCAAATGCATATTATTAATATATCAATTAGAACTCACAAGTTGTAATCATTTACAATAATTACACTACATTGACAATTTTTCATGAATTTCCATTTCCATTTGACATTTTTTTTAACGACAGAAAATCATAAATGTTAAAAATAAGATAGATATTTCGCAACAACAGTTTTGTGAAGATTGAATTAGTTATTTTTGAATATATAATAACTATGTATATGCGGCTATGGCTGGAATTAGACTAGATTTCTTGAAGTAGCTAGTAGAAAATGCACCCAACGTTTCTGGGGATTTAAAATAGGGACTGAATTCATTTATGTTTTTTTTAAATGTGTAGTCGATCGCTACTCGAGCAAACGCACGGCTGTGCGTAGCTCATTTTACGAGCGTAATACGCCCTAAATAAGCATCTAGACACGCTTTCGGCCACTGCATGGGCGCGTAAATCGCTTTGGTCCCGGCGTTGGGCACATCGCACATCAATCTCTATGAATAAATACGACTGTGTATTATGTCCTACACACGTCTTTTGTCCTTTGCTCGTGCGCAATACGCCTTAAATAAGATCTTTTTATGCGCTATGAATAAGCATTTTGCCCTTTGCATGGCGCAATACATTCTAACTAAGCTTATTTGATGCGCCCTAAATAAGAGCGTGCGTGCGCATGCAAATAAAGATATGCTAAACTTAAAATCAACAGCATGTTTTTCTAAATGAAAATGCAAGCTTTAAACATCCCTAGATCAATTTTATAATTTATCATCAAGTATTTTGCTCCGATTTTGTATACAGTAAAATTACCATTAACGTGTCAAAAATCTCAGCCGTTATCTCAGTTGCCAAACGCTGTCTGCATTGTTGCTTCTTCTATGATGTCATGACTTCAGAGAAAGTCCACCTTTATAAACTTCTCGAGATTGTAAAAACACACTACGTAATCAAAGAAGTTCCATGACTTTTCCCTGGCAGAATTCAAATCCTCTGACGCGGGGAAGTCCTGTTCCCCCATAATCACCTAGCTATTCAGCTGAATTATAATTCCAATATTAATACTAAAGGAAACATTTACCACATATGTTAAAATTTTTATATGTGTTCATGACATCGATATTTTAGAATGAAGCACCAAAGTTCTAAAGAAGTTCTCTCCAAAAGCACCAAAGTTCACTCTTGCATTGAACAGCGATGGAGGTAAATATGCAACTGAAAAGGAACCAAGACAATACTAATATTCATGGATTTTTCTAGAAGTGGGTCTTCCTACCTCGTATTTGTGGTTGGTTTGTACAATTTTAAGAAATTTTAACTACCTGGGGTCTTAAATAAACTGTGAAAATAATAATATTAGTTTAGAAATCCAAAAAAAGAATTATAGCTGCAAATCGACGTTTTCATGGATTAAGAATTTTTTTCAGATCACACTTGATTGGGCGAAGAGCAGAATTATAACTCTATAAAGTGCATATAATGCCTACCTTAATTTATGATTCAGAAACTTGGATTCTCACAAGACATAATGAAATTACTCTTTGTATTTTTGAGAGAAAAATTTCGCGCAATATTTTTGGTGGAATTCATGAAAATGATACAGAAGGAGCTACAATTTCGAACTGTATACAGATTATACTTTAAAATATTTTCTTTTTCATTTTACAACTTAACGCATTTTAATACGTTTTCACTAAAATACTATAAAATCTGGAACATTTAAAAAGGTTTGTCATAGAGTAATGATATTGGGCTTATCGATTTTATCGTCCAAAAATTACTCATAAAACTAGCATCTAATCAATTCATTTAAGCATATTATTTCATTTCAGACTTCTATTTTGCAATAAGCCAGTTCCCATTTTTACTTTTTCATACTATTGAATATAGTATTATGTAGTATAGACTTAAGTATTATTTCCACGAAAATTATTGATTTAGAGATTTCGATGCCAATATATAGTTTAGGGCCTCCATAACACGTTTTGACTATTTATAGAGTGATGTCCGTGGTCGATTTTTTGTATATACGATAACTGTCGAAAATATTAATGAATTTTCATGAAACTTTTTAAACGGCTGTGATAAAGGAAAATCTAGAACTAGATGTATTTCTTTTAATTTCAAAACATTTATTTTCAAATTTTCTTTACATGGCTGCATAGGACAAAATTTCCCATAATTATGTATGAAAAGGGTAATTTATGGCTCAATAATCACGAAACTTAAAAGTTCAAACCATTTTAATGAGAAATAACCCAATTTTTATGTTTGTGACATCATTAGCCCCCTCAAGGGGGTGGGAGTGTCAAACATTGTCAAACTTGGAGTCAGTGAAAGACATTTTTAAGCTCTTTAAAATGAAGGGTAATATGCTATAATTCTGATCATTTGAACCAATGATACAGATATTTAAAACAAAAATGCAAAAGAACTTTTTAAGCTACTTAAAAAAATATTTTAGTATGAGAAAGTCGAGTTGAGCCACACTCTAGGTAAGGTTTTAATCGCACCAAAATCTAATCAGCACTAGGGTATCAAGTGAGGAATTTAACAAAATTTTACAAGGTTTTCGTCAAATAGTTTTGAGTTATGTATCGCACAGATTCAAAGCCAGACAGGTACACTAAAAGACAACAGACACATACATACGCACAGTAGGCGCCACTATGAAATTAATTATTAGATTATTATGACCACTTACCTTGTACCCATAATATGCTTTTCTCAAAGCATTTACCGCAGACAGCATCCATTTGAGTGGGCACGACAGCCCAGTGGTTACCACGCGGGAATTGCACTCGTACGACTCGAGTTCGATTCCTATCTCTTCCCAAACTGTCGCCGTGTTCACGCAGAGTACGATCACGTTAAACATGTGGGTCCGTAAGTCCTTCCGAGAGGTTAGGGGTAGGGAAAAGATTGTACGGGCCCTGTAGATGCCTCCCCCACTGGATTCCGGTCTAAATTGGGTGGCATTTCCCGGCCGTCCAAGCAGATACCTTACACCTTCGGGTAGGTCGGACGGTCTGGGTCGAAAGAAAGGAAACATCAATTTGAGGGACTCAATAAGTTGGCAAAAGTTAGCGGGAGTGTCTTTGACAATGCAAACTGCAATACTTCCCTAAGTTTCTGTAGGTTTTGTGTTTGGTCGACAACTTCCTTCCCTCTAATGTGTCAATCGAAGTGTGCCTTTGCTAGTGCTTGTTCTCTGTCGTTTTAGTCTAAAAAAGGCGGCTACTTTGTTACCTCGGAACTACATTTTTTTTACCGGTTGTAACTTTTACCCTGTAACTTTTACTATTTACATCTTTTAATGAACCATGTATGCTGTTAAAATATAGAAATAATTAATTTTTCAAAATGGTTCATATAGCAAACTGAGATGATATTTATTTATTACAAACCTGATTTTGCAATATTGTCTATTTGTGCGTATGGATGGCAATGCGTTACCATTTCGTGAAAAGACAGAGATTCTTAGAAACTGGAAACAGGATCTATCAACACGCGCTGCTCGCTGATTCATTTAGCTGGGGATGAAATCGGATCAGAAACGCAAAACAAAAGACTTTGAATTCTATAGCGAACTCAAGATATCTCCAACTTCAGTTGAGACATTTATTTTTACAGAATTGCATGCGGAGATTTTGTGCTGCTATATTTCAATTGATCTGCATTTATTACTGCAAGTGTGTATTTATTTGTTTTCTGTAGTGTGGCGGAAGAGGTCAGTATTTCATGATGTCGAAACCTTTGAAATGCGCTCCTGTCGGAATCATAGAAAGAGAGTTTAATCATGAATTACAGCAAATTGCTAGAAATGTTAACATACATTACAGAGGAAAGCTGCGAGCTTTTCAAATATCCTTGCGTCGTACAGAACTGAAAGCTAAGTTGAATGTGAATAAGATTCGCATCAGGAAAGTCCCTGTTGTTCCAGATGAAAACACTCTTGCAGTTGTATTGGATCTTCTTCATCATGGTAATGCATTTACTTTGCGACTCTCCCACATTGAGTCTTGCCAGCGTGTGATAGGATGGTGCATACACGAGCAGGACATTGTTGTAACCTTCAAAAATCGTCAAGTGCGTGATCAGGTATTTGCTAATCGTTATGGTATACAGAAATTTCATGGCAAATCAATTGTTATTACTGAAGAACTGTGCGAAGAGAGAATTAGAGTTCTGAGGGAAGCAAATGAAGCTTTCGGTAAAGATCGTGTATTTGTCCAGAATGCAGAGGTGCACGTTATTATGTCTGATAAAATGGTGTATATTCTGCAAACTCTAATGCAGTTTCGCCAACTTCAAAGAGAATTTACATTACCCAAACTGAATCAAATAAAGGAAGAGATTTCCGAAGATAATTTTACTACTTAACATTTTGCTTGTTGAAAATTTCACAGAAAGTATTTCCGATTGGATTAATACAGTGCAGTGAAATTATCTATATTATGGTGCTGTAACATCTTAGTCTCCAGGTGAAAACTGATGGTGTTGGTATTTAATAATATCCTGTTAATTTTATATATTCTTTATTATGGATTTTAATATTGCATACTACTAGTATGGAGTGACATAAAATGTATATTAAAATAAGCATAGGGCGTGATAGAAAATTTCTTAAAATATTAGTATTATTTAAGTACAAGTACATACTTTTATTTTTATATTAACATCCCAAATATAGGACCTATGGATTTTTGATGCATACATTCGATATATACAGAGATATGTCTGGGAGAATGCTTTTATATACATTCGTATTATACTTATTCAGTGATTGCTGTCAATGATTTTATCTAAAATTAATGCTTTTACCTAAAATGAAATTTCATATTTTTAAAGATTGGATGAAATTCTTAAAAGAAAATAAATGCAAAGTTATCTCAACACGCTGTAAAAAGTTTAAATTGCTATAAATATAGATTATCTGCTTAAAATATAAATTGTGTGCAACTACTTTCGAAACTACACTCGTGGGGATTTTTAACACATCAGATTTGTAAAAAAATCTCACGACTGTAAGATGAATTTCTATACAAATCAGATGGCAGAGAAGAATCTGTATACAAATCAAATCACACTGACATAGCTGAAACGCCCAATGTCTGAAATTGAACAACATTTCTTATTTTAATTCCATTTGCATTTTGATAACTTTTACTTGTTAACCGTTTTTTAGTTTTAATTTATAAATTGACTTTTGAATATTGACTCTGTCTGAATTCTACATTAGATTAAACATTTTATAGCAGATTCCTCATATGCATCGAGTGCAGCTGTAAAGTATCTATTTAAATCTTATAAAAATAGTTCACACATAAAACAAGTAGGAATGATAAATTTTGTAAAATAAAATACGCTCTTTTTCCAATATAGAGTTGGAATTAAAAAAATTAAAATGCATTTCTTGTCAGAAAGTTTTGCATAATATGTAGTTATCAATTAAATTTAACAACTAAACTTAGCAGCTTAGTTATTAACTCAAATTAAAATCTACAAATTTTTAATTTGATTTTTAGAAAGCATCCGATTTTATTGTAATTTATTACATTATTTAACATTTTTCTTTAAATGGGTAGCATTTTATTGTTTTTTATAAATAATTTCAAATAATATTTATCGCAATGTTGCTTAAATTCTATACGTAAAAGTTTTATGCTTCGTATTTTCCTCAATTGGATGTAAAAGAATTATGATAATTAAGTAAATGAACATTATGGATGATGGATTATGAAAATAAATATACTTTTATAAAATGAAAGAAAAGGAAAATATTTCGATTGTATAAAACATAAAAAACATATTTGAAGGGCTGGAGAATCATTAGTGACATAGTTTTCAGAGATAAGCAAAACATATTTTGCACAGGTTCCTAAATTAATTTTTTTTTATTTATAGAAGTTAGCATGCTTAATCAATTTCATAATGAAAATTCCATAATGATATTTTTATTAGAGACAGAATAATTAGGTAATATATAATTTATATATATGCTACTGATGAATTTGTTGTTGCATAAAGCTGCAAAAACGAAAAGTTTAAACACGAATTTTAAGGTATTCGTAAAAGAAAAAATGATACTTCAATCAAAATCTAATTTAATATAAGTACACATATCATCATTGGTTAAGCAAATATCGTCTTAATCTCTAACAACAGATGATTAAAGGTAAGGAAGGAAGGTATGGTATATAGTACAGATGACACATAAAATCACGTAATGATTTTCTTTACGGGTTTTTCACTTTTATAGAGCTTTCGTTTTCTACTTTTGATCAAAATTGAGCTTTACCAGATAATTTTATCCTATGAAAAAAAAAAGCAAAATATAATTTTATCTTAATTAGGCATATATATTTTTACTTTCTTATACTATAGAATATAAAATAGAGGAAGTATTGTTTTCACAAAATTTTTAAATTCAAGATTTTGATGCCACTATATGCTTTAGGACCTCTTGAACACGTTTTGACTATTTAGAAAACGATGTCCGTCTGTCTGTCTATGGTCGATTACTTGTATACCCGATAACTGCCACAAAAATTATGGATTTTCACGAAACATTATATCCGACTTTGTAAAATAAAATCTAGAACTAGGTAGAATTTTTTGATTTTCGAGCGAAAACTTTAAAATTTATTTGAAATTTGAAACTTTCTTAACATGGCAGCCTAAGACAAATTTGATGTATTCATACATAAAATATATTACTTATGGCTCACTGATCACGAAACTTAACAGTTTCTGTTATAGTACAAAATAGTCGCGATACAATTTTTGCGTTCCTGGCATCATTATCTCCTCTGAAAGGCAGGGGGTAAGTTTCCCCCCGAGGGATACATTGTCAAACTTGGTATCAATCCAAATGTTTTTTTCAAGCCCTTTAAAATGAAGAAATGGAAATATGTTATAATTGTGATCATTTGAATCAACGGTACAAATTTTTCAACATTTTTCTTGAAAAATTGCAACCAAAGAAAAAAAAATTACTTAAAAACGGATTCTGTTATGAGAGTTGAGATTAGTCGTACTTTAGTAAATTATTAAATTATATCTTATTAATGTTTTAATTGGTATTTTCTGATTTTGCAGAACGTATATATTTAAATTTTGCCTTTTATATATAGGGTGTCCCCCCAAAAAAAATTGAAACGCGCTTTAATTCTTTACCTGTTGGAGATAAGTGTGGAATGCAAATTGCAAAAATGTTGAAAGTATGGTAGGAAATAAGACTACGTTAATGAAATAGTTCTCCCATTATTTTTCAAAAAATTACACTTTTTAAATTTTTATACGACCCCTTTAGACAAATTTGGTCAATCAGACAATTCTTATTTTTAATGCAACAAGATCATTAAAAAAACCCGCATGAGTTTCGGCTCGAATTTAAAACAATTATATCTAGTTCTAGATATTTCAATAACAAAGACTTATATAAACGTAAGTGAAAATCCATTAATATTTGCAGCAGCTATCGTATACACAAGACATCGACCATAGACATACAGACAGACAGTCGGACATCATATCCAAAAATATTTAAAACGTGTTCAGGAGGTATTAAAGCACATATTAGCATCAAAATCTCGAATTCGAAGATTTTCGTAAAACAATATTTTTTCTATACTCTATTACATAGTGTAAGAAGGTAAAAATTGGCTATGTTGTTTATTTGAGCAATGTAATGGTAAGTGAAAGGAGATATTATTATGCTGTTGGATAATATTAATCAAGTTAAATAATTACAAATAGGTAATTACAATATACTTTTTAACATTTAGAAACCTCAGGAATAAAATCCATAATACTAAACGAATCAGAATCATCTGGCTCTAAGATTTCACTACTTAAAGAAAAATGACGTTTCTCGTAAAATTTGTTATAAATTTTAAGACTCAATTTCAATTTTAAAACACCGGTATTTTTGCTGAAGTAAGGTCATTTTTTAAATGTAGCGCTCACCATTATACTCTTCTACTTCTTCAAGTATTTATTAAGTCTTGTTCAGAGAAAGAACCGAGTTTTCAATATCTTGATATTGACACGTAAGCACTATCTATACCAACTGCGAATTCAGACTGTAAGAAATCATCATAACGATCACCGGTTTAGATTTTGAGCCTGAGACCTCTGACACTCTACGAATATAAGGAAGACACTCTCATTGCAGATAGCAGTGTCCATGGATCGATTCATCTATTGCGCTCATCAGCATGGAACATACGTTAACTGCAGTGGCAACAAGAAAATTTGCTATTTGCCTGAATTTTACTTATATATATATATATATATATATATATATATATATATATATATATATATATATATATATATATATATATATATATATATATATATATATATATATATATATATATATATATATATATATATATATATATATATATATATATATATATATATATATATATATTTGCCCACAGGTGAGGTCTCATTTCAAAAGTAAAAGAAATACGAACTTACGCAGTCGACCCAATTACCCCTAGTGTAGAGTGGGTTTTAGATCACGTGTGGAGGCCACTATGTTGGATAGCATTGCATCAATACTGTAACGGTAGCATGCTCCGCTCAAAAGGGGGTCTAGTATATAAGGTCTATGTTTCAAACAGGAGAGGAATTATTCAAAAAACGTTAACATTTCAGAACATTGGCACCAGGCACGTGCATATCCGGATACTACAATTGCAGGTATTTTCTATTCATCCTTTTTCTTGGAAGCGGCAAAAACCGAAAACTTTGGCACGTGCAGAAGCTGTTTTAGCAATGACAACCCAAGGAGTTTCAATCAGCCAGAGTATAGAAGGAATTTTAAGTTTCCATCCCCTGAAAGACTCTTTAGCAATGAAAGGGCAGGGCCCACAGATCTTTGCAGTTATTTTCAGAAGTTAACAGATTCTACTGGGAATTTAACAACTTTAATAAGGGAAAATAAAAGCCGTGCTAGAAAATGTTTTAAAGAAAGAATAAAATTTAAATTTGTGTATTTATGTGAGCAATTTTGAGAATTTATAGAGAATTAGCAGCATTCCTGTTCTTTGTATAGAATATATAATATAAAATAACTTAAAATTCACAATCATGTGCAAATTCCTATAATATTCTAAATGGCATTGTTATTTAAAGCATTTTATTAAAATATTTAAATTGATGTTCTTAAAAAGAAGTCTAAGAATCTCTGTTCTAGCTGTACAGAATTATCATCGGAGGCAGATGTGAAGAATAAAACAGTCTGGTCCCGTTTGTAAACAAATTTACAAAAAATATGAAACTGAATCAATATATGCGAAAATAAAAGCAATAAATGTGTATGCGAAGATATATACTCTTGAATATTAGAAGATATACCCCTGTATTAGTAGAAAATTACCCGTATTACAATATATGAATTCAAAAAATATTTTTAAATATAAAAGAGATGACGAATAAAGTGAAAATATCAACTATCCCTACAATCTTTAAACTTCAATGCCGTGATTCCCATATGTGCCAAAATGAAAGTGCTATTATTGTATAGGAAGGTATAACCGTACTCTCGCAGATTAGAAGATATACCAGTGTACTAATAGAAGATTACCAGTACTACAATATATGAGTTTTAACAGTTTTTGAAAGAATAAAACATATAACGTAATAATTGAAAATATTAATAATACCAGTAATCTCCAAAAGTCTGGAGGCCGTAATTGATATAATCCAGTCAAAAATGCAATTTCGATAAAAGTTATTTTATATACACGTCTTTATTATTTAAATCGGAAAATAAAATAATAAAAATCGTTTGCTGCATAAACACATTGGATTTAAAACCTTTGCTAAGCGATATGATATCATTTTTAACACTTTACAACAAAGTTGAAAAGTGTTTATGACTTTGTTCATTCTGTCTGTCTGTCTGTCTGTCCGTTAGCACGATAACTGCCGTAAAAATGACTTAATCAAAATGAAATTTTAGTATGTTGTTCAGACGGTCTATAGGACCTATGGGAATATAAATGAATAATATCACTCAATAAGTTTTGGATTGAACCCGGGTTGAAAAAATGGAATACATTGAGCCCTATCGGACCTAATTTTTCAAGCATTTTTTAAGCGGATTTAAAATTCACAAATTGCTTCGAAAATTTTAGGCAATATTCAAATTGCTCCATAAAATATATAAAAAAAAATTCAGTGAAATATATTCAGTTGTTTTTTAAATAAAAATTAAAATAATAGTAACACCTCTTATATGAAGGGATCACGTGTCCATGATATGAAACGATCACATGACCCATTTCAAAATGATATATGGCATCCATCTTGTGTCAAAATCGTGATTTTTAAAGTTCTTTTTAATTCATATTGAGTGTTGTATCCGTCCTAAAACTACTTTATTTTTGCCTAAATTCTGTGCATCTACATACTGAAACAACGCAATGACAATATATTTCAGTTTAAATGCTCTTCCAAATTTGATTATTTCTGCTATTAAGCCTATTTTTCACCTATGTAAAATGTAAACAGCTAAATATGTAGAATGAGTTGTATTAGAATCGCTGTAATTCTTTAACACAAAATCATTTAGTCCATGGAGTCTGCTTAGCTGATATGAATGAAATATTCATTGATTTTAGAAAGAGAAGGACGATATTTTTCGATGAAGTTACGCATTGAGTTTACTTACTTGTAGCTCAATGGTCTTAATTTTTAAATAAAATAAATTATTATAGTATTGTGATGAATGACATGAATGGGGGAATTATTTATGAATGAAATGTTGCTTTTATAGAGAGAGGCAGGCGTGTTATTTTTTTATGACGTCATTTGAATGAATTTCAGTAGTTTTCGATGAAGTTTTCAAATATAATAAATTATCGTAGTATTATGATAATTCTAAAATTATTACCGAGGAATGTATCACATTTTAGAGATGTTTAAACCAGGCAATGTATACTTTAATGCCGTCATTTGAATGAAGTTAATTTTTTTCGATGAAGGTTTAAGGTGTCAAATATAATAAATTAATGTGTGATAAGTTTCAAAATATTACCGAGGAATGTATTGCATTTTAGACATGTTTATATAAAATTGCATTGAAGTTGGAAAGTGTTTCATAATCAATGCTTTAAGCATGATTGATCTTTCTTGTTTTCAAATAAATTTACGGGAAAAAATATCGTCTGCACCATGTTATGTCTATGGAATGTTTAACTGTGCGTTTTTAATGAATTTTTAAACAACCCCTGATCCTAAAAACTCGAAACATAGAGTTAATTTTAAGTGAGGATATTCCAAGGATACCTGCAAAGTTTCATGAAATTTGGTTTAGCGGTTTACCCGTGACAATGAGACAAACTTGCAGACAGACAAACAGACATATTTTTAATTTTATTTATATTGATGAAGGGATAATTTAAGAGAGCAGAAAGTAGGATATTAAAGATATCTGTGAATGTACGAAAGAAGAGTTTTTTTAGTATGTTTTCTCCATTTTTGAGTTTTCAAAACAGAAAACTCGGGCATGGCATTTATGGTACGTAAACGAAACAAAGCAATGAATAGATGAAGGGTGCAGTTTAAAGAACTCATGGGTAATTCCTTGGAATAGGTTTAATATATATATATATATATATATATATATATATATATATAATTAAGTGATTTAAATGAAATTTGGTATGCTGATTACTTTCCTTGCATAGTATAATGTATAGGGAAAGTATTGTGACGGGGTTAAAAATTCAAATTTTCGTCGGAAGCGCACGTTTTAAACATCCCTGAACTCAAAGAGATGATGTCTATGTGTGTTAGTGTGCTTGTGTGTTTGTATGCTAGTGTGTGAGTATATATATCAATATGTTTGTGTACGTATGTTAATTTGTGTGTATATGCATGCATGTATGTATGTGTATGTGTCTGTGAGTCTGAGGATGTGATATCTGACGAACGAATGAAGTACCTCAAAAATAATTTAGTGCAATTATTGCAATCAGAGAGAGAGAGAGAGTTCATGCTGGAACTTTATAGATTTTAAACATAAATGAATGTTTCAAAAACATTTAATTTTCGAATAAAATTCAGAAATATCACAAAATGCAATAATAATAATAATAATAATAATTTCCAATGTAATTCTTCATAAGAAAATGAATGACACCAATTTTCGGACACTATCATGAATCGTTTTGGAGATATTGCTCCTTTCCCCGAAAATGTATAAAAATGCATAAAATTAAAAATATAGTAAGAATCTTCTAATGGGTTAATTATGCGATGTTATACAACAAATCTGCTAACGCCATTCTCGTGAATCCACTTCATTCCATTCACGAGAGAATATACTACTCCTTCTTTATTCTGGATTCGTAAATTTTCATTTATTTTACGAGATATTCATTAACAATTAATCGCATTTTCATGAGGATTTTTACGTTAATATGAATAAGTTACTCTGTTTGAGCGCGAAAGTTGCAGTGTACTGTGGATCTTGTATAGACCATTATTTCGCTGTGAAAGAAATAGTCATCGAACTATGTAGGGAAATTCATGTATTGACCACATTATATTTTTACTTTGTCAAATGTAGCGTTGTAAATGTATTGTTTTCAAGAAAATTTTTAATTTCGACATTTTGACGCCTATATATGTCTCAGGACCGCCTGAACAAGTTTTGACTATATTTGGAGGAATGCCCGTCTATCTGTCTGTGGTCTATATCTTGTCTACACGATAGCTGACATAAATATTAATGGATTTTCACAAAACTTTATATTCTGCTTTGTAAACGAAGACATGGAACTGGATAGATATTTTTGAAATTCTAGCAAAAATTTTAAAATTTATTTTAAATTTTATATTTTCTTAACATGGCAGCACGGGACTAAATTTGACATAATCGTCCATAAGAGGGGTTACTTATGGTTCAATGATTACAAAAATGGATAGTTTCAATAATTGCAATGAAAAATAGCGGCGATATAATGTTTGTGCTCGTGGCGTTATTAGACCCTTTCGGGGCGAGTGAGCAAGTTATCCCTCAGGAGGTACATTATTATACTTGGTATCGATTGCAAAGTATTTTCAAGCACTTTAAATTTAAGGGTAATATGCCATATTTGTGATCATTTAGAACACCGATACGGAGTTTTCAAAACTGTTCTTGTAAAATTCGCAAAGAAAAAAAATACAACCACAAGCCGTTTAAAAAGTGATTCTGTATGAGAAAGTCTATTTGAATCACAGTCCAATTATTTTAATAAGTAAAACCAAAAATTTTAATTCATGATAAGAGATATTTAATTTAGGTTATTGTTTTCTCAGTAAATTAGAATTATCATATGTAGAAAAAGTTATGCGTTAAACACATCATATTTTTAAACGTATCTTAAAATTGCGATATTAAATTGGGAATAATAACCAAAAAAATTCCGAATATGTAAAAAGATGTGTACTCGCCTTCTTTACATGAATTAAATTGTAATTATCATTGAAACTTAAATGAGTCTGTATCACATTTTTTCTTTGATAAAGGTAAATTATTATTTTCTTTTAAAAATATTTTGTACAGTATTCTGTATAGTATTTTGTACAGTATTTTGTACAGTACAGTTTCTTTTAAAAATATTTTGTACAGTACAGTTTCTTTTAAAAATATTTTGTACAGTAAAACATTTCCTATTAATTAAAATTTCCCCAAATGAGTAGTGATGTATTGATGAATATTTAAATTTCAAGACAACGTGTACACCTTGGGGATACTTTTTTCTTTTATTATTTAAATTCTGTCTTTAAATAATAATTCAATTTTATGCCAGAAAGTTATTTCAAATATGGAAGAACATATATAAAATTTAGTTACTATATTTAATGTTGGTTTTTAAGAAGAAAAATGGGATAAAAATACTAAAACGTTAACACTTCCTCAAACATGTTAACTAAAAAACTATCCAATATTTTTAAATTTTCTGAGCTTAATAATGATAATAATAACCTTCCTTTGGATTTAAACCATTCTTTGGGTAAATTTCTAAATAGATGCGAAGACAGAATTTTTTGTAATAACATAGAAAATTTCCCTAATAAAAATGGTAGTTCTCAATCTATACATGTATAAAACCTCATATAATTAATAAGTCTGAGCGTAGTCTAAAGCCTTTTTATATATTATAAAAATATTGGTAGAATATTTTGAGAAATTTCATAAATAACTTTTTATTAGATGTTTTGGATAACGTGAAACCTTGACAAAACATGTTTTGAGAAAAAGCAAAAAATTACATTAAACCTCATTTCTCGCTTAAAATTTTTAAATGAATGTCTCAAATACCCTCGAGTCATAAAGATAACTTTCTTTTCTATCAGAAAACAGTTCTTCCATTTTTTTTATGTTTATTGCGGAGATAGTATACCGTTTTGAATGGTGAACAACTCTCATAAAACTGGCGTTTTCGTTTTTATTGTCTGCTTTAACAATATTAATATTAGGTAAAGAATCAAAATAAATTTTCATTAATGTACACAGTATAACTTAAAATCACATATAAACAAGCATGGAAACTAAGGTAAACATCAACATCTTAATCACTTGTTTGCTGATTAGTCAAATATAACAGCAAAAGTCATGTTGGAAGTTATATTTTAAATATATCTGGCAACTCTTTCTATCTCTCTCTCTCCAATGAAAGAAAAGTGAAAAGCTGTAATTCGAAAAACCGAACTTTCTCACAAGCTTACAAATTAAAAGTATAAATCAAATGGGAAAAATAAAATTTGAATCATCAAGTTAAAGAAATCTTTAAAAAGCAATATATATATATATATATATATATATATATATATATATATATATATATATATATATATATATATATATATATATAAACATATATATATATATATGTATATATATATGTGTATATATATATATATATATATATATATATATATATATAAATATAAACATATATGTATATATATGTGTATATATACATATATATGTATATATATGTATATATGCATATATATGTATATATATGTATATATGCATATATATGTATATATATATACATATATATATATATATATATATATATATATATATATATATATATTCCTCAAGTACAATCAAAATGAAATATAAAATATAAAATCCAAGGAATAGTAAGGCGCATTTGTTGCTCTATCTAAGCCTCAAAGTACAATAAGAAAAAATGAGATTGAAAATGGAATAATACAATTAGAAGTTGTGTGTTTACGGGGTTGTAGTAGAGAGGTCAAGGGGTATTGCGACCCCTTTTCCTGGTTTAAGCATGCTTTTAATCCCAGGAAACACTCCCTGAAACCACTACACGCCCGAAGTAACAATCAACAGTATGCCAGAGGAAAAAACGGAATCCCGAAAAGAAGACCTTAAAGTCACAAAAACATATAAAAGCATATAAAATGAAACAAGCATGAATAAAAATATATTCTAACCATGTATAAAGTTTTTAAAAAGGATGTTTGCAGATGCGCTACGTCGTTAAATGTCCATAGACGAAGCCCATGATAAATTCCAGATGTAAAGATACTTTAAGTGACATGAAGATCTCAAAGTCACTAGAACATATAAAAGCATATAAAGCACATTAGTTATATATATATATATATATATATATATATATATATATATATATATATATATATATATATATATATATATATATATATAACTAATGTGTTTGCTGAAGGTCATTTTTGTTTCTCAAAGCGATGACAAGGAATTAAAAAAAATATGTAACTGCAGTTCTAAATAAGTTAATAGTAAAATGTAAATTGAATTCGAAATATAAAGGTTTGGATTTTAAAATTACAGCAAAATTTCAAAATCGATATGTTGACCGGCAATTGCGTTTAAAAGTTAAACATATTTAAAAGTTTAGTAAATTTTAACATATTTTAATAGCAATTATGAGTTGGTGAAGTAAAGCATCAGTTTCAAGCTTTAGTAAAATCTGTATGCGTTTCATACCATTAATTTAAACGTATTTAATGATTCCTGACTCATTAGAAATTCTTATTTAAACGAATTGTATGACCATTAATTATTTTGATACATGTTATCTGTTTTGATACATGTTTTAAACACTAGTGTTATAAGCGGTTTTGCAAGGAATACCAAGAAAGGAATTAAATACAAGACAGTAAATGTGTAACTGTAAAATCCTAGGTGATAAACTCTACCAGCACCAGGTCGACAGAAATTCTACAATGCAAAATAATGCAAACTCTTGTCGAGTAGGGCCAAGTAATCCAGTTATCCCGTGGGAAGCAGAGATTTTTTTTTTATACAAATAACTAGTAATAAAGCCTCTCAAAGACAAAAAACCAACACTCTTATAAATTAAGCCACCTTCTTAATTTATAATTTTTATTTTGTTTAACAGCGTACTGTGCTTAGTGTAAAAATAGTTGCCTTAATCGAAAATTTGTCCAATAAGGTTCTGTCTATTAGCCGAGTGTTGGCCGTTCGTGTTAGGGTCTATGGGAGGATTTTGAAAGAGTTTTCATGTCCCCTTCTCTATTTTGTTTACTGTGGGAGAAAAATCGAAAGTCCAGCTCCTTTAAGTGTGGTCCAGTGGTCGATATTATTAGTTAGCAAGAGCCACCTTTTAAGACACCGGAGGGCTCCTTAAGGATATGAAAGGACTTTTCTTAAAGACCCATCACAGTGATTGAAAACCCGACAGTCTTAAGGTCCTATTACACTTAGCAATTCCTTACAGAAATCTTTCAGCAACATGCATTTCTGCAGAAGAAAACCTGCCCTCGTTTGTTTCCTACATAACAAGAAAAACTGATCAACACCAGTCTCGCGATCGAGTTAGAGGACGACAATATTTGGCGTCACATCGCTGTCTTTTCAAAGATGACGACTATGAATGCACTTCTACGATGGTTAGCCGATATAGAATGACAATTAAATGAAATTTTATCTTGTTACATGAATATACGGTATATTAAAGATCACAATTATATCATAAAAGCACTTAGAAATGTTTTGTGGAGGGAAATTTGTAAGAGTCTAGCATTATATGGCAGACACTAAACAATCTCTGCTAAATACAAATACTAGGTTGCGAAGAATTAGCAACCGTACGATCAGCTGTATGATGGGAGGATCCTAAAATACTATTAACGGGCAGAATTATCGGAATTACGGCCATAAAAATTACTTTGTGTAATAAAACTTTTAGGTTCTGTCTAATAGTCTGTAGTATAAATGTGAATTAAAATTCTGGGAGGGTTTGAAAATAATTTTGAAAAAAAAAGAAACATTTTATCAACCTCTCACCGGAAAGGGAGGTAATCAAGAATTCGATTCCGCTAAGTTCTGTGTTGAAGTCGATACTATAAATGTGCAAAGATTTAGCCTTCTAGATTCACAGAGGGGCTTTTAGGGGCTCTGGAGACAGAGATCGAAATCCTCATTTTCACTGAAAAAATACGACTCCTTTAGGTTTTGTACCATACTTGATATTAAAAGTGTGCAAAAGTTCAGCTTTTCAGGCCACAGAGAACGTCTGCAGTGTCTGACAAGACAGCAACACGTTAGATACGTTATGCAGTTTCAACAGTTTCAAACATAGTTTCCCCCCCACACACACATATAGTATATATATATATATATATATATATACTCTGATCCGTAAAATGTACGCATCCATAAGAAATTAAGCCATAGCCGCAACACTCGGCGTATATGTATCGTTTGAGTAGATGTGCAAATGATTATAATTTGGGAGCAATAAAAACGTTTTATTTAGAAATGGTGGCAATGAGAGGATGACATTATAATAAATGTTAAATTCTTCATTGGCAGCTTTACAAGTCGATATTCGTTGCAGTATAGAGTTAATTAAGTTGTTTATGTCCCTCTGCGGAAGGTTCTGCCTGCCACAAATGGTCAGCTTATTCAGTGGTATTCTGAGAAAGCTGTAATTGCCATCCTATCATGTTCCAGAAGTTTCTATTGGAGATCGACCTGGGACCTGGATGGCCGTTGTAGGGTATTAAATATTCGAAGATATTTTTGAGAAAGTCGTGCAGCGTGTGGTTGAGCGTTGTCTTGTTGGTAAATGTAAACGTCACCTGGGCGACTTGACAGCATAGGCAGAATGATCGGTTGCATAATCTCGTCGAAGTGCAAACGAGCTGCCACATTTTCTCGCAGCAAAACTAGATGAGATCAGTTGCCCCAGGAGATGGGTCTCCAGACTGTCACATCACGTGTAATTGTTGTGTGCCGCTGGGCAGCAAATTTGGAATCGAAAAGCTAGCCAGTCCTCCTTCACACACGTATGCGTTGCCTATCTGCACTGAGAAAGAAGCAAGATTCACCGCAAAAGACAACATGCTTCCAATCGGACGATGTCCAGGCTGACTATGTTCCGCAGCAATCCAGACGGCTCGGCTGATGTTGAGGGGTCAGTGGTAGGCATCTTAATGGACGTACTAATCGACACCTACTCCCACCTTCTGCATTTTTCTCCAAATAGTATCCCTTCATACAGGATGCATATAGGATTGTAAATACCTTCAAATGGTTGATAGCAAAGCCATTGCTATGGAAATGACCCCTCTTCTGACTACACGATTTTTTCAAGTAGTTGTCTGACTGATGCGTCCAGAGCCTCAGCGACGGTTACATGTGTATTCTCTGATTCACTGTTGCCAACACCGAGCAATTACCCTTTAGCTCAACCAAGATGGCGATAGATACGTATATTGGACCAACTAGTTTCCCTTAGGCCTATAATGTGACCTCTCTCGAAATTCGACATTTATTCGTAGCGCCGTTGAGTGCATCTCAAATGCATCTTTGTACCAACTTGCAATATCAAAGCAGAAAATAAGTTTCAAATGAGTGAGAAATTCTGCACTATGCGTAGTTATTATGCGCGTTGTATGAGCCCTATACCATCATTGAAGCTGACAATTTTATCATTTGCATAACCCTTTAAACGACATTTGCATAACTCTTTAAACGACATTTGCATGCTGAGTTTCACGGCTATAACTCAGTTTTTTATGGGTGCATATATTTTTTGCAACAGAGTGTGTGTTGTGTATGCAGGGTGTCCCAGAAAGGACTCACGAACTTTGAAGACGAATATCGCGGTTACGGTTACAGACAAAAGGGTGAAATGAAGTGTATGTTTATTGGACAGCCTGTAAAATGTACATAGAGTGATTTTCAAAAATAGTTGAAATTTTTGCCACTAGATGGTGCTGATACGCAGGGGGTGCACGTCCCGGGGCATGACTGACTCAATTAATTTTAACTGTGCATATGACGACATGGGGATTGAAAACGCGCCCATTTTGTACTCGGCCTCTCAAGTGGGACCAAATTTGTTAACTGCGACTGTCATCTTACTTCAATGACTTCAAATTTCCTCGGACGTCACCGGATTCTGTGTGCACAGCATAATCGGAAATCTTTGCCTATTTTTTATGCCTGGATATTGCCACTTCAAAATTTCTATTTTTAACTGCAGCTATTTCTATAGATCTTAAATAATAAAAGGCAATATCTGTGTGTCTTATACACTATACGTTCAGCGACCGCGCGTCGGAGAGCTACGAAATTTGGCAATCGGAGAGCCGGGGGGGGGGAGAAAAGACACGTGAAAACAGATTTTTTAATTTTAATTATCTTTTTTTGTTATTTAATGTTTTATGCGATTTCTACCGTTTTTTGCGTTTTGCCCTATTTTCTCCACGATCCGGACGTCGTAGAAAATAACAAATCACACCACCGGAAAGAGCAGACAATTGTGAGTAAAAATATAACAATTTCAGAACTCAATTTAAATTTCTAATATTTTTTAAAGATTTTAAAACAAAAGTCACTTTCGGTTCAAAATAACCAACTTTCGTTTTTAAACCCTCCCATCGTAAAAACTACTCATAATTTCGACTAATAATTTACATTTTTAGAAATGTCAAAGATCTGGAATTCTTACAAGTCCAATCTGGTCAAGAAATAATGAAAATTGCCTACAGGATCGCAATTTTAAAGACGTCATGATTTTATATTTCTTGCCCAATTTTCGGTGAAGAACCGATTCTTCCCCGACGGCTAAGTTCTTCAACGGCATTTTCTACCTCGGCAGTATTTTTTTATCCGTCTCCATGGAGACCGCGCTTTCGGTTTTAAATGAAATAAGAGTTTAGCATATGTATTGGATACATCGGGTGAAATTATTATATTTATATGATATTTTAAGTGGATATTTTAATTTATGGATATTTTAAATAATTTAAATGATTGAATTTTGGTGGTTTGAATTGTAGTGATGTATTTGAAATCATTATATTTATGGATTGGTGGAACGATATGGATGATTGATAGAACGATATGGATTTTTTAAATGGATATTTTAATTTATGGATATTTTAAATTATAGATATTTTAAATGGATATATTAATTTTATGGATATTTTAAATGATGGAACGATGAAACGAGGATGATGGAATTGAGAGCTTAATTATAAAATTTAAATTAGCGCGCGAGAATTGCACTCGGTAGGCCCGGGTTCGATTCCCGCCACTGACGCGGAGTACGATCACGTTAAACCTATGGGTCCGTAAAGGTACCTTCCCACTCATCGCAACGCAACGCACCGCAGAGGACGGTTGAGTTCACGCATGCGCTGTACGATGAAAAAGTGGGGGAATGTCCTCTTCCTCGGTGAATGCAAGCCGCAACGCTAAATTCGAAATGGAACCGAATTCAACGCGTACCGCACGGTTGACGGCAACGCAACAGCCAATAGCATCGTAGATCATGTTTTTACTGCTAAATCAATATTTCGTATAGTAATTTTTTGATTTGATCTTTTTTATATGGATTACTTTAGATATCAGAAGCTTAAACAGATGAATGAACATTAAAAAATATTTGGATTTGTCACACATCCGTATAAAAAAGCAAATAAATATTTGTTGAAAAATATTCACTCATTATACAAAATTAGTTTAAAAAGCGATATTGCCGATATTGACTGAAATGAAACAAACAAAGAAAAAAAAACATAAAAAGCATTTAAATTCAAGAATGCCGTTATTAAAATATTATGTCTTAAACAAATTTAAGTTCATTACTATTTTATACTTGATTTCAAAGGTTTTCAAATTCGTATCTATTTTAAATATCCGAATATGTTCTTTGCCCATTTGTAACATTTAAAATATTTCTCATTAAAGTAAACTTTTAAATTTAAAAATTATTTTATCTATATTTATATTTATTGAGTATTTATGTTTTAAAATAGATTTAAATGTATATTCCATCTATAGCCGGTATAAAGTATACTTCAAGATGTTTTTCAAAGTAACTTCGAAATAAATTTTTATAAGTATTCAAACTTAAAAGAGTAAACTTTTCATATTTACATGTAAACTTATTTATTTTATTAAAATTAAATGATTTTCAAATGTGTTGTAAATTTCTAATTGTCTATGTGCATTTAAAATAATAAAAAAATTCTTCAAATGTTAGCGCCAAATTATTAAAATACAACCTCTTTAAAATTTCAAAGGAGTTTGATTTTTGTTTCTATTCCTATCTAAAATGTTCAAAATTACATGTCGAAAGATAACTACTACTTGTATAAGGATGTTCGATGATTTCTGTCTAATTTTATATGCACATTTCATATTTGCTATTTCTACAAACACTTTTTTAATTCAGAAGAGTACATTCCATCTATAGCTGGTATAAAGTATACTTAATAAATAGTTGCAAGATATTTTTCAAAGTAACTTCGAAATAAATTTTTATAAGCACTCAAACTTAAAAATAATTTACTGATATAAGGTTATTTTGTATATAACTTAAAATAATTTAAAACAAAAAAATTCTGCAGAGTATTAAAGAAAAACTGTATTTGAATATTTCAGCAACAGATGGCAGCACTTGTAAAATACAAGATTCCCTTGGATTCGAACCAGAACCCACTCGTTTGCGGAGCTGATTCTCTACCACCCAAGCCAAAACTTAGTTAGTACACCTGAAATGTACTAACAAATTATATCATGCAAAGCATTTAAGGCTATTTAAAAATATTATTTTAAAGAGTAAACAGAATATGTTTTAAAGTTGTTTTAGGATTGCAATAGAGGGATAAAAAATAGTCTATGGAGAACATTCATCAAAATTTATTTTCTGAATTCTGTCGGATGTTTTTTTAACGATTCGAGAAAGAGAACATAAATGTATTCGTTAAATCGAGGAAATTGCCATAGTTTAGTAAATATTCTAAAACAATTTAAATTAGGATCCTTTGTGTTTTGTGATGGAATCACTTTAGTTAGCTTATTTCAGAAAACTGATGAAATATGTATATATCGCCAAAGCAAACTCGCGTACGCTCTTGTTTAAATTCAAAGAAAGGCGGATTTTCTAAAACGCATCAATACTGTAAACTAGCAAGCCGCTGGTAAATATGAATTTGAATCAGAAGAGACCAAAGAGATTATATTAGAAATAATACCTTAATTTTTATTATATATTTCATGTATATAAAATCGCTTTGGAAGAGATGGTTTGTAAACATGGCCGCTGAACTAGGAGAAATCTTTGCGCTTGCATCTGATTGGCTACATTTCTTCGCCGTCGACCGAGAGTTTGAAGGGGTTTACTTCGCCCAAAGACTTGCGTGTACCTCGAGCATTGCCGTGAACCGTCTACGTTGCGTTGCGGTGAGTGGGAAGGCATCTTAAGTCCTTCTGAGAGGTTGGTGGTAGGGGAAGAGGGGTACGGTCCCTGTGGATGCCTCCCCCACTGGGTTCCGGTATAAATTGGGTGAATAAAAAGAAAGTTATGGAGATTGTCACGAAGGGCGCGGTAGCCCAGTGGTTAGCGTGCGGGAATTTCTCTTGGTAGGCCCGGGTTCGATTCCCGCCACTGCCAAAACTGCTGTCGTGTTCGCGCGGAGTACGATCATGCTAAACATGTGGGTCCGTAAGTACTTCCGAGAGGTTGGTGGTAGAGGAAGGAGGGTACGGTCCCTGTGGATGACTGTCCCACTGGGTTCCGGTCTAAATTGGGTGAATAAAAAGAAGGTTATGGAGATTGTCGTGGAGGGCGCGGTAGCCCAGTGGTTAGCGCGCGGCAATTGCACTCGGTAGGCCCGGATTCGATTCCCGCCACTGCCAAAACTGCCGCCGTGTTCAGGCGGAGTACGATCACGTTAAACATGTGGAACTGTAAGTCCTTCCGAGAGGTTGGGGATAGGAGAAGGAGGTACGGTTCCTGTGGATGCCTCCCCCACTGGGTTCCGGTCTAAATTGGTTGGCACTTCCTGGCCGTCCAAACAGTTACCTTACACCTTACTGGTAGGGACCAATGGCCGTACCGTGCTGAAAACACCGGTTCTCGTTAGATCACCGAAGTCAGGCAGCATCGGGCGCGGTTAGTACTTGGGTGGGTGACCACCTGGGAACACCGCGTGCTGTTGGCACCTTTCGGGCGCGGTAGCCCGGTGGTTTGCGCGCTGGATTTGCACGCTGCCACAACTGCCGCCGTGTTCATGCGGAGTACGATCACGTTAAACATGTGGGTCCGTAAGTCCTTCCGAGAGGTTGGTGGTAGGGGAAGGAGGGTACGGTCCCTGTGGATGCCTCCCCCACTGGGTTCCGGTCTAAATTGGGTGGCACACCAAACAGTTACCTTACACCTTTCTGGTAGGTCGGACGGTCTGGATCTCAACAACAACATCTTACTGGTAGGTTGCGCCAGCGAGTTTGCCACGGTCAGAATTTTCAATGGTAGTGAATTTTTTTACACGCCGTGGGTACGCCGTGGTTACACTAGTTCTTTATCAATATAAAACCGTGGAATTGAAAACAATAAGCACTAACAATCACACAATACTATATTTTCACACTCAGAACACCACTATTCAAAAATAATCACAAAGACGAATGCACTTGCAAAAAACACGTCTGCCACCATAGCGGCCCGAATTTTCCATCCTGTCACAATACTTTCCCTATACATTATGCAATGCATATAGGGAACTAAAAATGGATTAAGACTAAGATTTCAATTTAATAAGGAAGATCACATATTCAGTTGTGTTTACAATTTCAATACTACTAATAAATCTATAAAGAAGTAATGAGAATCACTAAACGGCATAAGTATGCTGCAGTCTATAAAAGGTCTTCTGCTTACAGTGTGTCAGCCACAAAATGCAACGTGTTAGTGAGCAGTATAGTCATTTTCTTTGCAATCAACATGGTCGAATATATTTTTTACTTGGTAAGCACGTAATTTATGAATAATAAATGTACACTAATGCTAATATGTCACCGAATTCCATGTCACCTGATGTATTTGAAGCCGTAGTTAGTTTCTTGTTTTTATGGTGTGGTTAGTTATTCGCTCTAAACGAATTTGCCCTGCCTGATTGCAATTTGGCAATGGAGAGAAACATGAGGTTGACTGATGTTGTATTTATACTAATGACAAAAGTAAGTAAGAAAAGTGACTACTCTGTAAAACATAGGTACTTCTGCTACTGCTAATGCAAAAGTGAAACTTTATTTGTAGAAATGCTTAGCATTTGTAAAGAGCCTTGATGCGCCGACCGGGAATCGAACCCTAGATCTCCGAAATGGTCAGCCGACACTAGCTGAATTTAGTACGCTGAAATTAACTCCTGTGGAAGCGCAGTTTTGCAGCCTAAGGGTTAAAAATTTGAAAGACAGTAAGGTATTAAAACAAGAACTTACACAACTTGTAGAGACCCTACCTGCTCCAACCGGGAATCGAATCCCTGGATCTTCGAACTGGCTAGTCGACGCTCGAACATTGAGCTACTGGGACGAGATTGCAAGCTCTTATCGTCGAAGTGGGCACTGCATTCGACACCCCCTACTATCAGATTGACGGGTAACTGACAATCTGACTGACCATCTCCTGCTATTTTTACCCCAGGTTAGCTTACTGATACTACTACTTTTACCCAGATTAGCATCCTGAGTGGTCGTTATCCTCTCAATTTGAAATCGGTGCTCAATCTTCCAGAGTTCAATGAATCCGTACTAGGGTCACTTTTAGACCTCCGACATCTTTGCACTAACCTAAAGGGTTGATTAGGTTGGGCGTCATTGTAAAGAACCTTGCTGCCCCAAACGGGAATCGAACCCTGGATCTTCGAACTGGCCAGCCGACGCTCGAACATTTAGCTACTGGTACGAGATTGCAAGCTCTTATCGTTGAAGTGAGTGAACTCTGCACATTTCCCGTAAAACTCAACTAGCTAAAAATCTCAAAAAGCCAACAGCAGAGCTACTGTTGTTAAAAAAGGATCAGTTTCAATTTTCTTCCACTAATTTCGACGGCAATAAAACATAGATTTTATATTTTCTGTAGAGTATAACTTGGTTGTACTTCAGCAGTGAACCTTGTTTAAAAAATTTCATCACAACATGACAAAGTTGTTTACCCCACGTATGACAATTTCGCCAGTCGTAACATTTATTCATTTTGTTCTCGACGAGTTAAAAAATATTTTTTTAGGCATTAATATGTTCCAGTCAGCAGATATTGACCTAAGTTATATGATACATTTAGAAAATTTATTAAATACATATTTAGAAACATTACAAAAACTTGCAAATATTAGATTCGCGAAATTCAGCACACTTACTACCATTAAGAATTCAAATTTTTCTGTTTTGAAAATTGAAATAAAGTATTTGACCTCGTTTGTATTTCTATATTATTAAGTTTCTCTTAAAATCAGTCATATTTTTCTCATTTTTAACACTTTACAACATAGTTGAAAAATGTTTATGACTTTGTTCATTCTGTCTGTCTGTCTGTCGGTTTGCCTGTCTGTCCGTTAGCACGATAACTGCCGTAAAAATGACTTTATCAAAATGAAATTTTAGTATGTTTTTCAGACGGTCTGTGGGACCTATGGGAATATGAATAAATAATATCACCCAATTAGTGTTTCATTGAACCCGGGTTGAAAAAATGAAATACATTTAACCCTATGGGACCTAATTTTTCGAACATTTTTTAAGCAAATTTAAAATTCGCAAATTGCTTCGAAATTTTTAGAAAATATTCACATTATCCTATAAAATATATATAACAAATTTCAGTGAAATATGTTAAGTAGTTTTTTAATTAAAAATTATTTAATATACGGAAAAAAACAAATTCAATTAAATTCTGACTTTTGAGATATCCTCCAGAAAGAAACAAGAAAGATAAATCATGCTTAAAGCATTGATTATGAAACACTTTCCAACTTCAATGCAGTTTTATTTAAACATGTCTAAAATACAACACATTTCTCAGTAATATTTTAAAACTTATCATAATACTACATTAATTTATTATATTTGAAATCTTAAACCTTCAACAAAAAAATCAACTTGACGGCATAGAAATGGCATAGAAATATAATAGAATGGCATAGAATGGCATAGACGGCATAGAAATATAAATTGCCTGGTTTAAATATCTCTAAAATGCGATACATTCCACGGAAATATTTTTAAAACTATCATAATACTACGATAAATTATTATATTTGAAAACTTCATCGAAAACAACTGAAATTAATTCAAATGACATCATAGAAAAAATAACACGCCTGGATATCTCTATAAAAACAGGATTTCATTCATAACTTTCTCCCATTCATTTCATTTATCACATTACTATAATAATTTATTTTATTTAAAAATTAAGACCATGGAGTTACAAGTAATTAAACTCTGTGCTTAAAACTTCATCGAAAAAAATCGTCCTTCTCTTTATAAAATCAATTAATATTTCATTCATATCAGCCATGCAGACTCCATGGACTAAATTATTTTATGTTAAAGAAATACAGTAATTCTAATACAACTCATTCTACATATTTTGCTGTTTACATTTTACATAGGTGAAAAATAGGCTTCGTTGTAGAAATAATCAAATTTGGATAACCATTTAAACTCAAATATATTGTATTTGCGTTGTTTCAGTATGTAGATGCACAGAATTTAAGCAAAAATAAAGTAGTTTTAGGACGGATACAACACTCAATATGAATTAAACGAACTTAAAAAATCATGATTTTGAAACAAGATGGATGCCATATATCATTTTGAAGTGGGTCATGTGATCGCTTCATACCATGGTCACGTGATCGTTTCATATAAGAGGTGTAATTATTATTTTAATTTTTATTTAAAAAACTATTGAAAATATTTCGCTGAATATTTTTTACATATTTTATGGAACAATTTGACTATTACCTAAAATTTTCGAAGCAATTTGTGAATTTTAAATCCGCTTAAAAAATGTTTGAAAAATTAGGTCCCATAGGGCTCAATGTATTTCATTTTTTCAACCCGGGTTCAATCCAAAACTAATTGTGTGATATTATTCATTTATATTTCCGAAGGTCCTATAGACCGTCTGAACAACATACTAAAATTTCATTTGGATTAAGTCATATTTACGGCAGTTATCGTGCTAACGGACAGACAGACAGACAGAATGAACAAAGTCATAAACACTTTTCAACTTTGCTGTAAAGTGTTAAAAATAGATATATTATATAATAAATATTTTTCCAAGAGTTTAATCATTTTGTATATGAGAGAGGCTTCACATTTTAAAATAAATTTGGTAAATAACAATTTTTCAAATTTTATTTAAATTTTATATAACTCTTCATGATATACTTATTTGATGGCATTTTTAATGCACTTTCCTACGTCCTAGGGTGTTGAAATTTGGTACACAGCTTAAATTTGTTGAACATTTTATTCTACAAAAATTTGGTGGATCTTTAAATATAGATTCTACTTTTTTTTCGAAATGGCTTGCAAATAATCCCCGTTCACTTCTATAAATCACTGTTGTAATATTGTTAAAAATTCTGATGTAGGCAGCACATGTGTCGTAGCGAAATCGCGAAAAAACTAGAATATCTTAAAAACGGCTAGTCTTAGAGTAATGGGGTTAGTTTTATTCTTTTTGTTGTCAAACATTACGTATAAAATAGGAATTTAATTGATATAATTGAGCACACGTAGTCCTTTATTTTTATATTTAACGATTTTTGCAGGTCATTTCGCAAAAATAGCCCGTTCCTTTTTTCTGACCCGTACTAGAGTAACCTACAAATGATTTATGTACCAAAATTTTGTTATATTTGTAATATAAATCACTTGTAGGTTATTAAAACATTATACACCAAATTTTGTTAAATTTCTTCCATTAGTTTCTAGCTAGATTGGATAAAGGCGATTTCTGCGGGCCATTTCGCAAAGAAGACAGATTTTGTTATTACGAATCGTACTATAATCTAATAAACATCAGGATTTCCCAAAAAAACATACCTACCAAATTGTATGAAATTCGGTCCATTAGTTTTTCAATTAGAGTGGATGTAATATCTTCACAGACACACAGAAACATACACAGATACACTCTTACACACACAGATGTCTTCCTAAAAATAGTTTTTTAGTGTTCTAGATGTCCCAAAATGATCCTTCGAAAATTCGAGTTCCGATCTTCGGCACTGTGAGACCAGAAATTGTTCTCTCATGAGACATTTTTATTTGATTATTTATGGTGTGCTTTAAGGAAAAGAAAGCTTGAGTCTGGCTGGCGCCGAACTTTACGACAACTTGAACTTTTAGGTCAAATGCTATAAATTTAGGTGTGCCAGGCCACAGGGGCTGGGAGGGGCTGTGAAGTGATGTCATTGGGTTCAGAAGAACCAATGAGCGCCAAGGGGAAGTAGGGCGGAGCTCCCCCTCCCCCCCCCCGCCGAAGGAACCACAAGTCTAAAACAGATTTACAAAATGAGCGAAGTGAATATGACCTAAGAGACATGACTTAGGAGTTGCAGTTAGAGTACGAGTATTTACACTGTCATGACTTGAGAGTAAGAGACGAAAGACAACGAGTAGCAGATATGGACGAAAAGAGTGCAGTTGTAGACGAAATCAGATGCAGCATATAAATCCAACCGATTTGTAAAGGTTCCGTAGATGTTCCAAATTAATGGTAGATCAAATGGCGAGTGCATTAGTAGTACGAGGAGGAGCCACACACCACAGAGTTATGGCAGTATAAGACTGATGCAAGCCTCAGAACGATGATAAGCCCAAGATTAAACTGGAAGGTATGTGCTCTGATTGTTACCGGTCCTAGACACCATCGTAAAACTAATATATCTGGTCGCATATCTCCCCTCGCTAAAATAATTAAATGAAAATTGATAATAAATGAAAATTGATGTTGTTAATAAATGATATTGTTTAAGTTTTTAATAGTCTAATCTTTTAATATTAATTAATAATTCTTTTCAGAACTTGCACAAAAGGTAAAAATAATTGGAGGGTTCATTGCGGCACAACAACGAGCAATGCACGTTTTAATGTTAATTCCACTTTATGAGATCAAAGGCCATGTCTTTAATGCTTAATAATAATTAATGTCAATTATAAGTTTAACTTTAAGTTTTCTATTTTCTACGTCCCACATTTTGGTTACCGTGACGCTTTTGTGTGAGTCATAAATTTAAATGAAAATTTTAATAAATAATTATAAGGTAAATAATATTGAGTTGGATAGAAATAATTTAAATGAAGAAATGAATGAAAATTTTGGAGGAGCATATGTTGTCCAGATATTTTGCATTGTTAAAATTAAATATGCACAATCACTTTGAAAATGAAAAAAAGGTGATTATATTTTAAAAAAAATTGAAAATAGTGTGTGAAAAAGTTATTATAGTATTAAGAATATTTTTATTGCATGAAATGTTTTATGTGCAGTATTTTTGAAGTGTATTCATGTTATTTAGATTAAGTTAGAAAATTTTGGAAGGGATAATTTTGTGTTAAATGCCTCAAAGGAATAACAGAAATTCGAGACGTCAAATGTCTCCCGATAGGTCACATATAGAAAGAAGTGAAAATCAGAGAGTAAGAATGGATAACTTTAATTTGATTAATGTATTGCCTTTTTTTAATGGAAAAGAAAATGAGGACAGTGAATTTTTTTAAACGCAATTTCAAAATATTGCAGAAATGGCCGAATGGTCAGAAGAGAATAAAGTAATAATTGTAAAAACGAGATTAAAGGAAAAGGCTTTAGAATTTTTGACAAAAAAAAAGGGAATTACAGAATGCAAACAATATGGGAGAAGTTAAACAAATTTTGATGAAACAATTTAAAGCACCTGTTACTATGCTGCAATAGCAAATAAATTTAAATAAAATAAAGATGAAGCCAGGGATGAAAGTAGCGGAGCTAGCGTTAAATATTTCTAATGCAACAAATGATTTTGTAGGAAATAACTCAACTAATGAAATGTTTGAAAGTAAAAACAATTTAATGCTTTCAAAATTGTTAGAAACTTTAAGAGAAGATCTTGCATTTGAAATTAAGAAAATAAATATTAATAATTTTGACAAAGCAGTAGAATTTGCTGAACATTTGGAGAAAATTATAGAGGAACAAGGTGACCGTTCAGAAATGAACACAATTGATCGCAACGAAAATATGGGCAGAAAATTTAATGTTAATCAACGGGGAAGACAGGAAAAATCACAAAAGGAAATGATATATTGTCTAGGATGCGGAAAAAGAGGGCACAATTTTTTTACCTGTTGGCACAACCGAAACGCACAAAATAATTATGAAGTAAATAAGTATGGGAGTAAAAGAAGTGAATTTAGAAATGAAAACAGCAATGGATTTAGAAATGGGCTAAGTAATGGATTTCGTAATACGCAAAATAGCGGATTCAAAGATAGAAATGATAGTCGGTCAAATACCCAAACTTTTGCGAAACGAGGATTTCAGGGGCAAGAAAGAAACCATAGCCGGTCTTTAAACTGTCGGAGGGGCTTTGGCCGAGTCAAAATTTAAAAAATAGACCAAAGTCCCAATCTAGAAGAGAAAAATCGCAAACGCGAAATAAGATATCGAGTTACAATGATAACGCAAATAAAATGCAATATGATAAAAGGGAGGATCGCACGCGCAGCCCGGGTCCCAAGATTAAAGCAAAGCAACATAATGAAAATGAAAGTAAAAATGACAATAAAAATATAAATACTATTGAAAGCATTCAAAAATTTACCCATGTTTCCTGCCCGAGAGATGTAGTGCTTGAGACTATTGTAGATTCATTGGCACGGCCCGGATGGGTCCGCTTCGATGCCCAATTCATCAAAAGTCTAAAAAGTGAGGCAAATATTAATAAAAAGAAAATTGAGGAAAATACATGTGTAGAAAATAATAAAGGTAAAAACATTACAAATAAGGAAAATACAGGAGTTAAAGAAGTTACTGAAAATATAAAAGGTGCGTGCAATGCAAAAATAAATTTAAATGATGAGTATAAAAAAGAAATTAACTCAAAATCGACTCAGATCGATAATAAAAAGTATGATGAAATTAAGGAAACTAGTTGTAAAGTTTCGCAAATTGATACACAAATTTTTAAAGGTAGCCATGTTAATGACTATACTGGTTCAAATGATGAAAATAATAAAATTGTTGATACAGAGAATGAGTTTAAAATTGTAACTATTGCAAAAAAGCCAATTGTCACACATGATGAAGTTAAAGGCTTATTTGAATTTAATGAAAATATTAAAAATGGTTGTTGTGACAGTCAAAAAATTGCACAGATCGATGAGGCCAATTTTCCTAAAAATGAAAAGGTAAATGATTTTGCTGAAAAATAATGTGTTAATGAAAAGTCAAATCCTGACGTCCAGGTCTATGTCACGCTCACACGTAGGATTTCGTTGCAACCAAATCAGTTGATTGCAGAACAATTCGACATAAGTCAGGAAATTCAGGATAAGGAAGTTATCTTTATCCCCACAAAACACGCAAAATTACTCTTTCCATTTGGTGCAATTCGAACTGTAATAAAAGATAACAAAATTGATATTGTAATTTGTAATCAAAAAAAGGTTAAAATTACATTAAATAAAAATATGCGAGTAGGAGTGATTAAAAATTTCAAAACAATTACTAATGAAGAAATGCAAATCAGAGATACCGTATTTTTGAAAGAGGCAAATAAACCCAATATGTTTCAAGATAGATTTCAAGGACGTTCCGAATAATTGAAATTGGAAAAGCAAATATATTGACCATTAGAAATAAATATAACATGAAAGATGAACCAATTAAAATTCAAGCTACCCAATGTTATATCGAACAAAATGTACAAAGTGCGGAAGAATTGATTGAAAAATATGATATAAACAGTGAAATAAATGAGATTCACGCAAAAAAATGTCATATAGCACAAAAGGTACAAAGTGAAAATAAATATAACGGTAGCGATGAAATAATTGAGATTCAATCAAAAAAATGTTATACAGTACAAAGTGTACATATTGAAAATGTTCAAAATATGAATGAAAATATTCAGCAAAGAAGTAATCAAAAAGGTGATAAGAATTTTGAAAATAATGATCATAAAATTATGCAAAATGAAAATGTTAAAATTCAAAGGGTACATAATGCAAATGAAAGTAAAATGTTTGAAGAAATGCAAAGTCAAACTCAAAATCATAATGATAAAAATACTCAAATTGTTAATTTTCAAGAAAATCAGAATGAAATTCTTAATGGTCAGGAAATACAAAATGAAAGTCAAAGTCATGATAATGCAAATACTCAAAAATTACTTGAAAATAAAATAACGGATGTTCTGGTTAGTCAAAATGTCAATTTTGAAGGTGGTCAAAATACAACTAAAAGTCATACTAAGGAAAATATTCAAATTTCAGAGGGCAATAAAATAATGGAAGTTTTGGAAAGAAAAAATCAAAATTTTAATTTTCAACAAATTCAAAATGTAAATGAAAATGGAAATCATGATAATGATACGCAAAATTCACTTGAAAATAAAATAATGGAAAATAATAATTTTCAAGAAATACGAAATTTAAATGTTTGTAAAAATTTTCAAAATGAAAGTAATGAAATAATAAGGGATAGTAATCACAATGATAATGAAGGTAATGATATTCTAAAAGCAGATTCAGAAATAATTGAAAGTCAAAGCAAATATCAAGAGTATGTTAGGCAGAAATTAAAGTTACTAAATGAAATACATATTTATAGCACAAATGAAATTGAAAACATTCATGAACATGGAGAGAGAAGGCTTGGTCAAAATTATTTCAAGAAATCAAGAAATTTTAAAAATTCAAATTTTGCTGATGATTGGTATTTGAAGAATTGTAAAATGAGCAAGAGATAAGAATAACAAATCAAATGATTCAAAGGAAAATGATCTGGAATTGAAAATATTTTAAAAAATGAAAAAATGGATAATGATATGAATTTAAAAAAAAAAAAAAGCAATAATGAAGGAATTGTTTATGAATGAAAATGGTATGAATTTCTAAGAAAAAGATGAATAATCATTAAATGGTTTAAAAATGAACATAGTATGAATTTTACAAAAAGTAATAATAAGTGTACAAATGGTTCTTGTTCAAAAATAATATTATATCATAATATAAAGTCAAAATATGACATGTGACAAGAAAATTATGCAGAGATTAATTTATGCAAGTAAATCTACAAAAATGGAAGGTAAAATCAAAATATGTTACCTAATTGGGTAGATGAAAGGTCTGGAGCCAAATCCAGGCAAGGTCTTTGTATTTAAAGGCAAGTCCATTCACTTCAATTTGTCTTCAAAGAAAGGCAATCAAAAATCTTGAGTCTTTTGAGGGAAGACTCTTGAGGCTTAAAAATTGAATGACAGATTTAAGTAAAGTGAAAAAATAAGTAATGAGCTGAAAGTGAGAATATTAAAGATTAGTGATAGATGGTATAAATTTTATGTCAAAAAGTAAACAAAGGCATAAATAATTGAAAATTTTAAATCAATTTGAATTTAAAATGTTAAATTAAGAACAGTAAAAGTAGTTGTAAATTGCCCATTGCAATAAAGCATTCGAGGACACGATATCTCGCGTAGGAATGTTCAAATGTGAAAATGCGTAGATAAATAATGTTTGAGGAATAATATAAATTGTATAAGCAATGTGAATAACTAAATTAATCCTAAACTAACAGGATAAATGAATTAAATTTAGTTAAAATTTTGTTTACGTGAATAAATTTTGCATGAATATATAAATTGAACAAGAAATTTAAATAACTAAATTAATTCTAATGTGAGAGGATAAATGAATTAAATTTAGTTAAAATTTTGCTTAGTGAATAAAGGAATAAATTCACAGAAGGTGTAAAAAGCGATTGCAATAAAAAAAATAAATGAAAAATTTTAAGTGCGAAATAAAGCATGTTTGTTGTTCAGTTACAACGTAAGAAAAGGTTACGATAATCATGTGTGTATAAATAAATTTGGATATGAAAATAAAATGTAAATAAATGGTAATGAAAATAAAATGTAAGTTTTGATGAGGAAAATTGTACTATAATAAATAAATGTGAAATACATGTCAAATGAATATAAATAAATACGGAATGAATAAATGAATATGTTAAATAATAGGACACTCAGATGTGAGTGGGGAATGTAAATAAAAACATTAAAGTTTTCGATGGGATGTGATAGCAATTGAAAGGTGTTTGTAAGCAAACGGCACTCTACGTAAAAAATATATATATATACTCTGTTAGTAATGTAATATAAATTGATGATTAGGTATTTTTAAATGCGAAAATTTATGAAAATATATTCTGAATAAGGTGTTGAGAAATGTCATTATAAATAAAAATGAATTTTGATGCAAGAAATATCATATATGGTAAATAAATAAATGATAATATGTATTACGGCGATAAAGGGGTTAGCAGCAGTTAATTAAATGTCAAGATAAGTAATAATTAGATAATAATGTGTGAGATGGAAGGATAAACAATCAAGCGTTATAAATGGTTATAAACGGCAGGTATTCAAAGTCATAAGGATTAAAATATATTGAGATACATAAATATGATAAAATTTGTAGGTACGGTGAGTAAATAAATCCGCGTTCAAAAAGGATATATAAATAATAAATAGAAAGGATTTCAATTGTTAAAAATATAAAATAAAAATTTACCTTTAAGTAAATAAAGAGTTTTCAGACAAGAAATTAAAGGCTTGAGTTTGTTTTAAAAAGATGAAATAATTTTATAAAATGTAAAAGTTATGAAAGTATTAAGCAAGGAGTTAAAATAAATAAAGTTTAAACAAATTATATCAAAAACATTAAAAGTTTAAAATTAAATTTCAAAATTTCAAAATTTTTTAAATTTCAAAAAAAAAAAGAGAATTTCAAATTTTTTTTTAAATTTCATAAAGTCATATGGAAGGTATAGAGAAAACAAAATTAAATAAGAGAGAATCTCAACATCAAATGGAAAGGTGAAATTTAAATAATAAATAATACAGAAAACGATTTTCAAAAATGTTGAAAAATGTTAATATAAAACGTATACGTGCAGTAAAAGAAGGCAACATTAAGATGACTTTGTTAATTGATACAAGCCACCTCAAAGGAACCAACTGAATTATATTTAAATAAGGGGCTATTTTAAGTTGAGTTTAAAAAAAAAAAGAGAGCTATACAATTGTAATATAATGTACAAACCCGTCTGTGCATTATTTGTATAAAGGTTAATTAGCAGATATGAATAATAATTAAATTGATGAGGAGGTTTATATATTTAAAAGACTAAGTCGACGTTTATATAACACGCCGAATGGATAAATGAAAGTTTTACAATACTTGAGTACAAGCTTTTGAAGAGCGCGAGAAGAAAGTCCACGCCGCCTCTTCACGCCACGCCACGCCACGCCGCCACGTTGTCCTCTTCGAATTGCTATGTCATTGCAATGAGAGTAAAGTTGAGGGAATTCAGGCTGCTAATCGCAGTGCAAAAAAACGATTAAAAAGAGGAATCGTTGTCGAGGGTCTCTTTTAGTTAACTGGTCATTTTCCGATTTTCGGAAAGAGTAGTTGAACGCCGTTTCCGGTTATTTACTACCGATGGAGAAAAAGGGGTCTTTAAGAAGGGTTCTTCTAATGATATTTTTGAAAACATCAATCAATTGCTGTTATCAAGTGCAAGGGGTTGTTGTTGTTTGTTTACATTCTGGGCCAAGATGGCCTATTAAAGGGAAATGTCAAAATGTGCCATTCCCAATGACAAAGTTAAGGTTACTTGAAGAGGCTGATGTGACAGTATGTGAATGTTAAAAGAAAAAACAAGAAAGATCAATCATGCATAAGCATTGATTATGAAACACTTTCCAACTGAAATGTAATTTCATTTAAAAATTTCTAAAATGTGATTCATTCAGTGGTAATATCTTTTACATTATCACAGTACTACAGTAATTTATTATACTTAAATATTTAAAACTGTATCGAAATATAAATCATCTGATTCTTTATGCAAAATCAATGAATATTTCATTCATATAACTTGTATTCCAGACTCCAGAGCTAAATAATTTTGTGTGAAAAAAATTCAGCAATTCTTATGTAATTCATCTTACAATCGCTTGAGATATTTGCATTCTGCATATGTTAAAATTAGGCTTCCTTGAAGAAATAATAAAAGTTTAGGGATCATTTAAAATCACAACTATTGTAATTGCATAGGCACGGAATTTAGATACACAGATAATACACAGATAATATATATGTGTATGTGTATGTACTCAAAGTATTGGAATCGTGCCGAAGATCGGAACTCGAATTTTCAAAGTATCTACACGTTTTGGGACTTCTAGAACACGAAAAAACTACTTTTAGGAAGACGTCTGTGTGTGTAAGGGTGTATCTGTGTATGTTTCTGTGTGTCTGTGTGGATATTACATCCACTCTAATTGAAAAACTAATGGACCGAATTTCATACAATTTGGTAGGTATGTTTTTTGTGGGAAATCCTGATGTTCATTAGATTATAGTACGATTCGTAATAAAAGAATCTGCCTTCTTTGCGAAATGGCCGCAGAAATTGCCTTTATCCACTCTAGCTAAAAACTAATGAACCAAATTTAACAAAATTTGAAGTATAATATTTCAATAACCTACAAGTGATTTATATACCAAATTTAACAAAATTTTGTATATAAATCATTTGTAGGTTATTCTACTACGATTCGGGAAAAAGGAACGGGCTATTTTTGCGAAATGGCCAGCAAAAATCGTTATATATAAAAATAAAAGACTACGTGTGCTCAATTATATCAATTAAATTCCTATTTTATATGTGATTTTTGACAACAAAAAGAATAAGACAAACCCCATTACTCTAGGACTAGCCGTTCTTGAGATATTCTAGTTTTTTCGCGTTTTCGCTACGCCACCTTTGACAATAAGTCCAGTTATCAAATGAGAACCAAATTTAAGTTTAACGTGTAAATTCAATGTCATTTAAAATACTTATGTTGTGCAGATAAACTCAAATTATCATTGAATAAATAAAGAGAACAAATATGAGTCTGCAGGGAAAGACATGTGCTGTCCACATCAGAATTTTTAACAATATTACAACAATGATTTATAAAAGTGAACGGGGATTAATTGCGGGTCATTTCGAAAAAAATGTATGATCTATATTTAAAGATCCACCAAATTGCTGTAGAATAAAATGTTCTACAAATTTAAGCTGTGTACCAAATTTTAACTCTCTAGGACGTAGGAAAGTGCATTTAAAATGCCATCAATTAAATTTATCATGAAGAGTTACATAAAATTTTAAAAAAATGAAAAATTGTTATCTACCAAATTATCTTAAAATATGAAGCCACTCCCATATGCAAAACGTTTTAACAAATGGAGAGATATTTATTATATAATATCTCTTTCTTTTCTTTCTGGAAGTTATCCCAAAGTCAGAATTTAATTGAATTTGTTTTTTTCCCTATATTAAATAATTTTTTTAATTAAAAAACTACTTAACATATTTTACTGAATTTTTTTTTATATATTCTATGGGATAATGTGAATATTTCCTAAAAATTTCGAAGCAATTCGTGAATTTTAAATTTACTTAAAAAATGTTTGAAAAATTAGGTCCCATAGGGTTCAATGTATTTCATTTTTTCAACCCGGGTTCAATAAAAAACTAATTGGGTGATATTATTTATTTATATTCCCATAGGTCCTACAGACCGTCTGAACAACATACTAAAATTTCATTTTGATAAACTCATTTTTACGGCAGTTATCGTGCTAACGGACAGACAGACAGACAGACAGACAGACAGACAGACAGGCAGACAGACAGACAGAATGAACAAAGTCATAAACACTTTTCAACTTTGTTGTAAAGTGTTAAAAATGTTTGATTGTTATATAATAAGCATGTACCAGTATCAAGGTTAAGCAAAAATGTTATAAATGTGATGAAGTTATCAATTATGGAAATTGATGAAGTATGAAAATAATTTGGTGGAAAAAATGGTATACTGTGTAATTTGTACAAAAAAAATGTGTAATGGTGTTAAAAATATAAAAGTAGATAGTAGTGTGTAACATTTCAAAGTGAGTGTGCATATGTTTAAAAATCTTTTTACATAGTCAAAATTTAATTTTGCTTCAATTGAAAGGTGGGCCTGGTAGAGTTCATGAGTACATAACTTATGTTTATTTAGTGTATATAATGAACTAAAAAACTTTTCTGTTACAGCAAGACTGTTGAACTAATTCTGGACGAACTTTGTCACCAAGAAAGTGAAAAATGCCAATTAAAAAGTTGCATCTGGTTGGAGCTTTTTTTCGAAATTTATTGTTGTTGAATTTTTTTTTGTTTTTCTGTTGTTTGTGGGGAGATATGTGAGACCAGAAATTGTTCTCACATGAGACATTTTTATTTGATTATTTATGGTGCCCTTTAAGAAAAAGAAAGCTTGAGTCTGGCTGGCGCCGAACTTTACGACAACTTGAACTTTTAGGTCAAATGCTATAAATTCAGGTGTGCCAGGCCACAGGGGCTGAGAAGGTCTGTGAAGTGATGCCATTGGGTTCAGAAGAACCAATGAGCGCCAAGGGGAAGAAGGGCGGAGCTACCCCCCCCCCCCCCGCCGAAGGAACCACAAGTCTAAAAGAGATTTACGAAATGAGCGAAGTGAATATGACCTAAGAGACATGACTTAGGAGTTGCAGTTAGAGTACGAGTATTTACACTGTCATGACTTAAGAGTAAGAGACGAAAGACAACGAGTAGCAGATATGGACGAAAAGAGTGCAGTTGTAGACGAAATCAGATACAGCATATAAATCCAACCGATTTGTAAAGGTTGCGTAGATGTTCCAAATTAATGGAGGTAGATCAAATGGCGAGTGCATTAGTAGTACATGGAGGAGCCACAAACCACAGAGTTATGGCAGTATAAGACTGATGCAAGCCTCAGAACGATGATAAGCCCAAGATTAAACTGGAAGGTATGTGCTCTGATTGTTACCGGTCCTAGACACCATCGTAAAACTAATATTTCTGGTCGCATATCTCCCCTCGCTAAAACAATTAAATGAAAATTGATAATAAATGAAAATTGATATTTATGAAAATTGGTGCTTTTGATAAATTGATGTTGTTAATAAATGATATTGTTTAAGTTTTAAATAGTCTAATCTTTTAATATTAATTAATTCTTTTCAGGACTTACACAAAAGGTAAAAATAATTGGAGGGTTCATTGTGGCACAACAACGAGCAATGTACGTTTTAATGTTAATTCCACTTTATGAGATCAAAGGCCATGTCTTTAAAGCTTAATAATAATTAATGTCAATTATAAATTTAATTTTAAGCTTTCTATTTTCTACGTCCCACAGGCACGATTCCGGTACTTGAATACACACACACACACATATATTATCTGCGTATCTGTGTATTATCTTTGTATTTAAAATTCCGTGCCTATGCAATTACAATAGTTGTGATTTTAAATGATCCCTAAACTTTTATTATTTCTTCAACGAAGCCTAATTTTAATTTATGCAGAATGCAAATATCTGAAGCGATTGTAAGGTGAGTTTCATAAGAATTGGTGAATTTTTTTCGCACAAAATTATTTAGCTCTGGAGTCTGGAACACAAGTTATATGAATGAAGTATTCATTGGTTTTGCATAGAGTATCAGATGATTTATATTTCGATACAGTTTGAAATATGTAAGTATAATAAATTACTGTAGTGCTATTGTTGTTGTTGAGACCCAGACCGTCCGACCTACCAGAAAGGTGTAAGGTAACTGTTAAGACGGACGGGAATTGCCACCCAATTTAGACCGGAACCCAGTGGAGGAGGCATCCACAGGGACCGTACCCTCCTGCCCCTACCACCAACCTCTCGGAAGGACTTACGGACCCACATGTTTAACGTGAGCGTACTCCGCATGAACACGGCGGCAGTTGTGGCAGCGTGCAAATCCAGCGCTCAAACCACCGAGCTACCGCACCCGAAATGTGGCCACCAGCACGCGGTGTTCCCAGGTTGTCACCCACCCAAGTACTAACCGCGCCCGATGCTGCCTGACTTCGGTGATCTAACGAGAAACGGTGTTTTCAGCACGGTACGGCCGTTGGCCCTACTGTAGTACTGTGATAATGTAAAAGATATCACCACTGAATGTATCACATTTAAAAATTTTTTAAATGAAATTGCATTTCAGTTGGAAAGTGTTTCATAATCAATACTTATGCATGATTGATCTTTCTTGTTACATTTTAAAATTATTTTTATGAAAGTACTTGAATCGTGATATATGAAAGATGAACTGCAAATCAAGTGTTTCTAAATGCTTACATGTGTGCAAGTCATACAGAATTAGGGATATTTTCATTATTTTAAGGCATATGTTTTAGTTTGGTAAATAGCCGACGCGGTGGTCGAACGGTCAAAGCAAGCGTTTCCTAGCGATCGTTCGGCTGCCGGGTTGTGGGTTCGAGTCCCACCTGCGGGCATGGAAGTTGTGTCGTTGGGCGCAGTGTGTTCCGCCCCCACTGGTGCGCCGGGGCAACGTCATGTGGCGGCTAAATGGCCCACGTTTCTGGCCGGTGTATAGACGAATAAATGAATATATCAAGTGCGTGGCCATTTATAAAAAAAAAGTTTGGTAAATAATTTTGAAATTCACACTCTTTCTATTATGGTTGACTGACTGTTGTGTATGGGTGTAAATGGCATGAGTAAATGGTACGGATTACCATTTGCTCCCATATTTTATCATTTTAGTGTATTTTTTACCATTATTATTTACCATTTTAGTGTCTTTATTTTGCCGTATGGTGACCAAGCTTCATATTTTTGTAACTTTATATTTACACACAGATCCAGTATATTTAAGTAAGAAGGTAATTTTATAAGTAGATACAATTTTTATATATAGTAAATATTAAATAGATAATTTTTACAACGAAAGATATTTTATATTCCATTTTAATGATATTTAAAATTCTAATAGAATTTTCACATATTTTAAATCCCGAACAACGCCTTCTTATATCTTAATAAACGTATAATAAAATTTTAGAATTATTAGTATTTAAATTTAATCTTCCAACCTGTACCTAAAAGTATCGCGCTCAATATTGAGTTAACGAGACAACCCTCATGTACAATTACTAGGTTTAAGATCAATGGCTTCGTGGCTTAACAAAAGTAACAAAATGATACAATTCATTTTAATGGCCACAACGCACATGTAATAACACACATTTTATTATCATCATTTCAATCTTGCTTAAAAAACTTTTTTTTGCATTTATCATTTAAATTACGTTTGCATCACTTTACCCAGAACATGACTCAACTAATAATAAAATGAAAAAAAAATCTACGCGTTCTAATTACTTTTTTAAATTTCAATTTTAAAATCCCATAATTAAAAATGAGTTATTGGATAAGATCAATTTTGGTATTACAAAATAAGTCCTAGTTTTGCGGAAAAAAATTCTTAAAATGGTTTTCGGCACCGTCCCGTATTTTCAAATCACAAAGCGAAAAAATGTCAGGTCCCATTAAAAGCATTAAATATCACAGAGTGAATGTTTTTCAGTCAGTGCTTTTTTATTCGTTTGATTTTTTTATTGAACGAGAGAGAGCTGTAATTACTTTCTTCACTCGTGCAGAAGACCCAAAGGCGTCAAAGCGAAGTCGAACTGACTTAGAAGTTTCACCACTTTTTATTTAACATTATTGGGCGAATGGTAAATAAGGAATTATTGCCCTTATATTTCTCTAATATTATTTCTTTAATATTAATTCTCTAATGACAATATATATTGGCATATATATATATATATATATATATATATAATATCAGTTAATAACTGTGTAGATTCAATTTAAATCTAACATTTGTAAATTTGCGCATATGCAGCAGATATTTCACATTGTGTCAATAATAAAAGTAAATGTAATAAGGCTAATTTAAAACATATATAGTGGCATGCCCTGGTTCAGTAACATTAAGGAGGTTAATAATGTACAAGAGGATATTGAAATAAGATATCTAGCAAAAGGAAACCAAAGATACCATAGAATTCAAATTGATCTTAATTTTAAACTATAAGGTAATATAATTAATAATACATGTGAATAAATTAGCATTCAAGCGTGATACATACAAACTAAGTACGAGCATCAAAGGATTGTCAAAAGCTGGAGGCTCAAAATATTGAAATGACAATAAAAATAAATTGTAAAGATAAGATGCAAATTGAATATATGAAATTGGAAGTGGAATCGGATTGAATATGTATTATTAATTATATTACCTTATAGCTTAAAATTAAGAGCAATTTGAATTCTATGATATATTATATATATATATATATATATATACATATATATATATATATATATATATATATATATATATATATATATATATATATATATGTATATATATATATGTATATATATATATATATATATATATATATATATATATATATATATATATATATATATATATGTGTGTGTGTGTGTGGGTCTTCCTCTATACACGGGCGTTTTACACGTCCCAGGTGTTTTAATAAAAGCTTGCATGACTTGGGACTGATTTTATACACTGATCAGATTTACTATATTGTAATTCATATTTTTCACCCATTAGCTAAAGAAACAATTTATATTTTTAATATTTAAAAATTTAGTTTTTTTATTAAATGTCATTCCTCTGTGTGTCCCAGCGGCCAAATAATTAAATCACAACTTCATTTGCAAGCCTTCATGTTCTAGTTTTCTTTTAATTTGATGTTTTATATTAAATTAGATAATGTAAAATACAAGGAGTAATAAAAATCCACTATACATTAGAACAATATTTAAAATTAATTCTTTACAACTGTCCCCCAGCTTTTTTAACACTTTACAACAAAGTTGAAAAGTGTTTATGACTTTGTTCATTCTGTCTGTCTGTCTGTCTGTCTGTCTGTCCGTTAGCACGATAACTGCCTTAAAAATGACTTAATCAAAATGAAATTTTAGTATGTTGTTCAGACGGTCTGTAGGACCTATGGGAATATAAATGAATAATATCACACAATTAGTTTTGGATTGAACCCGGGTTGAAAAAATGAAATACATTGAGCCCTATGGGGCCTAATTTTTCTAACATTTTTTAAGCGGATTTAAAATTCACAAATTGCTTCGAAAATTTTAGGTAATAGTCAAATTGTTCCATGAAATATATAAAAAAAAATTCAGCTAAATATATTCAGTAGTTTTTTAAATAAAAATTAAAATAATAATTACACATCTTATATGAAACGATCACGTGACCATGATATGAAACGATCACATGACCCACTTCAAAATGAGATATGGCATCCATCTTGTTTCAAATTCGTGATTTTTTAAAGTTCTTTTTAATTCATATTGAGTGTTGTATCCATCCTAAAACTACTTTATTTCTGCTTAAATTCTGTGCATCTACATACTAAAACAACACAATGACAATATATTTGAGTTTAAATTCTCATTCAAATTTGATTATTTCTACAATTAAGCCTATTTTTCACCTATGTAAAATGTAAACAGCAAAATATGTAGAATGAGTTGTATTAGAATTACTGTATTTCTTTAACACAAAATAATTCAGTCCATGGAGTCTGCATGGCTGATATGAATGAAATATTAATTGATTTTATAAACAGAAGGACGATATTTTTCGATGAAGTTTTAAGCATAAAGTTTATGAATTGTAGCTCCATGGTCTTAATTTTTAAATAGAATAAATTATTATAGTATTGTGATGAATGAAATGGAGAAAGTTATGAATGAAATCCTGCTTTTATAGAGAGATCCAGGCGTGTTATTTTTTCTATGACGTCATTTGAATTAATTTCAGTTGTTTTCGATGAAGTTTTCAAATATAATAAATTATCGTAGTATTATGATAGATTTAAAAATATTACCGTGGAATGTATTGCATTTTAGAGATATTTAAACCACGCAATTTATATTTCAATGCCGTCATTTGAATGAAGTTCATTTTTTTCAATGAAGGTTTAAGTTTTCAAATATAATAAATCAATGTAGTATCGTGATAAGTTTTAAAATATTACCGAGGAATGCATTGCATTTTCGACTTTTTTAAATAAGATTGCATTGAAGTTGGAAAGTGTTTCATAATCAATGCTTTAAGCATGATTGATCTTTCTTGTTCTCATTCATCTGTCTTTTAACACCTCTTTTTGTACATAGATGACAATAAAATATAATTAAAGCATTATTTTTTTTACTGAATTCTATATTCACCATTTCAAGAGTTTGACTATATTTTAGCTATCACTTCTGTGCAGGGAAATATTATAAAACTGAACAATTTTGGGCAAGTAGTTTAATTCCTTGTCATTCACCTGTCTTTAATTATTTTCAGATTATAAAAGGATATTTTTTTATCACATATGTGCTGCTAGTTAGTGTAGCAAACTGAATACCAAGTTAGGCTTAAATGCAAATAAAACTCATATACTCAGAATATAAAGTCACATGATTTGCCATTCTTCTGTCGTCATTCACCTGTCTTCTTCGTAGACAAAGGAATAACATTAGAACAGGCGAATGACATTTGAACCAGATTTTCTTTTTGGAAGATAAAACAAATAAGAAGTTAGTTCCAAATATAAGATTGCAATTAAAGAAAAACACATTTTTTATTTTTCTAATGATATATATATATATACTAGCAAAGTAGTTGCCTATATTAAGTTTCATTCCCCTGTCATGCTGTATTTACTCGTCTTGAAAATAAAAATTTTTATTTTCTATTAATTTTCCCAAAATGATCACGGTTACTGTTTTTTTTTAAGTTTAAACCACCCATGTTAAAATATAATAATGAAAACAGGTTGAAAAATAGAAAAAAAATATCATGTAACAAGAAAGGTGTAAAAGCCCGTTTAGAGAAAATGACCCATAGTATACAAGGTGTTTCACAAAAGACTCCCAAAATCTGAAATGAAACATTTCGGAAATGGTGATCGATAGAAGACTGAAACAAATGATATGTTAATTGAGAAAGCCTTAAAAATCTGATACAAAAGTTTCAAAATTAGTTTCAAATGTTGCTGACAGATGGCGCTGTATGCTGTACGGATCCCTATAAAGAGTGCTCTGAAGCACAGAGCGATCAATCTTTGGACGATTCGGCTGTTGAAACTTGAAAGGAAGTTTGTGTACAGAAGGAAGTGAATGAAGTCATATAATCCGTGGAGCAACGTATTTTTCTGGTACTCAAGTATCACCGGTTAAATTGCAGTCCTGCAGCAACAAGGCGCAGTTTTAAATCCCGATTTAAAGTTGACAAAGGTCATGATGTGAAAACAATTTGCCAGCTTTTCGACAAATTTCAACGGACAGGCAGCGTGGCTGATGAGTTAGTGGGGCATGTTGGTCCCAGACAATCTGCAGTTACACCTCAAAATGTCGCGACAGTTATTCAGTTTCATACGAGGAAATCCATACGAAGAGTTGCAGCTGAATCCAGATTAACGCCATCCAGCACGTACAGAATCCTGAGGAACATCCTAGACATGTTTCCGTTCAAGATCCAATGTCACCCTGCCATAGCAGTTTTAGCTGAGCGACAAACAGAAGATTTCGCGAACGATATAATCGCCATGATTGATAGTGATGGATATCATGTCGGCTGCATTTGGTTCACAGAAGAAGCCATTTTCATCTGAATGGTGTCGTGAACAGACAAAACTGGCGTTTTAGGGGTACCTAAAGCCCACATTTGTGTTAAACACGACCACTACGTTCCCCAAAAGTTACTGTTTGGGCTGCAGTATCGAGAAAGGGCATCATTGGCCCTTTTTTCTTGCGAGAAACTATTACTACTGAATGGTACATTGCAGTTTTGGAACAATTTGTCGCCACACTACAAGCGTTGGAGGATCACCCAGGTACTTAGTGGTTCATGCAAGATGGGGCCCGACCACACCGTTACCCAGCCGTTTCTGCCTTTCTTGAGGAATACTTCGGTAATAGAGTTATTGCGTTGAACTATTCCACATTTATTGGAACATACATGGATTAGACACCATTTTCTCCTGATCTTACGCCCTGCGACTACATCCTGTGGGACATATTGAAGGACACTATTTTCAGGAACAATCCAGCAACACTGGATAAGCTTGAAGAGTTTATTTGTTAAGCATGTGCGTCCATTTCTGTTGACACACTACAGAAGGTGACTGCCAATTTCATTCGTCGTTTGCGCCATCTCTGTGCTGTGCAAGGTGTGCATTTCGAATCGATTGTGATATGATTGCAACGACTGCTTTATCAAGAACAATCTCACCAATATGTATAGTCTATTTCTCGGACTCCGTACTGCGACTACAGCGTACTGCGCCATCTGTCAGTAACATTTGTAACTAATTTTGAAACTTTTGTATCATATTTTTACGGTTTTCCCAATAAACATATCATTTGTTTCAGTCTTCTATCGATCACCGTTTTCGAATTGTTTCATTTCAAAGTTAGGGAGTCCTTTGTGAAACACTCTTTATATACAGGGTCTCCCCAAAAGATTGAAACGCGCTTTAATTCTTTACCTGTTGGAGATAAGCGGACAATGTAAATTGCAAAAATGTTGAAAGTAAGGTAGGAAATAAGACTACGTTAATGAAATAGTCCTCTCATTAATCTTCAAAAAGTTACACTTTTTAAATTTTTATACGACGCTCTTAGTCAAATTTGGTCAGTCAGAAAATTTTTATTTTTAATGCAACAAAAATCATTAGAAAAACCCGCATATCTGTATCTTTAAAATTGAGCGAGTTATATTTAATTGAACATGTGAATGGGGACCATATATCTAATTAGAAATGTAAATTTGTTACATATCACAAAAAAGATAAAACTAGTTGATAATACATAGGATACTCAACCGCGTAGTGAGTACCACTGCTTTATATGATCTCTGTCTGTGTAATGCTTTATTTAGATGCATTTGTGATAAAAAATGTTGACACATATTAACGTATTTTTGATCTAAACAATTTCCATTATCCATTTGTTTATGACTCCTATTTTCACTGATGACACAGCCTTTCAGATATTACGGAAAAGTGGCCTAAGTCAGATTTTTTCCTTTATCATAATTCAGTTAATTTTAAAGATACAGATATACGGGGTTTTTTTAATGGTCTTGTTGCATTAAAAATACAAATTTTCTGATTGACTAAATTTGTCTAAGAAGGTCGTATAAAAATTTAAAAAAAGAAAGCATCATTTTGCAACCGCTAAAGGTAGGGCAGTGCAATCGGCCGCAGCATCCTTTCCACATATCTTTGTGCCATCATTGGGCCTTTGATACGAACCAAAGGTGACCGGCTATTGAAACCGATGGCACCTCAAACCCTGATGCCGCGTTGTCGAGCAGTATGGCATTCAACAGTCGCAGAAGGATTGGATCTGATTCCACGTCGTCTCCCGACTCTTCATTCGATAAATTGAACCGAGATTCGTCGCTGAACACTACGCTGTCCCATTCAGTTGTCCAAGAGGCTTGGGCCCGACACCATTGCAATCTCTCACGTCGGTGTCTTGTCGTCAATCGCAGTCTTCGTAAAGGGCGTTTGAGGGCAAGCCGCTTTTTCCCAATCGGCAAGAAACTGTTCTCGCTGATATTGGAACATCAAATGTACCCTGAGAATTTTGCAGAATGTCGACAGTCGTCGTTTGTGGGGCCATCACCGGTACATCAGTACGACCATCCAGCCGTACGTTGGCCTAAAATGACTCCCTTCCACGATCGTCCAAATGATGAAACGGACTTCGTCATCGGCTAGGCAACAAGTGTGTCTTCTGAAACGAGAGTTGTAAAATATCACAAAATACTTACATTTGTCACTTAGTAAATTAATGAGAATTACTTGTAAGAATTTTTAAACAGACATGAATGGAAACTATTGCTTTGGGACTTTTACGAGTTGTATTCGAGATATTACAAAAACATTTTTATCTCTCAAAAGAATCAAGCAATAGACATGAAATTTGGCATGCTTATTAGAGTTGGTAAAACCAATAAATCTGTTGCGGAAGCTGACAGGGCAGTATTAAATTGCTTGAGTTTTAGACTAAGTTCTTTTTCCACGCTTTGGTGGAGAATCAAATCTCGTTACTGCCAATTTGTGGTTTCGCGTTCCTCTATAAGGGTGACTCTGAAAGAGTACGAAGTGCTTGCTGTTCGCTCTCTAACGCTTTTAATAATTCATCTTTCTGAAAGATATACATGCATTATAAAAACGTGCCACCTGCTCTCATCATGAAATTGAGCTTGAAGACAGTTGAAAGCAGGATTATAAAATTCCGGCATTTTATTCCCTGACCATGTGATTGACAACGCAATTACTTGCACGAAAACTTCATCGCAGTCTCCTGATTGCTTCTTCCTTTCAACCTTTTACTTGTGTATCGCATGTGAAATTTTGTTCGGGATAGATAAATCTCATTAGGAAGGTGGAGGAGTATAGTAGCGAATACTTATAAGGCACTATTTGCCTTGAGCTGGAGACATATTTAGCACAACGCCATGATACTCGCCTGCCAGAATTTGCCTTGGTATCAAACGTTTGCAATAACAATTTCGCGTTTTCGATACAAACCTATTTGGAGACAGAGTTGCAAGAACACCCTAATTGTGTATTTGTTTTTTCCTTCTATTGAAATTCATTAATTTAAAGTAATGTGTTGGACAAATTAATCTAAAGATAAAGATATATGTTGGACACATTAATCTATAGGTAAAGACAGTTTGATATATTTACAGAACTGTTCATTGAGGCAAGACCAATGTTTACCACACTTTCATACTTGTGTACTCCACGATGCATATTAATATAGCGGTGTTTTTTGTACTATGTACTCATTTCATGTAACAAATTGATCTTTTAACTAAAATAAATTTGAAAAGAAATATTTTAGCGCAAATGAATGAAAATGCAGGCTATAAAAACTAATTAGAATCCTTAATTTTATAACTATAAAAAATTAAGCTTAGACAAGCATAATATTAAAGTATTTAATATACTTAGTTTAAATTTAAATAATTGCAGTGAATTTACAAGCGTATCCCCACAAGGTAGTATAAATATTCATAAGATATTTGTGCCGTTCTAAATTTAAAATATACATGTTTTGTAATTATGGTTTCGTTAGGAAAACATTTAACATTTTATTCCGAATTTTCAAATATTGTGGGGAATATTTGAGGGAAATTGTAGTATTGATTTTTCCAATAGAACAAAATTATAAAGACTCACTGTAAAAACTCCCTGTTTAAGCAAGGAATCGAACTACCAATTCACGGTTAGCCAAAAGACGTCCTAAAATCATTGAGCAATAAAGTCAATAATTATTTTATATATAAAAGGAAACCCATAATTTTCTTTCAGATTTCATATCGAAGTGGAACTTTTTTATGAATGATCCCCCTTCAGCCTTCTCCTTTTTTTATATAGAATAGCACCTGTTTGTAATAAGTGAACTCGCAGCGATAATTCGCAGGGTTCTGGAAAAAGTCCAATATCAGCATTATTCAGACACCTGTCATACACACTGTACAGTTCGTCTGGGGGAAAACACCTGTATGGAATGTGTTAGATCGGAGACCAAAAGGAAGGGGGCTGGGAAGGGGACAGTCTCTCATTGTGAGCTGTTCCGTCCTCGGGCTGGCTTTTTCTCAGATATAGATGACCCATACTTACTCAGGAGTCGGTAGTGGTCTTTATTAAATATTTTATTGCATAATATAGTTCACACACTTATTCACGAGAAAAAATATTTACAACCAACTACATACAACTTCAAAACATACTATTTTCCGAGAGGCGAGCGCTATCTTGGTCGGTGACCTCTTTTTCAGCATCCAAATCCCTCATGAAATATTCCAATTCCACAGTTCTTTTCCATCCATCCCCCCCACCAATGGTGGTTGCTAGCCCGGTGACCATCGCAGTTGGAAAGGAGTGGATCGACGAACGACGAAATCACACCTTCCCATAGGTTTATTATTGTCATTACCACTGCCTGATTAAAGAAACCCAACCGGTAGTAAGGAGAGGTAGCTTTGCATTTCTCCCCATAGTTCTTTCTCAGATCTCCTAGGATGAATTCCAATCTGGATGTCATTAGAGCCTTTCTGAGTACATTTTTTTTGTTGGTGTGTCTGCTTTTTGAACATTGCCGGTGAAATTGAGTTCACAAAAAATACTGTTTATCACCATTACACTCACATAGTAGGTATCCTGGAGAGCACCTTAAAGTCTCCCACTACTTCTCGTGGAGTGTCCGAACACGGAACCGTTTACGTCTAACCTCTGCCAAAGGTTCTAAACACCGGACATTACCATCAGTAGAATTTCACTTATGTTAACCTCGGGGACTATCTCTTATTGGTCAGTAACTGGCCTTCTAGGTCACATACCGTCCTCCTTCGCAATTCAACTACTTACAATCCAAGTTCATGGCCATTTACTAATTAATTATCTAGCTACATGACAAATTACCTGAAAAACATATACTCAACATATTGATTAATTGAATTTCATTTTAAATGATTGAATTTCATTTTAACTAATTGAATTTCAGTTTAACACCCTTCTTCGTACCGTGCTTCAGAGGAAAGTTACCCTTTTTTCTGCATTCCCCTTCTAAAAATTTTTTAGCTTTGCTGGCCACCTTGACCAAAAGTGTCTATTTGCTTAATTTTCTCCGGTAGTTTATGCTTGTTCTTCAACTTCAGCTCGCTTTTTGTGAACTGGGATTTACATTTTTATTTCTTGTTCAGAAACCTTCAGTGCCCCTTGTTCAGAATATCTTGTCAATGCCTCTTTTCACCAAAATCTAGTATTTAGATCCTTGGTCCCTCAACTCAAGTGACCTATTAGATGGTTTCTTCATTTCCCTTGGGACACGCGAATTGACCAATATTTTAATTTTCACACTTCCCGGTTTTTTTTTAATTTATCGGAGTCAACCGCATCCCCTTTTTCTCTGTTTTTTCTTTATCCCAGTCTAACTTTTTGGGACCGTGATAATTATTTGCCCATTTTCAGTGCAATTAATTTTTCAGTCATTTCACCTCTCTGCGAGGATTTCCCATCCATCACTGTCGTCAAACGAGTTTTATTAATTTTTAAAATTATAAATATAATTTCAGGAATTTAATTTCCGAAATTAAAGATGTTGAATCACGAACACAAGTGGATTGCGCTATACATATATGTGTAAAATACAACCAGTTTCTGTTGGAAAGGAACGTTTGAAAGAAAATGCTAAGGCATAGAAACATTTTCGAAAATAGAACGTTTTTCGAAGAATAAAAGTGCTAAATGAAGAATCCTTTCTGGAAACATGAGCATTTGAGAAGGGGAGTTGATTGTTCATTTCGATTTCCTTTGCAAATTGAATACGAGGATCAAATGAATTAATACGTTTATGAATAGAGGACAAATCGAAGGAATTATCTACCAGAATAAATGTATAATCCACATACATAAACCAGCATTTAAAAGTAGTTTTTAGAAATACCTTTCTTCAAAATAGTGTATGCACAAATCACAAAAAAAGGGTGACAAATAATTCCCCATCGCCAGCTCCACAGTTTGTTTAAAATACCTTGAATTGAAAGAATTGAAAGAAAAGTGTTTCAATTGAAAGAAAAGTGTTTTGCTTAATGCACAATTTTGTCATGGTTAAAAATTCATTAACTTCGACATCAGATTCATTAAATTCTCTAAGTATTTTTCTAAATACAGAAGAGAACCATATATAGGAATATTAGTGAACAAGGATTTGAGATTGTACACTTTACGGGGAGATATCTTTTAACTTCGCAAGAATTTTTAACAGTGTAAACATTATTAGTTGATAAGGGAGAAAGCGTGTTAGCTGGAAAACGTGTAAGAGGATATGAAGCAGTGCCAATGTTAAATACGATGGGCTTAAAAGGAATATCAATCTTATACATTTCTGGAAGTGCATAAAACCGAGCACGATTACCAATAGCGGGCACCACTCCCTGCTTAGTAGTATCACTGAACACTATGGAATTTTTGATGATGCAAATGTGTTTTCGGCCTGTCACCTACTTACATAGCGTTTGCTAAGTAAAGACACTGTTTTAACCCGATGAAGAGGGATCAAAAGTCTCTCGAAACAATTGTCGTCACTTAATTTGCATATGCCTGTTTTGTTATGGAAGTATTGAACGTGGTAGCAGTTTATACATAAGCTCACAATTGGCAGTTTTATTTTTGTGATTTTTGCCAAGTCTTGCATATTTGATGATACTTACAACTGTTCTATTTTATGTATATGTTAGATACGTTTATTTGCGAAATGCAAAATATTTTAAGAAGGGTTAAACTAGCATTCTAAAGTTTGTGTCATTCGGTTTCGAATAAAAAAATACGTCCAAAATAATTATTTATTTAATATTATTGAATGTCTTTATTTTTTTATGATTTTTTTTCAACATTTTATTCAAATATTTAGGGGTCTTCCGATTGTTTGGTCGCGTTTAAAATGAACAAGAAAGATCAATCATGCTTAAAGCATTGATTATGAAACACTTTCCAACTTCAATGCAATTTTATTTAAACATCTCTAAAATGCAATGAATGCCTCGGTAATATTTTAAAACGAATCCCAATACTACATTAATTTCTTATATTTGAAAACTTAAACCTTCATCGAAAAAACTGAACTTCCTTCAAATGACGGCATTGAAATATAAATTGCCTGGTTTAAACATCTCTAAAATGCGATACATTCCTCGGTAATATTTTTAAAATTATCAAAATACTACAATAATTTATTATATTTGAAAACTTCATCGAAAGCAACTGACATTCATTCAAATGACGTCATAGAAAAAATAACACGCCTGGCTCTCTCTATAAAAGCAGCATTTCATTCATAACTTTTTCCCATTCATTTCATCCATCACAGTACTAAAATAATTTATTTTATTTAAAAACTTAAAACCATGGAGCTACAAGTAATTAAACTCTATGCTTAAAACTTCATCGAAAAAAATCGTCCTTCTTTCTGTAAAATCAATGAATATTTCATTCATATCAGCTATTCAGACTCCATGACCTAAATAATTTTGCGTTAAAGAAATACAGCAATTCTTATACAACTCATTCTACATATTTTGCTGTTTACATTTTCCATAAATGAAAAATAGGCTTCGTTGTAGAAATAATCAAATTTGGATGATAATTTAAACTCAAATATATTGTATATCAATATTGTACTCAAATATATGTAGTTTACGGAACATTTCATTTTTTATGCTCTTCTGAAGTGAAAAATGCATTTTTGTATGGGCCATGCTCATCGTTTTTCTTCATCTCGTACCGCAAAAACTATATCATACAAAAATATGAAATTTGGTACAATTATAGAAAAATAATAGGGTGAAACGATAAAATAAACCGTTTACTGATTTAAACATCAGTTTGGCTAAACATTGCTCGCGAAGCGCAGCTCTGTGAGCTCATTAAGTAGGAGGCGAGGCCTTTCGACTCACGAAGTGAGTTACGGGGGTTGACGAAGCGTAGCGAGTTGGGGACACAGCTCCCTAGTATTTTAAATTATTGTATTGAATTCCATTAACCAAATTTTAAATACATTTGATGCATTATATGTGCATTATGCATTTGATGCATTATATTTAAATATATTTGATGCATTATGTATGTTTTGAAATAAACAATGTTAAAGGTAAAAAAACGTTTTCATATTTTAATAAATTACTTTGGAATTACACAGCATTCGCTTTTATTAATATATTACAAATAAATATCGCAATTTTATTGCTTAATATAATAATAAATAATTATGTTACCTGCATTGTGAAGTTTTCCCGTTAAATAGTAAATCTGTATAATATAAATTACTTATTTTTATATTGTTGTGTACATATTTTTAGAAAATTATCGTTTCTTATTGAATTAATAATTTTTTTATAAACTTATGTATTATTCATATATTTTATATTATAAATGTATAACAATATATGAAGTAGTTGAAATTATTTTCAGTTCAAAAGTTAATTGTGTTATTTTTGTTATTATTATTATATTAATTATATATTTATTAGGGTTGGCCAAAAATATTATTTTTCGAGATTGTCATTATAATAGAATAGACAGGGTGCCCACTGGGATCATTAAAAATAGTGTAAAATATGTTTTAGATTCGATAATGTCTTTTGTCCCCACATCGCTCTTGAATTTTTTGAAATTTGGGTTGAATTTGGCACTTTTCATCTGATATAGTAAATACCATTGTTTTTCAAGATCGCTATTCTAGTACCACGGAAAAGGTGATCAGTGTGACGAATAAAAATGCTATAAACTAATTCTTGATTGAATAATATCTTCTACCCATGCAATCGAATTGAAATTTCGCAATTTTTGTTAAAATGTTCACCTTTTCACATGTTACAGAAGCAATTCAAATATGCGAAAAATATGGTGCAAACACTGTTTATTACTGTACAAAAGATGGACATGGTTGATCATTATGTGTGTGTGTGGGGGGGGGGGGGGCTCATGTCCATATGGCATCGACCTGCCCGAAGGAGAGAGTTTTCATTTACCTGCTCTCCGGAACGTGCCACAGCAAAGGCGGATGACTTAACCCTTCTTGAGGAACTGGGTTCCACTATATTGCCCACTTTAGTCTACCATCTGGTGTCGTTTTACGTATTTCCAAGACCTAGAATACTTCAACGAGATCAAGAGAGATCTTTCATAATTTTGGGCAATTGGCTGTGATGTCACACTCCTTAACACTGGCTGGAAAGGCGGTCAAATTCGGTGCATGGGACTGAAGCTTGGAATACCCTTGCAGTGGATGGTATGTCTCTAATGAACTACCTCTGAGGCATCTTTTTGAAGCATTGGATAGGCTAACTACTAATCCAAGATCATATTTTGGTACCATTGGAAAGACGCTTGTAACATGCCAAACCTTGCTTATGACAGATTTTGAATTAATTGACTGAGACTTACCAGCAATTGTTGCACGTGACTTGGACAAGGACTAATAATACTTAGAAGATAAGAAATATCTCAAGCGAACCGATTGGGTAACTGTTACAATGATTTGGTGAAGCGTGGTTACCACTTTTACATTCATGCTGTCTAAATCCAGCGAACAGAGTAAGTACTATGACTATATGGTAGTTCTCCAACTCCTTCCTCGGAAATGAATCCCATTATTGAGTTTGTTATGAGAATTTATACTCCGAACTGGTTTATCTAAACGAAATATTCGCTGAAAACTGGTGCTAAGCATGCGAAAAACTCAGACCACACGACAGACCCGAAGGCTTGCTGTAGATGTGTGGCCGGGGTGCTAAGCATGTTGTTTTATTAAGACCCAGACCGTCCGACCTACCAGAAAGGTGTAAGGTAACCGGGGGTGCTAAGCATGTCGGAAGCCCAGGCCACCCGACTCATTCGAGGACATAGAGTGACATAATGGATGGCCGGTGGGGTGTTAAGCATGTTTGTTTGTTTGTTTGAGACCCAGACCGTCCGACCTACCAGAAAGGTGTAAGGTAACCATTGGGGTGCTAAGCATGTGTAGAAGGTGAGTAGAAGGTGATTTCTAGATCCAGGTACATGCATCAAAACCTCAAGGACGTCGTTGGCGAGGTAGTTTTTTGAAATGCATTCTTCGCACATCTGGAGAACCCGTTGTTGAGTATGGTCAAGGATAAAATACCGCACATCACGGAACTTGCCGCATCGCGCATAATTCAGTCAAGAGGGTTACCATCCAACGCAAAGGCAGTGTGTGTATTTCGCACACCAAAGTTGCCCTTTGAAGTTGATAACTATATGGAAATGATTGACTGGCCATCCACTACTATTACTTCTCCAGTCTTTTGTGATATATCTACTGACGTATTAGGTTTCACTGTTAGGGATAGGATTAACCCGAACTGGGCCTTCGTTCACCTTCCCATGTCACACGCAGGCAGTTGAACCATGTGTGAAGTTAGTGACAGAAGCATCAAACAAGGTGTATGGGACACAAAATAGAGACGGATTCATCAGAAGCACATTTTGGTCACGTTCAGTTATGCCTGGTTTCAACCATAAGTCTAATTTTAAGTATGTTTTTGGTGTTACCGGTGTTTATCTCCATAGGGACTGTTAGCAATGACTGTTGTTAGCAATTCCATATTTTCAAACACTTTCATCTTTTGTACAGTATAGAACAGAAATAAAAAGTATTTTTAACACATTTGTCACATATTTAAGTTATTTCGATAGCATGCGGGTAAAATGCACTTCTTTACAAAAATTGCGAAAATGCACTTCTTTCAAAAGTGCGATGGGGGACAGAAAGTATTATCCAATAAAACGAAATTACAGCATTTTTATTCATCACACTGAGCCTCCTTCTTGCATTTTTAAAATAGCGATCTTGTAAAACAATGGTTTTCACTGTATAAGAGAAAAGTGAAAAATTTGATCCAAATTTTAATAATTCAAGAGCGATACGGGGACAGAAGATATTATTCAATCTAAAAAATATTTTACACCAATTTTATTGATTCCACTGGGTGCATTATTTCGCCTTATTAGAATATTATTCTCGAAAAATAATCTTTATCGTCCCATTCTAATGTGAGTTTACGAAACAGGTTCTTCAGCTTAAACGTTTGTACGGACTACTACTCTTGAACACGTACCTCAATCGACATCAAACATTGCAGTATTAATAATTAAGTTCTGATTCATAAGCACATTTTCCGATTTAATCATACCAGCAAAGGATTCTATGTATTCAAAGCACTTATTCAGTGAGTAAAAGTATGAGCTCTATTCAACTAAAAAAAGAAACTAACCGGTTTCCGAAGCTACATGGGACGACCAAACCAGAGGTAAAAATAACAAATTCTAAACAAATAAGAAAAATAAGTAGAATGGAAAAGTATTCTGGAAGCTAAAAGTGCTAACATAGTCAATAAATACTCCGGAAGAAACAAAAATTCATGAAAGGGATGAAAATTACTGAAATAACAACCTTCCACTTTGAATCGAGACAGAGCGTACGACTTAGCCAGCCATAAAGAAAAAATGAAATAACCATTAAAGACTCTTTATTAATATTGAAATTCATTTTTATTTACTTATTTTTAGATTTAACTTATCTTACAACAACAACAGCAACAACAAAAACAAGAAAGATCAATCACGCTTAAAGCATTGATTATGAAACACTTTCCAACTTCAATGCAATTTTATTTAAACATGTCTAAAATGCAATACATTCCTCGGTAATATTCTAAAACTTATCACAATACTACATTTATTTATTATATTTGAAAACTTAAACCTTCATCGAAAAAAATGAACTTCATTTAAATGAAGGCATTGAAATATAAATTGCCTGGTTTAAACATCTCTAAAATGTGATATATTCATCGGTAATAATTTTAGAATTATCATAATACTACGGTATTTTATTATATTTGAAAACTTCAGCGAAAACAACTGAAATTCATTCAAATGACGTCATAGAAAAAATAACAAAATAACCTGGCTCTCTCTATAAAAGCGGCATTTCATTCATAAATAATTTCCCATTCATTTCATTCATCACAATACTATAATAATTTATTTTATTTAAAAACTAAGACCATGGAGCTACAAGTAATTAAACTCCATGCGTAAAACTTCATTGAAAGAAATCGTCTTTCTCTTTGTAAAATCAATGAATAATTCATTCATATCAGCTATGCAGATTCCATGAACTAAATGATTCTGTGTTAAAGAAATACAGCAATTCTAATACAATTTATTCTATATAGTTTGCTGTTTACATTTTACATAGGTGAAAAATAGGCTTCGTTGAAAAAATAATCAAATTTGGATGAGCATTTAAACTCAAATATATTGTAATTGCGTTGTTTCAGTATGTAGTTGCACAGAATTTAGGCAAAAATAAAGTGGTTTTAGGACGGATACAACACTCAATATCAATTAAAAAGAACTTTAAAAATCACGATTTTGAGACAAGTTGGATGCCATATATCATTTTGAAGTGAGTCACGTAATCTTTTCATATCAGGGTAAAGTGATCGCTTCATATAAGAGGTGTTATAATTATTTTAATTTGTATTTAAAAAACTACTGATCATATTTCGCTGAATTTTTTTCATATATTTTATGGAACAATTTGAATATAATCTAAAATTTTCGAAGCAATTTGTGAATTTTAAATTCGCTTAAAAAATGTTTGAAAAATTAGTTCCCATAGGGCTCAATGTATTTCATTTTTTCAACCCGGGTTCAATCCAAAACTAATTGGGTACTATTATTCATTTATATTCCCATAGGTCCTACAGACATCTGAACAACATACTAAAATTTCATTTTTATTAAGTCATTTTTACGGCAGTTATCGTGCTGACAGACAGACAGACAGAATGAACAAAGTCATAAACACTTTTCAACTTTGTTGTAAAGTGTTAAAAAACACTCGTAATTACACAGAACAATAATCTTCATTGCTTTCTTGACGTGTGAGACGTAGATTCGAGACAGATAGACTTGCTCGCGACACATTTTGACCGAAATATGTTTTAACACTTTTTCACTATGAATATATATATATATATATATATATATATATATATATATATATATAGTCGCACGTACCTCAGAATTGCTTGGAACCTTGTTAGCCATTTGCGGAGTTGAACAGATTCGACGTTGGCACGTGCATGGTGGATTGTTACATTGGATTTTTCAATCGCAATGTATCATTGCAGTTTCAGAGGAGGAAATTGACCTAAAAATATAAATACATATATAAATACAAAAATAACGCTTCGGTAGAAGATAATTTGATGAATATTCCAGAAATGAAGGTGGAATTTTCATGAACGCCTGTAATTGTGACTTCGTCTTAAGAGTTCTTAACAAATTATCAACAAAGTAGCTGAAAAAAATGAACAAATGTTGTAAAATATTTTACAGTGTGCTCAAAAAAGCATCTAAATTCCCATATCCCAGCGATTGAAAAAGTCAATTATTGGATTAGAAACTCGCTGTCTTTTTAACGTAAGCAAATGATACGTGATTTTCAAACGGGAATATATTTGCTGTACCACTTTTGATTCTTAATAGTATAGGGGCACTTCAAGGCACAAAAAAGTTTTTGAGTGGCAGAAAAGAAAGCTTTTCTCGCTTCGCCTAAGAATTTTTACCAAATGACACGATATTAAGAAATGAAATGTACTTTCACGGAATGAAATTAAATTTAATGAAATGAAGAAATTGTTTAATTTTGAGATATTTAATTATTGCCAAATTGGCTACATGTTTCTCTAACTTCGCCAAATTCGTCTTGAGCTTGGTGACCAAGCGTGACAGATACAGATATTAGCTTATCTCATGTGATATGTATGCCGCATAACATTATGTTTTTAAGGGCGACCTTCTTCTCGGTCAAGCGATCTTGCGGTCTATGGTAAAAGGTTTTACGCCTCTCGACAAATTAAAATTATTCTTTTAAGTGTTATTTTGAACAATAATATTAAGTCATTGCGGTTTACTGGTATGGGTTTAATTTACAACAGTTAAATAATTATTAATCGATCGGGATACGATTTTAAAGCCGCGGTTTGCGTAAGAAGGCTTCACTTGCCTTGACTAATTAAAATTGCTGTTTTAAATGCTGTTTTTAACAATAAGATGAAATCTTTATGTATTGGTCTGCTATTATGGTTTTAATTTATACCAATTAGATACTTGTTAGGCGATCGGATTACGATTTTAAGTGTTACTTTTAACATTAAGTCTATGGTATTAAGTTCTAGCGGACATCACGTGCACGATTGATTTTAAAAAGGGACAATACGTAGACACTGAAAAATTCTTGCTGTATCATGTTTAATTTAAAACCTCAATGGCAAAATAGGTTCATTGGTCTAGCAGGAGCTCAAGGAACAAGAATGGGTTATAGTGGTTGGTAAAAGGGCTTAGCTTAATAAATATTTTTTCGGGAGATAGATATCAACTAACTGTTAAAACTGTCCCCTGATAAAATTCTCACGTCTCCCAAACGAAATCTAAAGAAAAGGTCCCCCCAAACAAAGGAAAGAAATATATCGACTACAGTACAGAACCGATTAATAAAATAAAATGCATAATAAAAGTTACAACTTACTTCTTTTAAACCATCCGTCTTGTTTTTCTCTATATTGGATAGGTCTAAATACTTGTTAGGTGCGTTTATATAATAATGCATAGGTTTTGAAAAAGTAAATGTTTCAAAATCGATACTTTGACCCCCAGATTTTCAGTTGCATCTACTTCCAAGAACAAACAACGGTGCCAGCGGTTACAAGAAAAAAAATCCCACAGAAGTGAAAATCCCACTGAACTAAACCAAAAGAAAAAATTTCTTTGTTGATTTTTTTATTTCTCGGACTAATTATTTGCAAAGTCACCAAAGTTTACGGAAGTTTAGCTTGTCTTTGAACTCCGATGCCACCACTTTATTTACCAAACACAGTATTTACTTCTTATCAAACTAGACTGACTGTAAACTTCTTTTTACATAAAAAAGATTTAATTTCATCACATTTCTGTTATAAGGTAAATAAATGCAGTTTTATTGACCGAAGATTGGAAGTACATTAAAATAAAATCAAAATGGAAAATGTCATAGCTTTACATCTATACTCTTTCCGTGCAATAATATAATTAATTAGTCATTTTAGAAAGACGTTCAAGTTTTTAAAACATATGTACATTTATATGAAATTTACTTTAGTTTAATTAAATAACACAAAATCATTTTATGTATATTCATTAGTTATATCATTTGTTATATAATTATATTTGCCTTACACTTGTTAAAAAGTAATGTAAATCGTAGCATACATATGATATATTATGCTATGTTTAAAAACTACTAAAGCACATCATAAATTAAAGCACTAGGTACTAGAAAATAATTATCCGCGTTGTCCGGGATTTAAGAAGTAAATCGTAGATTAAATTTACACTAGACCATATATTGAATTTTCGAAATTTTAAACTAATTCGAATTAAAAAAATCTCGCCGATCTGTGCAATGCAGGTGCTTGAAGTGTAACTTTATACTGAACTTCACCTCTGTCCGAAGCTTCGATTTTCCACTTTAGACGACGTACACACATTTATACAAGGAAATTATCACTGGCCGGAGATACATTGGGTGCAACTGCTTGAGGTCTGAGGACCACGTGAACTTTCGATGTGTGTGGAAATTCTTTATTGCCCTATCATAATTTAAATATAATTTAACGAAAAGTCTTGATATCATCTGGTCGACTATCTTCTTAGGAGCTAACCTTTGATAGCACATGTCTTGACTTGGCGTTTAGAATTTTTGGTACCACAGCACCTTAATATAAAATAGTCCACCTATCACAGTCTGTCATTTTAGATCAGTTATTGTTTGTTTACAACGACTGTGTCTAATGTAACCTCTTCAGGTGATATGGAAAGGCAAAAGCAAAGGACATTACTTTACAAAACATTACTTTTCAATTAAGAATTGACTCTAAGTCTGTCAACACACAATACATGTCTTCTCTCATAAATGGAACGAGCTAGATCCATGAGAATGATGTTAACAAATTTGTTCTATAATGTTACTTACGGAATATCAACTAGTTTAATAATACTTACTCCTTGTTTAATTTTGTGTAATTTTTTGATAAATTTATTTAGGAAACGTTCAATATCTCCAGTACGGTTTATGCTAGCGTTCTGAAAACTGTGTTCTTCGTTTTCTAATGAAAAATTACGTATGAAATAATTATTCACTTAACAGTATTGGCGGTTTAGAGTTTATAATGGTTTTTTTCAAAATTTCATTCGAAAAGGGAGGAAAGGGTGTCATACGATCGCGTTTAAAATTAAAATGGTTCCAGTGTTCGCTGAATGCAAGAATAGTACTAAACTTTTTCTGAAACGATCCTTTTGTTCTTGAGATATTGCTTACATACACACACAATATATATATATATATATATATATATATATATATATATATATATATATATATATAAACATTGAACTCGGCTTTTTTTCCTTAAATATTGATCTTAGACATATATAATAAATTACAAAGTTGCGTAAAACAAGGTGCAGAATTTTATGAAATCGATAAAAATTTTGGGGGGATTAAATTTGCGGGAATATAAAATTTAAATTATACGGCTCCCGTACAAAAACATTTCCAATGAGTAAAATATGCCCCATACACTAATAAGGTGATATACAAAATTTCAGCATTTTATCATAAAAAGTCCCAGAGATATGTTTAAACAAAGTTGGTGAGGGATTAATCACAAATTAAAATATAAATGTTTACAGGAAGAGTGCAAATGACGCAACGCAGAAATGCATCATAGGCAAATAATATCTGCCTCTTATCTTTAATGGATCTTTGGCATGGATGGAAAACATTTTGAACACGGTTTGTAATCTTTGCGTAAAGTTATTATTTCTATACAGTATAGATACTTTTGTACCAATAAATAACAAAGTATTATTTATTTATTTATGTAATCATTGTTTTCTTTCGTAATTTGTCGAAAAAAAGTAAAAAGGAAAGTAAAAAGAAAAATTTTTTTGCTGTTGTGATGTTAAATTATTTATTATGTTATGCTGAAATAGTGTAAAATAAGGAGTTTTAAGTTGCTCGTGACATCAATTACGTCGTACGTTAACTGGGTTTAGTGGTTAGTACATTACGTGTTTAAACGAGGGGGTGTCAGTAAAACCCACCCGTTTCCGCTACATCAAAATACTCACTCATATCGTTGGTAATATCAATTTCATCACTAGAGTGATGACTGATTGCGTAATTTTTGCATAAATTAATTAATTCATTCATTATTAAATTTACAGAAATTAAATACATAATGAAAGGAAGAGATTAAATTCTGTTAAATATAACAATACTATCAGTGCAATGGCCAGATGCCTAACAGGACGAATTTGATCAAATCTAAATTTAGTAATTTGCAGTATCTATCAATGACTTTAAAATATTGGAAGTCAAAAGGTACCTGGAGTTGTAGAAATATCTCATCGAGCAAGGCTTGCACAGACACTTGCAGCATATATTCAGGCTCAGGTCATTCTTGCTGGCAAAGCTGTTCGGAAATTTGCATTATAATTCTGCTCTATTACCACTGAACACAGGTTATGCTGCATTTTACAACTCCTTTGCAGAATCACCTTCTTTGGCTGAATTTGTTAAAGGAATTATGGAGTAAAAATTTTTCTTGAATCTGGTGGGCTTCAGATTTTTGGAGGCCGTTCTTGTTCCGCCAATCGTTTTGGGGGCTACTCACGTATCTTACTTCTGATTGGCCCAAATGACGGGTCGAGTGGTCTCGCGTGCTCTGTTGCTTATGAATCTGATTGGTCCGGAAGGGATATGTGGCTTGGATTAAATAATTTCTTCAATATTTGGGATGCAGTAAATAAAATGAATAGAAACTGTTAGGACTGGTGTCAGTCTGTCGAGTCCTTTATATAATTCATTCTTGTTAATCGATTTATGCAATACGACAGCCGATCTGGCGGTAGAGCGGTCAGGGGCATGCGTTTCCTCCTAATCGCTGGATTGACTGGTTGTGGGTTCGAATCCCGCCAGCGGGCATGGCTGTTGTGTAGTCGAGGCAAAGTCAAACTTGTGCCCTTTGGGAGCCTCAATAAAAGTGAATCTGCATATTCTCCCCTTCGCCGTGGGTTTAGTGGACGTGGTGCTAGGCCTTCTTCACCACTGGGGATAAGTCACAACAACAACAACATGCAATACGAGATTCAACACATAACACATTTTGTTACATATTTTTATGTTTGACATATTTCTAGTGGCATTAAAGTTACTTTAGCATCACAAGGCGCTTTAACTAAGGACGGAAGAATACGTGAAGACTTATTGAAATTTCAGAGTCAGAGGTTTGGCACCATCACAATATTTTCTATTTACATATACTATGTATTATAGGAAAAGTAGAACTAAGAAGCACGTATTACATGAATTCTCTAGCCATATTCCATAGATCACACTTAAATAAAAATCCGTGCTTTCCACAATATATTGAAAATTGTAAATAGGTTGATTCCGAAAGAAAGGAAATACTTGCGTTCCATAGTGACATTTTTTTAATATAAAAATTAAAAATGTTTTTATTTAAGACTTTCCCGCTTCCTTTGTACTATAATTGTAGTGTTCTAATAACCCAAAACTTAAAATCTGATACCACAAAAAAGTTTGTTCCATACAATGCCATCCACATGCCTGTCAAATATCCATGATTTACACATTTTGATGGATTTATTTTAAAAACAAAATGTTGTTAAATTTAAATTTTTCCTTACCAATAAATATATATGTGTAAAGAATGTTAATCACAAAACATGAACAAGACAGATCAATCATGCATAAAGCATTGATTATGAAACACTTTCGAACTGCAATGCATTTTTATATAAATATCTCTAAAATGAGATACATTCAGCGGTGATATTTTTTAAATTATCACAGTACTACAGTATTTTATTTTACTTAAAACCTTAAAACCATGGAGGTAAACGTACTTTCTAACTCCATGATCAAATCTTCATCGAAAAATGCAAGGCTATAAAATCGCCTGTTTCTCTATGTAAAATCAATGAATATTTCATTAATATCACCTATATTTCGGACCTCAGAGCTAAATAATTTTGCTTTAAAAGAATTCAGAAATTCTTATACAACTCATTTTACACCTTGATTTGTTTACATTCTGCATACGTTAAAATTAGGCTTTCCTTGTAGAAATAATCAAAGTTTGATGATCATTTAAACTAAAAAATATTGCAATTGCGTTGGTGCAGAATATAGGTGCATAGAAAATACGCAAAAATAAAGCGGTTTTCGGACGAATGCAACACTAAATATAAATTAAAAAAACACTTTAAAAATTACGATTTTGACACTTGGAAAAAGATGGATTCCATATTTTATTTTGAAGTGGGTCACGAGATCTCTTCATATAATGTGGGTGTAATTATTATTTTAATTTTTATTTAAAAAACTACCGAACATATTTTGCTCAATTTTTTTTTATATACCTTATGGGATAATTTGAATATTTCTTAACATTTTCAAAGCTATTTTTGAATTTTAACTTTGCTCCAAAAATGCTTGAAAAATTAGGCCCCATAGGGTTCAGTGTATTTTATTTTTTCAACCCGGGTTCAGTTCAAAACTGATTGGGCTATATTATTAATTTAAATTCAAATATGTCCCACAGATCGTCACAACATATTTAAATTTCATTTCAAGTCATTTTTACGGCAGTTATCTTGCAAACGGGCAGTCAGACAGACAAAATGACCAAAGTCATGAACACTTTTCAACTATGTTGGAAAGTGTTAAAAATAAATAAATAAATAAAGTTACATAAAAATATAACCCCCAAAAATAAATTTAAATCTTAATCCGCGTGGCTGAAATTAGAGGATGTTTCCTGAAGAAAAAGGAAATTTTTAGAACTAGCAACCGTGCTAGAAAACGATCATAGTTTGTTGTTATAGAATGGAGTTGCCTTTTGTTGCTTTTCAAAGATTTTGTGTTTAGATACGGACTTTATTTAATTTTCAACGTGTTGTTATTATTTATTATTACTATACTTACAAAAAGCAGCAGTTAAAGTTTGAATGTAAACGAATTTTTTGCACGTTTTATAAATCTTCTACTTGAAGGCATTTGACAAAAGTTAAGCCTGAAAAACTTGAAGGATAATTTGTTGAGAACCATCAAATATCTATCTCGTTATCCACATGCCTAAATTTTCATATCATCGACATGCCCAATACTAAGCTGAAAAATACTTAGAATTGGGCATATTCCGTTTAGGGTTTAGGTTTATATTAGTTTAAGGTTTATACTTTTCCATCTTATATTAAAAACAGTTATAACAACTTGTTGCTTTGATTAAAAATTAGTGAAATAATTTTGGTTGTATATTGTTTGTGAGTTTTGTTTTGTCATTTATATTACTAAAAATAACCAACACAAAAATACAAGAAAATACTAATATTTCTTTGCTGATGTGTTAATATAATTAGGTAACTCTTAATTTAGTGATTTTCTTGCAGATTTTTAAAACTAAATATTTTGAATTTTTGACACTCCAAATATTCAAGTATCTGTAGAATCACCCATATAGACTTTTTTACTATAAATATTCTCTTCTTGATAGATAAAATTCCATTTAGCCGGTCCTTAATGAAGTCTTATGGGACCTTCAAACTGCTTAAATAACATTTATCTTATCATTCCTCAAGGCATTTTTACGGTCTCTTTCAGTGGTGATGAATTTTTGGGGGGTTGAGTTACCCTTTAATGCCCCAGACTGTGAACAAATAGGAATGAGCACCCTAAATAAGACCATGGAAATGAAAGGAGTACAAAAGGAGAACAAAGGAAACAAGAACTAATATCTTTCTAATGTTATGGTTGAACAAATCAGACACGCATTCAAGATTTTGCTTTATTTGGTAATTGTGTAAGTTTATATAAAAGGAATTGCTATTTCAAGTTATTGATAGATTTAAAAGTTTATTTTACATTGTAATTAGAAACAAAATTTCTTATCGCATTGAGAAAAACCGGTTTATGTAAAAGAAAACAACCGAAAACTGGAAAAGTATAGATATGGTATTTTTTGTGTTCGTGTTTATTTAAATTAAAAAAAATTAAAGTGGCAGATTATGACAATATTGTATATTTTGTTATAATATATATTTCTGTGCAAAGGTTTAGTTTTCTAAGTCAATGGGGGAGCTTCCACAGAGCCTGGGCTAAAATTTTGAAAAACCACAATTATTCCCGCCCCCGCCGGGGATGGAATAAAATAATCAGCTCCTTAAGTTTTGCCCCTTGATGGATACTATAAGTGTACAAAGATTCAGTCTTATATTGCACCGGGAAAGGGGGGGGGGGGCTTCTAACGTGTGGAGGATACAGACAGTAAATATTTCGTCCAAAACTCTTTTAAGAGAAAAGTCTACGATCTTTTTGATGGTGTTAAGATGGAAACTCTGGAATATTATTTCGATCGTTAAGGAACGGGTTTGTGTCAAAAACGCTCAAAATGGCGATTTAATATTAAAAAGCTATAAAACTTATTCCAATTTAAAACAAATAGCTCCGAAGTGTTTTTGAACCTGATTTCAGGTATCACTGTCCTAAATTTCGGAGCTGTGAGTCATTTAGATTTTTTACTACGTTACCAACAAACAAACAAACATACAGAAAAACAGGCATATTTTACTATTACAGATGCATTGCAGGCAACGTAAAAAATAAGAGGCATATTTCATAACGTATAGACATATTTAACAGATCATATTTAACAGATTTCTATACATATTTAACAGATCACACTGCGTTAAAAATCCATGCGTTCCACTATATTGTGACAATATTTTAACAATTTTACAGTCTGTGTAGACTATTTTACTTAATATTTTACTCAGTATTTTACTTTCTCTTCTTAATAGTTAAAATTCCATTTAGCCGATCTTTAATGAAGCCTTATGGGGCCTCGATGCCGCTTAAGGAATACTTATCTTATCATTCCTCAAGACATTTTTACGGTTTCTTTAATCGGTGATGCTTTTTTGAGGGTTTGAGTTACACTTTAATGCTCCAGACTGGGAGCAAACAAGAATGAGCACAGCAAATAAGACCAGGGAACGAAAAGAGCACAAAAGAACGAGAACAAAAGAAACAAGGACTATTTTTTTTCTAATATTATGGTTGAACAAATCTGTAACAAATTCAAGGATCCGATTGATTAGGTAGCTGGGTAAGTTTAAGTAAGGGGAAAATTTTATTCCAAGTAGCTGAACTTTGATAAATTTAAAAGCTTAATGTTATAGTGTAATTAGAAGCAAAGATGCTGATTGCATTGTGAAAAACCCATGTAAGTTTTTTTAAAAAACGAAAACCCGAAAAGTACAGATACAGTGTCTTCTAGCCACTATAGTACAGATATGGGGCCATTAAATGTATATTATATTATATTATATTATATTATATTATATACATTAAAATGACATTATATATGAAAGTAACAATATATATTAAAATAACAATATATATTAAAATGACATGAAAATATATAATCTATTATAATAATAGAAACCGTATCCGACGTTGCCCGGGATTTAAAGCAGGAATTAATAAAATTCATTAAATCTTTCAAGAAGCTTAGTCGCCTGCTGCATGAGTATACACTTAAATTACAAAACACATGCGAACACATGCTGCTCGGATACGTAATATTCTTTTGTCTCGGTACATTAATATTTTCGATTATAGTTACAGCTCGAAATCCAATTAAATCCTTAAGCAGATAACGTCACTTCCTATAGCGTTCAAGATATATGACCTCTCGACCACATACTAAGGACGCTATACTTCGGATCCAATCCCAAAATATCCACTCCCCTAAACAAAATGAGAAATGAGTCTGGTCCATTTTCCAGTACATTTTAACCTCTAGGAGGGTTTGAAGCATACTAGATTCGTTCAAAAAAATCAAAGACATACTTTAAAAATTTATAATTAATCGACAGGTGGGTTTTGGAAGTTTTTCTGGAGAGGTTTGGGATATTTTAAGCAGCTGATGAATAAAATGAACATTGGAAAACGCTTCAATTTTAATATACCGTAATATAAATCAGAGAGGTTTTAAAACCACGAAATTATTTAACATATATTATTTAAAAATCCATTGAAATGTGTCTATTCATTGCATAGACTCCGCCAAATAAACTTTGAAAGATAGTTTTTCGATCTTTCCGATGGTGTCAAGATGGAAACTCTGTGATAATATTCTAGGTCGCTAAGGAATCGATTTGTGTGAATATCGGCCAAAAATCGTTGTAAATTGGGCTGAAGATAAAATAAGTAAAAACTAATTCGAAATTAAAAATAAAAACAACACCTAGGTGCAACTATTTGGGTACAGAAGTACCATTGTACTTAATTTCATAGTCTTACCACGCTTAGATTTGCCGTTACACACAGATACATCTTCTTTTATTTTGTAAGATATATTTTTTGTAATTGTTGCTCAATCAATGCTTTTTATGCAAATGATTCTTGCAGATAAGTGTTGTATGACGACGTATATATAAATACCTAATATTTCCCTACAGAGGGTGTTCACACATTTTTGTAACGCTTTTGACTTTCTCCATGAATTAAATTTAAATGAAAAAAAACCTGACTAGCATCAAGTCGGAATAGGGTTTAATTATCGTCTGCATCATTAAAAATATTCTTTGCTTTAAAATGTCGCTGGAAAATAAACAATGGATCGAAGGCTATATTTTTGCGCTTTACGAAGAGAAATACTCTTATTCGATTATTAAAAAAAGATGTGAAAAGCATGGTTTTATTATTGCTACACGTAAAATAAGTGACATAATTAATAAAAAAGGAAAGAAACGTCAAAGTTTACATTTGACTGGGAAAAAGGTAAAAAATGCATACTCAACAAAGGTACGTACACCTCTTATTATATCTAAAGTCGCATCTCATGTTTTAAAAGAAAATCCAATCCCCCAAAGAACTATCGCAAAATCTTTAAACATTTCCATAGAAACTATAAACAAAATTATAAAATCTGATTTAAAGCTAATCAAAACAAACAAAAAAAAAACATGGTGTTCATCGCTTAACGCCAAAAAATGTTTCTCAGCGTAAGACTATATGCAGATTGTTCCATGAAAATTATTTGGCAGGTAAAAAATGGAAATATGTAGTTACAATTGATGAGACTTTGATATACTTATCTGATTGCAATAGAAAAAGATCGATTTACTACCGAAAAAGAGGAGAAAAAGACCTAAAAGTTTGGTTCAGAGAAAACAAGGAAAGTTTTGTTAAAGGTTTTATGGTTATTGCTGAATTCTCTTATAACCGAAAACTTAAAATAAGAAAAGTAGGAAACATTGTCAAAATTAATTCGGATTACTATCAGAAATATGTTTTAACACCTGCTTTCAAAAAAGACATTCCATCACTTTACCCAAACATTCTTTACTGTGTTAAGTTCCATCAGGATAAGTCTACCAGCCACACTTCTAAATCTACTGTTATGTTTTTTGAAAAAATGATAAATGAAACCGGAATTGAGGTTATTCCATCTAAATGCATCCCACCCAAGTCCCCCGACGTGTCTCCTATGGATTACTGCGCATTTGGACACCAAACTCTTTATAAGCGGCATCCCAAAACATTGGATGGACTCTGGAAGATTGGGGTGGAGGAGTGAAACAAAATCAACCTTGATATTTTAAGAAAAGCTCTTTTATCTTGCAAATCAAGATGTAATATGATAGTTCAACAAAAGGGCTATCAGATTGAACATATAAGAAAATAAAATTCTTATCTTTGTTTATATATATTTTTTTCAAAATTGTTACAGAAATGTGTGAACACCCTCTGTAATTTGTGGGTTTAAGTTTTAACAGTAAAATAAACATAAAGATATCAAGTTTCATATCTGTACGTCTTCGGTTCGTATTTTTTAAAAGAAAATATGAACTGGTTTTTCATAATGAGAATAGCATGTTTTACTTCTCATATCTTTCGTTGTTTTACTGGGTGAATTTCTTTTTTTACTAAATATCGATAGTTTGTAAAAAGTAAGCAAAAACCTTTGGACCCACTTTAATATTGAAATTCAGAAAACCCCACTTTTTTAGAGCCACTATTTCTAGAAAGGTATCACTCGTTGCAATTGGATGAAGTTTTCGTAAGTCATGTCATCTGTTATAATCGTCTTCCCATACGGATAATGTATGACGAGGAAGAAAACATAATGCAGGCAGAATGAAAACATAAAAAACAAGAAAGATCAATCATGCTTAAAGCATTGATTATGAACCACTTTCCAACTTCAATGCAATTTTATTTAAGCATGTCTAAAATGCAATACATTCCTCGGTAATATTTTAAAACTTATCACAATACTACATTAATTTATTATATTTGAAACCTTAAACCTTCATCGAAAAAAATTAACTTCATTCAAATGACGACATTAAAGTATAAATTGCCTGGTTTAAACATCTCTAAAATGTGATAAATTCCTCGGTAATAATTTTAGAATTATCATAATACTACGATAATTTATTATATTTGAAAACTTCATCGAAAACAACTGAAATCCATTCAAATGACGTCATAAAAAAATAACACGCCTGGCTCTCTCTATAAAAGCAACATTTCATTCATAAATAATTCCCCCATTCATGTCATTCATCACAATACTACAATAATTTATTTTATTTAAAAATTAAGACCATTGAGCTGCAAGTAAGTAAACTCTATGTGTAAAACTTCATCGAAAAATATCGTCCTTCTCTTTCTAAAATCAATGAATATTTCATTCATATCAGCTAAGCAGACTCCATGGACTAAATGATTTTGTGTTAAAGAATTACAGCGATTCTAATACAACTCATTCTACATATTTTGCTGTTTACATTTTACATAGGTGAAAAATAGGCTTAATAGTAGAAATAATCAAATTTGGAAGAGCATTTAAACTGAAATATATTGTCATTGCGTTGTTTCAGTATGTAGATACACAGAATTTAGGCAAAAATAAAGTAGTTTTGGGATGGATACAACACTCAATATGAATTAAAAGAACTTTAAAAATCACGATTTTGACACAAGATGGATGCCATATATCATTTTGAAGTGGGTCATGTGATCGTTTCATATCATGGACACGTGATCGCTTCATATAAGATGTGTTATTAATATTTTAATTTTTATTTAAAAAACAACTGAATATATTTCGCTGAATTTTTTTTTATATATTTTATGGAACAATTTGAATATTGCCTAAAATTTTCGAAGCAATTTGTGAATTTTAAATCCGCTTAAAAAATGCTTGAAAAATTAGGTCCCATAAGGCTCAATGTATTCCATTTTTTCAACCCGGGTTCAATCCAAAACTAATTGGGTGATATTATTCATTTATATTACCATAGGTCCTATAGACCGTTTGAACAACATACTAAAATTTCATTTTGATTAAGTCATTTTTACGGCAGTTATCGTGCTAACGGACAGACAGACAGACAGAATGAATGAACAAAGTCATAAACACTTTTCAACTTTGTTGTAAAGTGTTAAAAATTACATGCACTTGTGATTATACTTCCAAATTCCAATGCACTTTTGACTTATGGTTATGATATGCGATGGCTTTTTAAGAAATGTGTCCAATTATCGGTAGTTTTTCTTCTGATATAACGTAGTTTATACCTATTATACCGACAACAATACCTTCCCTACAGTACATGGTAATGCATAGGGAAAGTAATGGAATTGTGTCGGAAATCGCAACTCGAGTTTTTGACGGATCTACACGCTTCGAGCATTCTAAAACCCGAAAAGAATATTTTAGTGCGATGCCTGTGTGTGTGTCTATCTGTGTAATGAATGTATTCACTCTAACTGAAAAACTAATTGATCAAATTACACAAAATTTGGTAGGTACATCACGAGTGGATTTCCCTGGTGCTGATTAGAATTTGGTGCGAATCAGAAAAAATAATCTGCTTTTTTTGCGACATGCAAAAATCTTCAAAATTTAAATTAAAATATAACGTTTACTTAAATGTATCAATTAAATGCTTATTTTATATGTAATTTTTGACTACAAAAACATAAGACCAACCCTATAACTTTAGGATAGGCCGTTCTCGAGATGTTTTAGTTCTTCGCGTTTTTACCATGTTGCCTATTTTAAAACAAATCCAATCGCCAAATGATAAGCAACATTAAATAAAACTACGATTTCCGTGTAATCTCAAATGTTATTTTATGCAGTTAAATCCCATGTTATTTTATGCAGTTAGGCTCAATTTAATGATTTATGAAAGATAAAATTATTTTCTGTAGTGAAAATCATGTGCTGGCTATAACAGGTTTTTACTTTTCCCTACAACACATGGTAATGTATAGGGAAAGTATTGGAATCATGTCGAAAATTTTAATTCCAGTTATCGACGAATCTACACGTTTCGTACACTCAAGAACCCCCAAAAATCAAATTTTTGGGGTGACATCACTCTCTCTCTCTCTCTCTCTGTGTGTGTGTGTGTGTGCGTGCGTGCATGTCTGTGTGTATGTCTGTCTATTTATGTGTCTGTCTGCACAATGTATGTATCCACTCTAGTTGAAAAACTAATTAACCAAATTTCACAATATTTGATAAGTTGATTGTGCGTTTCCCTAGTGCTGATTAGACTTTAGTACAATTCGAAAGAAAAAAGAACCAGCCATTAAATGGCCCGCAAAAATAGTATGCATATATTCTAGCTGAAAAATTAATTGATCAAATTTTACAAAATTTAGTAGATAAGTCACGTGTTGGTTATCCTGGTGCTGATTAGATTTTGGTATCATTCGGAAAAAAGAACTTGCTTTTTTTTGCAGAATTGCCTGCAAAAATCATCAAAATAAACAATAAAAGACTGCGTATGCTCAAATGTATCAATTAAAAGCTTGTTTGACGTTGGAAAAAATAAGACCCATTACTGATAATGGGTTTTGACGATGGAAAGAATATTATCCATTTCTGGCCGTTCTCGAGATATTGCAGTTTTTCTACATTTTTGAAACGCCGTCTTTGAAAATACGTCCAGTTACCAAATGGAAACTGAAATTGAATTAAAACTTCAATTTAAAATAATTATGTGTGCTATTTTCTGCAATTAAATTCAGTTTAAAGATTTATGAAATAAATCAAGAGAAAATGAATTTCAGTCTGTAGGGAGAGTCGTATGCTGCCCACATCACATTTTGAATTTCCCTACAATACATGGCAATGTATAGGGAAGTATTGAAATCGTGTCGAAAATCGAAAGTCGAGTTTCCGACGGATTTACACATTTCCAGCTCTCTAGAACCCGAAAAAATATTTTTAAAGTGACATTTCTGTGTGTGTGTTTGCGTGTGTACTGACAGACGGCAGTGTGGACCTGACCTACCCCTCAGTTTACAGATTTAATTCCACACCACTGGCGGTCGTCTACAGACGAAACAGTTGAGCCAACGGCCGTACCGTGCTAAAAAACCGGTTCTCGTTAGATCACCGAAGTCAAGCAGCATCGGGCGCGGTTAGTACTTGGGTGGGTTACCACCTGGGAACACCGCGTGCTGTTGGCACATTTCGGACGCGATAGCCCGGTGGTTTGCGCCCTGGATTTGCACGCTGCCACAACTGCCGCCGTGTTCATGCGGAGTACGATTACGTTAAACATGTGGGTCCGTAAGTCCTTCCGAGAGGTTAGTGGTAGGGGAAGGAGGGTACGGTCCCTGTGGATCCCTCCCCCACTGGGTCCCGGTCTAAATTGGGTGGCACTTCCCGGCCGTCCAAACAGTTACCTTACACCTTTCTGGTAGGTCGGACTGTCTGGGTCTCAACAACAACAGACGAAACAGCTGAGGCTCAGGAGAGGACAGGTGGCAATATAGCCAGACGACTGCCCAAGCAAGGACACAACGCCAAGAATAGAGAAGATGACCACAGAACCACACAAACCATACCCCCGGGGAACAGCATGGAAAGCAGGAGATCAGAGCCTCACTTCTCCAGGAGCACTCAGGGGACCTCAAGGGAATTTCCCCTAATTGAAGAAACCTGAGCGGAAAAACGCCCCAAATGCATAAGGAGTGCAGAGGCAGCCAAGAAGAGTGGGAATCGATAGATGTCGAATGCAGTGACTACCAAGAGGAACCAGAATAGCCAAAATAGATTGGCATACATAGCATAATTTTGGTAATTTTGCAGAGGATTTCGACTTTCTACCGCTGGGTAGTTATGCAGAGGCAGCATACAACTTAAAGAGACGCTGTTGTAAACCGGGCTTAAACCTGTACTGTCAGGTTAACTTAACCTAAAACAGAGAAGGAAGGAAAAAATGCTTAGAATTGCCGGACAGGAAAAAGGCACGAGATGGTCAAAGAAGGGATTTACCTTCCGAAGTGTGTGATTCTTGCTACAGGGGAAGACAGCAGGGGGGCGAAGAGCCTAGGAAGACAAGACTTAGCAGATGCGATCGTGGAAAGACGAGGGAGAAGATTAGAGACTAGGACGTGGGCCCTCGAGCTGACCCAAAACCTTACGGGAGGAAGGACAGGCCAAAGAAGGAAGACAAGAAAAAGAAAAGGAACTTAAGTATTAACTATGACTAAGACCTACTTAACTAAGAGAAGCCAGGCGTGGGAGAAAGACAAGGGAAGAGAGGTGTTGAGTAGTCTATAAAGCCAAGGAGGAGACATAGTAGCACAAGGAAGAGAGGCATTAGCCGTTCTGGCTAAGCAACTAGAAGAACTGAAAGCATAATACTAAGAACAAGATATTACTAATGGTGTTATTTCACAGGGTAATTTTTATTGTCGAACTTCGGCAATTCCGTCCGTCAATCATACTTTAGATTCCTCCTCTTTAACAGACCCATTCTCTCTAATACCGCCGATTTCATTCCAGCAAGCATTCATTGGTGTGTTTTTCGTATAATATTAATCTTTTACATCCCAAAGGTGTCTGTAATTTGTTAAAAGTTCTATTATTATTTTTGCATCTTCAGACTTTAGCAATTCCTCCCGATAATGATACTTTAGGCCCCTCCTTTCTAACATGCCCCTCCTTTCTAATGTCGCTGAATTCATTCCAAGAAGCATTCAGTGTTTTTTCGTATAATTTGGAACTTTTATACTTCACAGATGTCTGTAATTTGGTAAAAGTTCTATTATTTTTATTCCATCTCCAGACTTCAGCAATTCCGCCTAGCAATGATACTTTAGGTCCAGCCTTTCTAATAGACCCTTCCTCTCTAATGCCGCCGATTTCAGGAAGCATTCTTTAGTGTGTTTTATCATTATAATTTGGATCTTTTATATCCCACAGGTGTCTGCAATTTGGTAGAAGTTCTATTATTTTTTGCCATATCCAGATTCTAACGCAATTGAACTGCTTCGATGTGCTTGCATTACAGTCATCGTCGCCATCTTGAATTCAAATAAGGAGAGGAAAGGCGGAGCGGAGTGACGTCCAATTTTATCGTCCTCTGATTGGTTCGCAGCTCAGAAATTAAGTAATTTTTATTGTCGAGTACAAACAAATTGCGGCAATTCGGCGGCAAGATTTCTTCCCATTCAAATGTATGGTGTTGCTGAAAAATTGCTGGAAGGAATTGCTCTGTGTAATAACACCATAAGCAACTAAAATAAGACTAGGGATAAAAATAAAGCGGCAAGCGCAGCTTAACTAAGCGCAGCAAGCTCAGTTTAACTAAGCGCAGCAAGAGCAGCTTACAGGAAGAGATCACGTGACTCACTTCAAAATGAAATAGGGCATCTATTTTTTCCCAGTGTAAAAATCGTGATTTTTAAAGTTCTTTCAAATTTATATTTAGTGTTGCATCCGTCTTAAAACCACTTTAATTTTGCTTATTTTCTGTGCTAACGCAATTACAATATTTTAGAATTTAAATGATCATCCAACTTTGATTACTTCTACAACGACGCCTAATTTTGATGGATGCAAAATGTAAAAAGTGATTGCAAGATGAGTTGCATAAGAATTGCTGAATATTTTCCACGTAAAATTATTTAGCTCTGGAGTCTGGAAAAGTTTATGAATGAAATATCCATTGCTTTTACATAGAAAACCAGACGATTTATATTTCGACGACGTCATTTGAATAACGTTAATTTTCTTCGATGAAATTTCAACTTTTCAAATATAATAAATTGCAGTAGTATTATGATTATTTAAAATATATCAGCGCTGAATGTATCATATTTTAGAGATGTTTAAATAAAATGCATTTCATTTGGAAAGTATTTCATTATCTATGTTTTATGCATGACTAATATTTATTGTTTATGTTAAAGATGGAACATTTTAGTACAAATTTTATATAGCATCATTTACCTTAATAAACTACCTAATACTATCTCATTAAATCGGTTTTAATATTCTCCTCCCCAAATAGCTGGAAGAGCTATATGTCAGTTACGCCTAACTGTTCTTTTACAGCGCATCTTTGAAGATATGGAACTTTTTCTGGTTTAAGATTTAATAAATCATCTGAAAGTTATAAAACAAGGCAAGGTTATTGTGTATAAAGTGCTAATATTGCAAAAAGGTATTAAAAAACGTCACTTCTTACTTTGTTAGTAGCAAATAATATGAATAAACCCAAATCTTCGAACATGTGTATATGATTGTTGCCGTTAGGCAAACGATAATAACTAGCACAAATTACTCACACTCGAAATGTTGATTTGATTTTGAACAAAGTCTTATATAAAACATATTTCAATTAATAACGTATAACTTCATTAAGCATTTTAGGTTCTTGCATTCCATTTACTTTTCATGGTTCACAGTTCTTTAAATGCAGCAGAAAATAAGAACATGAAGAAAAGTGCAACTCTGTAGAACCATGGAAACGAAAGAAAAAAACACATAAAAATACGAACCAAATGAGAGTCTCAATGACTAATTTTCTAATAAAATGGCTGAGTTAATCAGTGATTTCCGTAAAACTATTAACCGGATCTTTTATCAGAGCAATTAAAACACAAGTTTGTTCTTGAACATTTATTTGATGATTCAGATTATTTCTAAACTCTTTTTAATGAATGTGTAATAAGCAAGATTATATGTTTTCTCTTTTTCATATCGCTGTTTTCCCCAAAATGTTTCAATCCGAGATATTGGTAGAATTTCTTGCTTTAAGAAGTTTAGAAAACCTTTTAACTCTCTTTAAAATAATGCCCATTTTTTTTGTATGTATGTGTACCTATGAGGGAATGTGTATTGTATGTAATATGAGAACTAATACTAGTGACTAAAAATAATCGTCCTTATTATATTTCAGTGAGCAAAATTAAGTACTAAAGTTACAACTTTCAAATATTCAAACAATTCATTAATAAAAAATTTTTTATACATCTTTGTAATATAAGTATAAAGAAAGAACATTGCCATGCATTTCAGGAAGATGATTTCTCAAATGTATCTAATAATTGACTTATCAATTTGGATGTTTATGAAATCTCCAAGATATTTAAAGAGAAATGGATAAAATTGAGTGCATTTTGTTTTCGCAATAGTAGGAAAAGGATCTAAATTTGAGGACTGTTAGTAAAACTGGAGGGCATCTGGTCATATTACCCATATATAGTATCACACCATCTAAATAATAAAAAAATATATCTGTCTGTTTATAAGTCAAGTAGCCGAAAATATATATGACCCACAGCTATGAAAATTTGGCACAGTTGTACCTTGGCCCCTGTAAGAAAATACCATTTAAGAAATAATCCAAATACGCTTTTTAATTACTTAATGTTGAAGCACCATGTTGAACGATTTTTACCCAATCGATTTCTTAGCAATAGAAAGTATTACAGAAGAGTTACCGTTTTAACACCATCGGACAGATCGCAGAAAGTTGAACGAATTTCTTGCTATTAATATACGATTTTTTAAGAATTTTACGAATTTTTTACGAATTTTTAAGAAATAAAAACATTTTTTTTAAATATATAGAGGTAAAGGTGGTAATATGAGCCATGTATGTTATATGAGCCCCTTTCGTATATGTTCCTACAGCCCACATAATCTAACGGGGACGATTTTAACTACAAGTTTATTAATTCCTTTTGCCCCAGAGGTTACGGATGGCAGTGGATGGACGACAAAAGTGTTTCTGTTTTCTCGATTCTAAAGACTTTGAAAGGTACGTTATTTTCTTTTAATCACAGTATCAATTTGCTTAGATTTACTCTAGTTGCTAATGATTAGGATACAATATGTTTTAAAGATGGTTTTTATGTAGATAATGTGTAATTTTGAAAGTAGCAAAGACCGGTTTGTTTATGCTTTTTCGAATTCCAATATTGCGATGGTTGGAAAATGAGCCCCAATTATGCTGGGTATGTAACTCCCAAACATTAAGGGGCTCATATTACATACACTATAATTTTTGTTTCTACTGTTTTTTTTTTATTGTTTTATTTCAGATGCAAATAAAAGTGCTTGGCCGAAACGTAAAACCTAAAAGGAAAAACTGGAATACTGAGGATATGGTTAAAGCACTTAAGGCTGTTAGGAGCAATGAAATGGGGTTGAAAAAGGATTCCAAAACGTTTCTCCTTCCCAGACCTATTCTTCAAAGGCTTGTTCGAGTTGCTAAACCTCCGGAAGAAGCAGCTTCAACTAAATTAGGAAGAAAATCTATAATGGAAGAAGTCCTGAAAGAAGAGTTAGTTGAGTATTTACTTGTCATGGAAAGCAAATTCAACGGTTTTACCAGACAAGATGCTCGCAGAGTAGCTTATCAACTGTGTGAAAGAAATGGAATGAAACACCTATTCACAGAAGATGGATTAGCCGGTAGGGCTTGGTTTACCCACTTTATGAATCGTTACAAGAATGCTTTAGCTGTTTTGAAACCTACTGCAACATCGTTTTCTCGAGCAAATGGTTTTAACGAAGAGGCAGTTAAGAATTTCTTTAATATACTCGAAACTGAGTATGTTAAACATAAGTACCCGGCAGATAGAGTATTCAATGTCGACGAGACAGGCATATCGGTCATGCAAAATAAAATCCCCCGAGTCATTGGGTTAAGGGGAAAAAGACAAGTGGGCGTACTATGCTGAACGAGGGTTTCTTGTGACAGTGATTTGCTGCATGAGTGCAGGTGGAACCTTCATATCTATGATCTTGATTTTTCCAAGGAAAAATATGACTGAGCTTCTCATGAAAGGCGCTCCATCGGAAGCAATGGGTAGGTGTCACCCATCCGGATGGATACAAGCAAACATTTTCACTGAGTGGCTAAAGCGCTTTAATGAAAATGCTAAGTCTACAAAAGATGATCCAGTGCTCCTTATCTTAGATGACCACAACTGTCACACAAAAAACACAGATATCATGAATCTTGTACGAGAAAACTTCATATCTATTGTAAGTTTACCTCCACATACATCGCATAAGCTACAACCTCTTGACAAAACATTTCTTGGAGCTTTAAAACACCATTACAGTGAAAATATACGCCAATGAATGCGTCATGGTGAGCGACGTGTTGCGGCCTATGACATAGCTGAACTGATGGGACAAGCTTATTTAAAATGCCAGACCGGTACAATTGCTGTGGATGGGTTTAAAGTCACGGGATTATATCCATGCAACAGAAACGTCTTTTCTGCTGCAGATTTTGCACCTGTCTCTGAAGAGGAACTAAATTGGGAAACCCTGCAAAAAGGAAAATTTTTAAACACTCAATTAATGCTGAAATAGGACAAAACTTTGGTGCAGGAACCTCACAAGAGTACAACCAAATTCCATCTACGACAATTCTACAATCGACCAGGACAGAATCAGCAATTTCACCATTTCGATCCTCCGTAGAAGATCTCACACTGGCGGGGTCTTCCGGTCTATGTTGAAAAAGTCAAGGAAATTCTACATTCGCTGTATCACCAAAAGATATCTGGCTAGTCCCCAAACTAAAGAAAATATATCTAACAAAGGTCCGAAACCATCAAAGGCAGCCCTTATCACATCTCCTTACAAGAATGCTCTGGTGGCGGATCTGAACAAAAGAAAAACGTCTGAAGATAAAACAAGAAAGATCAATCATGCTTAAAGCATTGATTATGAAACACTTTCCAACTCCAATGCAATTTTATTTAAAAAAGTCGAAAATGCAATACATTCCTCGGTAATATTTTAAAACTTATCACGATACTACATTGATTTATTATATTTGAAAACTCAGACCTTCATTGAAAAAAATGAACTTCATTCAAAAGACGGCATTGAAATATAAATTGCGTGGTTTAAATATCTCTAAAATGCAATACATTCCACGGTAATATTTTTAAATCTATCACAATACTACGATAATTTATTATATTTGAAAACTTCATCGAAAACAACTGAAATTAATTCAAATGACGTCATAGAAAAAATAACACGCCTGGATCTCTCTATAAAAGCAGGATTTCATTCATAACTTTCTCCATTTCATTCATCACAATACTATAATAATTTATTTTATTTAAAAATTAAGACCATGGAGCTACAATTCATAAACTTTATGCTTAAAACTTCATCGAAAAATATCGTCCTTCTGTTTATAAAATCAGTTAATATTTCATTCATATCAGCCATGCAGACTCCATGGACTGAATTATTTTGTGTTAAAGAAATACAGTAATTCTAATACAACTCATTCTACATATTTTGCTGTTTACATTTTACATAGGTGAAAAATAGGCTTAATTGTAGAAATAATCAAATTTGAATGAGAATTTAAACTCAAATATATTGTCATTGTGTTGTTTTAGTGTGAGGCCAGATTATGTCCTCACATGAGGCATGTTTATTGCTGTATTTATGGTACATAGAACGGCTAACAAAGATCGAGTCTGGCTGGCGCCGGTGTTTACAACAACGTGAACTTTTAGGTCAAATACAATAAATTTGAGTGTCCCATGCCAAAGGTGCCTGAAAGGGGCCTTGATAAATGTCAAGTGATGCCATTGGGTTCAGAAGAACCAATGAGCAGCAAGGAGAAGAAGGGTGGAGCTACCTCCCCCCCCCCCCCCCCCCCCCGCCGAAGGAACCAAGACACTTCGATACAAAATGGGAGAACGAACTCGGATCCAGAATGTGGTGGTAGAAGTAACTTTGATACGAAATGTTGCAGAAGTCTGACACGAAATGTGGTGGCGAGAAGTTTCCTACGAAGTGTTGGTGAAAAGAGTTTGACAAAAGGAGCGAAGCGACCATGACCTAGCAGTTGCAGATATAAGTATCAGTCGAAGTGAAAAGTACGAGTAAGAGCCACACACCATAGAGTTATGGCAGTTCGGTCAGCACTAAGACCGATGCAAGCGAGATGATGAGCCCAAGTCTAAACTGTAAGGTATGTGCTCATTTCCCCGGTCCTAGAAATATTCGAAATCTAATATCGCTGGTCATATCTCCCGAGATAAAATATTAAATGAAAATTGATAATAATTGAAAGTTGATATTGTTGAAATTAGTGCTTTTGATAAATTGATGTTGTTAATAAATGATATTATTTAAGTTTTAAATAGGCTAGTCTTTTTTTAATGATTAATGAATTCTTTTCAGGACTTACACAAAAGGTAAAAATAATTGGAGGGTTATTGCGGCACAACAACGAGCGATGTACGTTTAAATGTTAATTCCACTAATGTAGTTTAACGGCCATATAATTAATGTTAATGTTAATTATAATTTTTAACACTTTACAACAAAGTTGAAAAGTGTTTATGACTTTGTTCATTCTGTCTGTCTGTCTGTCTGTCTGTCTGTCTGTCTGTCTGTCTGTCCGTTAGCACGATAACTGCCTTAAAAATGACTTAATCAAAATGAAATTTTAGTATGTTGTTCAGACGGTCTGTAGGACCTATGGGAATATAAATGAATAATATCACACAATTAGTTTTGGATTGAACCCGGGTTGAAAAAATGAAATACATTGAGCCCTATGGGACCTAATTTTTCTATCATTTTTTAAGCGGATTTAAAATTCACAAATTGCTTCGAAAATTTTAGGTAATAGTCAAATTGTTCCATAAAATATATAAAAAAAAATTCAGCTAAATATATTCAGTAGTTTTTTAAATAAAAATTAAAATAATAATTACACATCTTATATGAAACGATCACGTGACCATGATATGAAACGATCACATGACCCACTTCAAAATGAGATATGGCGTCCATCTTGTTTCAAATTCGTGATTTTTTAAAGTTCTTTTTAATTCATATTGAGTGTTGTATCCATCCTAAAACTACTTTATTTCTGCTTAAATTCTGTGCATCTACATACTAAAACAACACAATGACAATATATTTGAGTTTAAATTCTCATTCAAATTTGATTACTTCTACAATTAAGCCTATTTTTCACCTATGTAAAATGTAAACAGCAAAATATGTAGAATGAGTTGTATTAGAATTACTGTATTTCTTTAACACAAAATAATTCAGTCCATGGAGTCTGCATGGCTGATATGAATGAAATATTAATTGATTTTATAAACAGAAGGACGATATTTTTCGATGAAGTTTTAAGCATAAAGTTTATGAATTGTAGCTCCATGGTCTTAATTTTTGATTAAAATAAATTATTATAGTATTGTGATGAATGAAATGGAGAAAGTTATGAATGAAATCCTGCTTTTATAGAGAGATCCAGGCGTGTTATTTTTTCTATGACGTCATTTGAATTAATTTCAGTTGTTTTCGATGAAGTTTTCAAATATAATAAATTATCGTAGTATTATGATAGATTTAAAAATATTACCGTGGAATGTATTGCATTTTAGAGATATTTAAACCATGCAATTTATATTTCAATGCCGTCTTTTGAATGAAGTTCATTTTTTTCAATGAAGGTTTAAGTTTTCAAATATAATAAACCAATGTAGTATCGTGATAAGTTTTAAAATATTACCGAGGAATGTATTGCATTTTCGACTTTTTTAAATAAAATTGCATTGAAGTTGGAAAGTGTTTCATAATCAATGCTTTAAGCATGATTGATCTTTCTTGTTTTAATTGTAACTTAAGCATCACATTTATTTTCCACGTCCCACATTTAGTATGTAGATGCACAGAATTTAAGCAGAAATAAAGTATTTTTAGGATGGATACAACACTCAATATGAATTAAAAAGAACTTTAAAAAATCACGAATTTGAAACAAGATGGATGCCATATCTCATTTTGAAGTGGGTCATGTGATCGTTTCATATCATGGTCACGTGATCGTTTCATATAAGATGTGTAATTATTATTTTAATTTTTATTTAAAAAACTACTGAATATATTTAGCTGAATTTTTTTTTATATATTTTATGGAACAATTTGACTATTACCTAAAATTTTCGAAGCAATTTGTGAATTTTAAATCCGCTTAAAAAATGTTAGAAAAATTAGGTCCCGTAGGGCTCAATGTATTTCATTTTTTCAACCCGGGTTCAATCCAAAACTAATTGTGTGATATTATTCATTTATATTCCCATAGGTCCTACAGACCGTCTGAACAACATACTAAAATTTCATTTTGATTAAGTCATTTTTACGGCAGTTATCGTGCTAACGGACAGACAGACAGACAGACAGACAGACAGAATGAACAAAGTCATAAACACTTTTCAACTTTGTTGTAAAGTGTTAAAAAAAAACTTAAAATTGAAAAGAAAAAACTATCAACACACTGCTAAGACAATACCAACCACACGAAAACAAGCTGTAAAACGAAAAGCTTTTGAAAATGAGGAACTATTGATTCAGGAGACTCTATCTTGGAAACGCCGCTGGGGATTGAAAGTCCCGGTGATGACCAAACTCCTTGTATGTTTTGTGATCGGCTATTTTCGGCAGATCATTGCGGGGGACTGTGGATCCAATGTATTATGTGCGAATGGTGGACAGTGACTGTGCTGGATCAGAAAAAGGACATTTACATTTGTGATTTTTGCAAATAGACAAGTTTTTTTTGTTATATTTCATCTCATCATATCTTTTTAAGGCATTGTGATGAATAAAATGGCATTTGAATTAATAAATATGCCACTCGTTTTTCTTAAATCAGCTATTCCATTCATGTATTAAAGGGACTCATAATACCAGCACAGAACATATTTTCAAAAAATGACTTGTTTGGAATTATTAATTTTTTGATAACTTTAAAGATATTTAAGAAGGTTAATATTTTTCAAATAGTTTACACAAATGTTAAAGTTACCATAAAAATTTGAACAAAAACCTTTAAAATTGATTTTTTAAAAATAAAAAACAAAATGGGGGCTCATATTACCACCTTTACCTCTATCTTTTGTGTTTAATCGATTTAAAAATTCCTATGTAGAAAAATCGATTGGCAATCCGGTCCTTATAATTTAGCAGGATCTAAATTGAATATCACACACTGCTCCAAAAATTATGTTTCTGGGGTCATCCGTTGATGAAATATGAATTTTATAAGGCCTCGGTACACCTTAAAAATTTTCGCTTCATCGTTCAAACCGAAATTCAGAGTTTCGAAATCTTGTTGTTTCAGTACATACATTTTTAAACCGTAATATCCAGTGTATCACCAGGCGCTTCTAGGGATTCAGGAAGACGTCATATACCCGAAAGTCGTGACGTCAAACATAGTTATTATTTTTTTTTTAAACGGATGTATAATTTTTCTGTTTTTCCCCAGAATTCGCTGTGTAACCGAATATTTACATTTTAATCTTCTGAGACATAGAAAACCTATCGGACATGCATCCACGTATGTGCACACTTAGCCGCACATATGTTCAAGCAGCAGGTGACTATGCCTTTTGAAAAAATTGAATGAATGAATGCTGATAATTCCTGTTTTAAATTGTGGACAACGCCGAGTAAATTTTCTTGTTCATGCATAAAATAATATTTTTTGACAATGCAAAATCTAAATCCTTGATAAAAAGTATGCTGAAATATAGTCTAATTCTGAATACTTAATATTTATATTCTACTACTACTGCTACTTCTAAAGACTTCTTTAAAATTTCTAAATTAAAAGAACTAATGAAAAACTCTATTTTCTCTATATTGACTTAAGTAATGAGCAACAATAAGGCAGTGAATATAATTTGCCACATGTCAGGCTAATAGCTCGTTGAAACTTTCAGTATCTCAACTGGCGAGGATTTCTAATTGAACTTGTCTCTCATGCGTGACTGTTATAAATATGTTTCTGGCGAGAAAGTCAGAGGCTTAAAGCTAAGTAATCAATAAAATTAAGGAATATTTTCGAAAACGGAACTCTGTGTTTCCACTATCCAGTTAAGTCACGAGGCATTTTAAACTTTTCCACTCCTTATTTTCTAAGTGATCAATTTTAAATAAATTAATTTTTCATATTGTTTCTTTCACAGTCTATATTTTTAAAGTTATATCATATTTAGCGTTATGAAGAAACATGTTGTTATTGATCTATAGCCAATAAAGATTGTAGTCATACAGAATTTAAATGTTTAATGAAAGTCCGTTGGAATTGTGGGTGTACTCTGAAAATACAATAATGATTCCAAATTTCTGGATAACTAACAATTTTATTTAATAACACAAATAAGCATAAACAGGAACAATATACAACCAATAGCTCGAAAACTATCTTACAAGATCATTGAATAATTGCCAGATATAATTAAACAGCGATTAAATAAATGCACAGCCAATTCACAAAATAGCAGATACTCTTATCAAAACACTGATGTATCTCACAATTCAATTTAACTCATATCATGTTCACTGCTCTCCAACTGAGCGATGATTCCTTTTATATACTCTGTAAAAATTCTAAAAATGGCTGGTATCTCCCAGAATATTTGATATTTCGAGAAAGCTCTAGTATATTTGAAAAATCACAAAGTTGGCAATAACTCAGCAAATGCGGCAACCCTGCCCGTAAGTAAAATATGGTCATCCTACTTTCACATAATAGGAATATATATTTGTAAAGGTGTTTTTTCATTCCTTGCACTCAAAGAAACTCTAGTGAACACACACATACACACACACACACACACACACATATATATATATATATATATAGGTCTTCAGGGATTAGAATCATGTGTTCAATCTAATTTGTGTAGCAATTCAAATGATCTTTATATTTTTGCCCTAAATAAAAAAAACTAAAAATATGGTTCTAGCAGATGCAAAACTTGTCCTTCAGAGTGCTGTAGTTAAATTATTAACAATTCTAAATATTTAACTTTCTGCAAAACATATAATTGTATTTATAAACTTACCTACAATATATGGAATTTGGAATTTGTTACATATTGGTCAGACTAGTAATGAATTACATTTAAGTATAAATGACCATCGTAGTAAAGCTAAGTATCAATCAAGCAATTACTTAGATCAAAAATATGAATATAAACATTTTTTTGCTTTATGGCTTCAATAATGATGAAATTGAAATTTTAAATATTCAAAAATCTTGTTCAACGAGAACATTTTACGAGAACAATGTAAGCAGTATTATAACTCCATCTTTTCTTACGTTCTAAACCAAATTTTTAATAACAGAGATATTGTTAAAAGTAATTTTAATATATCAGAGTGATCTGTTAAGCCTATATCTGTCAACCTTATTCATTTAAAAATAAAAATAAAAGATTCAAAGGGAGTAGAAAGAAACCATCTGTAAGCTGTGCAAATTGTAAGCACTTATTAACTGATAGTCATTATAATTTTAGCATCAACTTTAATTGGCAAATTATTAAAAGACGGGTATTTTCAATTAAAGAGAAACAATTAAAGTTTGTGTATAGCACATTCATTTCTTTAAAACTTCAAAACATTCATTTTTGTCATTTTCTTTTTGATTTACTTGTAGCACGTTCTTACTACTTAGGAGCGCCTCCTAAATGAATTCACAACAAAAATCTCATTTAATTTAATTCTAATTCTTTGTTATTAATTTTACCCACCCTTCTCTTAATGTGTAAACTTCAATTATTTATTTCAACAGTGCTCTTCCTATTTTCCAATTAAAAATATAAATATTTGTAAGCCTTTTAAATACAATGTACCAATAGGTCGTTAAATATTTAACTATAATGATGTATCTAAATCACAGAATCATCATTAGATTACATTGATCAAAATTGTGGACATGTTATTACTGGTAATTTAAGTATAATAGAAAATACATTTTTAAGAACCTTTAAGATGTATGCTACTAAATTCATAATTTCCAAATGTAACAGTTTTGTTTTAATAGTATATCAGTAATATTATCTTAGATATTGGTGATTTTATTTATAAAACTGCAGTTAAATATTTTTATTCAATAGAATATATTTTTGCTCTAGAAAGTTTACCGTTTAGCTCTATTTTACCTGGCACTAAAATACGTACATAAATGCATGCTTTAATATGTATATTTCTATCTATCGTGTTCAAATTTCATCAATTGTTTACTTTACAATACCGAACTTTATAATACCTTACAACATTAGAATACCAAAGTTTATTTAAATTCCTAATTTTTTAAAACAAAATTAAATATCTCGTTCTTGTGCACCAATATTTCACCAAAAATAAGTAAACGCATTGAACTGCAACACGAGTGATATTTTAAATATCACTCGTGTTGCAGTTCACCTATTGGAAATACGGGTAGCTATCCCACCTATTGGAAATTCGGGTTAAAATACTAAAATATGCTTGCAAGGTGCCTGAGAGGTCTAAGAAGAGCGTTTCTTTGTTCTATCTTGGCTTCCGGTTTGTGGGCTCAAGCACTAATGTTGTAGTGACATTTAAGGGAGCAGTGTGTCCCTCCCCCTCTGGTACGCCGGAACAACGTCATGTGAAGGCAAAATAATTCACGATCTGGTCGCTAAAATATACGAATGATTGGACGATCAATGTCTGGCCATTAAAAATTACTATAATATCAAAATTATAACACTATCATATTCTAAAAACTAAGAGCTTAATCCAAAATCCAATTATATACACCTGCAGAGTTTTTACGCAGTTACAAATGTGTACTATTATTCATAGCTCGTACTTTTATTTTATTAGATATAAGCCTTACAATATTGAAGAACGTATAATATTTAACCTTCTTCTACAGAACAATACCAGTACTCGAAAACTATAAGAACTTTTAAAAAATGTATAAATAGATCTAGAAATTGGATTTTTGTCGCTAACTATTTATATCTATCTTTTATAATTTCACCAATATTTCGAGTGAAAGTAAGGAAAAAAAACAAAAAAAAAAACCTTAAGCAGATACATTTTTTATTTTTTTTAAAGTTGAAAATATTAAAATATTTAAATTATTTTTATATATTCATAGAACCCAAGTATCTGGTTATTAGCATACTATATATTTGCTTGGACGTTCATTGTAGAATATTACGTGGTCTTTGAATAAAAATTCCGTTTATGCGGAACATAGTGGTGATGTCTATAACGCATACAAGTTTAATGTGAGGCTTTTAAATTTGCCATTATGGAAACGGAAGTGCTCCCAACAAAAATACAATGTCAGTGCCTGGCTATCATCAGAGAGAAACATGTTCGTTGCCCATATTTATGGCGATAATAACAAATTGTGATTGAAGAACAGCCATCCAAGTGAAATTCACCATTGGCTGGCCTCAAGACTGAAAGCGTGAATCTAACCAACTAGAGTTGAGCGACGGACCAAAATTGCACCCTGTAGCAATGTGGGCAGATGAAGTAAACTTAACTCTGCCAAAAAACCTAAGGGCAAGAAAAACCTAAAACAAATGCACCAGCCATGAAAAAGGATATTTATGCTATTCTGCATCGTTGCAGCTCCACCGACAGACATCCAAAACACAAGACATGTCCACATAATAAGGAATCCTGGTGTTTCTACAATCGAGCATTAGCACAGGGATTAACACAAATTTATCACTCTACCGGCATACAGACTCCTTTGACGTCTGATGTAGTATGCGAAATGATGTCCATTTTTCAAAGACTTGCTTCAGACTCATTATTAGAAAGGTGCAGCAAGAGCGAAATTTAAAGCAGAAATGAGTCTCTTCATAGTCTGGTTTGGAAAAGGTGCCTCAAATCAATAAATGGTTCAAGACAGAGAGTTGAAATTGCAGTTGCCATAGGTATAATGGATTTCAACAAGGGTATTTCCTTTTCTGTAGCTCAAATAATGAAGGATGCTTGCTCTCATGTCAGCTGAAAGGTCACATGTTCTAACTAAACGAAATGATATATAAGGCGCTACAAAAGAGCTTTGAACAAATCAACTTTGTTGTTCAAAGCTTATCGCAGAAAAGTGAACTTGGCAAAAATAAAACTGAATCAGAATTCTGGTTACTTGGCTGGTGGACATTGAAATGTGTTAGGCAGCAATATTGCTTTTACATACATTTTAATATAATGTATTGTCTTTGAATTTGTGTGTTATCTTTGAATAATATATTATGGTCCAGCAGCAGCAATTTTCTTATTTTTCTCTGTATATAAAAATTTTGATGAAATTTCTTTATTTTTTTTTCAATTTTTAAAATTTATTTTTTGTACATATATTAACATTTTGTTAAAATTTAACCTTGAAATATATGTCTTGTGTGTAAAAGATTACTGAAATTTTTTTTCAGGTGAATATCTTCATAAACAGCTATTTTGCATAATTTTTAAACTTTAATGCCTTTTTTCTCAAAGACGTTATTTTCGACATTTTTATAAATTTAAATTGATATAAGTCAAATTCTACTGCACGGATATGACTGAAATTTGGAACAATTGTTATATATATACTTTTCTTTAATTTGTTTTCAGTAATTACTGAAATATGTGTTTGTTTTTTTATTATGAATTTCGAAAACAATATTTGAGGTGTAAAATCACGTTTTTTTCATTATTTTTTTATTAAATTTTTTCTGTTTCATATTTACAATAACTGTGAAGACACTTTATTTCTTACATATTTGTATGTTAAAAATGCTCAAATTAAAATTTTAGAAAAATTATTTTTTTACTTATATCAAAAAGAAAACGTGCCAAATTTTTGAAATGTTAATTTTTTAAAACTAATTTTTTTTTAATTTTTAAAATTTTGAATATCACATTTCGTTTACTATACTTAAAATCTATCTGAATACAAAAAATTACAACTATAACTTCAAAATTGCAGATTTCAGCAATTTGGGTACCATACCCCCTTAATAGCTTACTGCCTTTTAAACGTTTAAACCTTAGGCGGCAAAATTGCGTTTGCACAATTTATTTCAGTTAATTTCAGCGCACTACATAGATTTCTTGTGCATAGATTACTTGTGCAAACCGGATAAATTAAAAATGAAAAATATTTTAACTTAGTTGTCAGCTGAAGAGAATTATATGCGAAAGCATACATTTATAAGGGAGAATTATAGAGCATACGTTTGTTTTAATAATAGTTTAGATAAATTTTGAGCAAAATTACCAGTTCTTACATTCTTGTAATTATCTTTTACCAGGTGGCAGCATATATTCCACAACTGTAAATTTTGTGTTGAAATATTTTTTGTCCATGTTATTGGAGTGCTGTAATGTAATTATTTCCTCTCAATAATGCTCACACGAAACATCCTGTTTTCTTTAATTTATAGGGATTTTTTTATATCAAAATTTCCGTGAGGCATTTATTTTAACAATAATTTAAGAGGTAAATTTTGAATACAAATACCAATTAAATTATAATATATACATTCTAATTTAGTTGCTGTATTTTGGATCCAATTAAATTACACTAGTAGTATATTCATTAGTTTAAATGATACATTCTTTGTGTGGCAGTTAGTCCAAATATTTTAAATTTGAGGAATTTTTTTGTACATATTATCTGCCAATAGTTATAAATATATTGTAATTTCGGTTTTTGAAGGTTCACAAAATAATGAAATGCACGGTGAGCTTTGTCATATGAATATGTTAATTAAATTATTACTTCTTTTACTAGAGTGCAGTAAGTAGCTTCAGGGAATGATTCAGTCCGCGGGCCAGCAATGATAAGGGGACTTTCTCTACCTTATCATCCTATATAATCATTTTTGTGCATCATCGTTTGTTTAATTTGTAATCATTTTGTGTGTGTTCTGATTGAAACGTGCATTAAAATGCTCTGTATATTTTATTGCAAATATTAAAATGGTCTATGATTAAATTAGAGCAATTATATTTTACTTATAAAGAAATACAATAATAATATGATTATTTCGAGAAACAATTACTGGCTTTCGGTTTTATGCAAATAAAATTTACGATTAACTATATGGAGAGTTATCTTTAAAATTACAGGCTCCTTTATAAACAGGATTAAATTGATAAAACTAGACAAATTGACGTTCTTTTGTAAAATAGATAAAACGATTATGATAAAAAATATTCAATTATCTGTGAAAAAATACTTTTATTGTTTAGAATTTTGCTAAATTATTAATTAAATTGAGAGAATTTTTTTTCACTTTTTTATGATCCTTCTTATGACATGCAGGGACATAGTGAAAAAATGAAGTCAATTAAAATGTAAGAGAAAATAAAGTAATTAAATAATGAACATTAAAAATATAATTATAAAAATATTCTGGTTTTTATTATAAAATGACATGAATTTTAAATTATGAGGTTTGCATAAACTGAGAATATTTGATAGGAAGTGCTTTGGGACTGGATTATTTCGTCGGATTCTGAGAGTATGGAATTTTTTCTTTGCGGTGTTAAATGCTATAATGTACTGTTTTATGTTTTCTCCTCAACTTCAAAAGTGAAATCGTCATAAATAGGAGAGGAAGCCCGTACAAAATGAGTAATGAGCAATAAATGTGGTGTTGTATGGGTATATCAAACCACTCGTATTATAAGGACAGTCGCATTATGAGCGAAATGCATTATTTTAATGCTCAAATTTCAGAGGTTAAAGATACTGTTCGTCCACTAAAGGCGCACGCAGCTCAAATGAATAAATCCAAACGTAGGTAGAAATATCGGCAGAAAGTGCGAGAAGGTTGAGAGATACAATAGGTGAAGGTAGAAAGATACAATAGGAATAAATAAAAAGTTACAACAAGTACAACTGGCATTTGTCAGAATATAATACTTCATTAAAGAAAGCAGGCATGTGAAGAGTACTTATAGGAAAATTAGGCATAATAAATTATCTGAGGAAGAAGTGCAAGCAAGCCAGTTTTCTTAGAGGTTGTTAATAAAAGACACTCCTTTGACCTGAGGAAGAGGACCCCCTCGAACAATTGTAGGCACTTAATTTTAAATGCCTGATTTCTTTAAATAGGTATGAACAAGTTATAGGTAGAAAGATGCTCGAAACTATACTTTGGGTTTTAGTTTCGTATTTCGTTTGTGCACTTTCAGTTGCAGCCATTACCCCTATTTTGTCACTGGACTCGTCCAGATAGCTTATACGGATTTGCGTCCATGGTCACGACTATGGCAGACAGACAATAGTTGCCTGTTTAATTATATTCTAAATAAATGTCCTTATGTTCGCTATTTAGTTGTCTGTTAAGCAAAGGCATTTACAGAATGAAAAAGTCAGTATTTTTCAGATTTAATTAATTTATTAGTAGAAAGACAAACTGCATAGAACATTTATTACTACATGTACAAACAGTATTGTACTTACATACTTTTCAGTCATTATGGTGCTGCGAAAACCGTAAAGTCTGTCAATTTAAGATCTTTACTTGAAGATTTTTGTTCTTTATTTCTCTTTTTATGGAGGCTAATTGGATTAATCTTTGTGACGAAGATGTGTCTTTCTGCGCTTCAACCCACCACAGAATAAAATCAATACCATTTCGAGTTTCTGTTTTACAAATATCGTTAGGTTAGACCTCTGCAAGACTCGCAGAATGCTTCACTTCAATGATTTCATTGATTGCTGCAGTAGCTATTTCTACGTAAAAAGCAGAAAGAGACATGAAACGGGGGAGGAGGGGAGAGAAAATGAGATATGTTTACATGTGGTATATCTTAATCCGCGGTTTTATTGAAGGGGCAATAACTGGGACTCACTCTGCTTGATATGTTTTAAGTACTTCAACTGACGTGCATACTGTAATGTCTTGATCAAGTTCCTTGTGTGATCTAACAATAAGAATGTGATATGCAAGTGGTCGTATGCAGACATACTGGTGAAGACTTTTTGCAACTTTTGAAGTATACACAATTCTACCTGACCAGACGTTTAGGTGTAGTAAAAAGTCAATTAGTTTTTAATGAAAGTTTAACTAAGATTACAATAAAAATATCATTTCACCTAAGTTAGATAAAGTTCCACAATTTCATAAAACTAATAAAGAATATTTGTAACGGGTTGATTTAATTTAATTTTTCATAAAATGATATAAATTATAGATGAATTGATATAATGATATAATTTATATATAATCAGATATATTTATTTAGTTTGGTTAAAATATTGATGTGCCCTTTATATAAAGTTCCCTCCTAAAGAACAAAACCTTTAGAAAACAATAATTAACAATAATTTTGTAAAAAAACAATGTATTGTTATTTCTTGTAATTTAATTTCGTTGGAAATACGCAAGTAAGGTTCTTAAAACTTAAATGACAGAAGTCCGGAATGGAAAAGTCCAGGAATCAAAGAAAAGGGGAAAAAATGGGAAATGTCCAGAAATGGGAAAAATCCGAATTTTTTTCTAACCACTGCATTTGAGGTATATCTGTCACTGTGAGGGTGTGATATTTACGACATTTCAAAAATATGTAAATATTTCGCTCGTGATATTTTATAAGTAATAATGTCAATCAATTATCTGCTAAATATACATGTAACATGTCAAATCTGAGAAGATTATTTTTTTATGATTTTCACCATTTTAGATTTAAATAAGAAAGCTCCATCATGCATAAATCATTGATTATGAAAAACTTTCCAACTCAAATGCAATTTTATTTAAACATCTTTTAAATTCGATTCATTTAGCGCTGACATATTTTAAATTATCACAGTACACAACAATTTATTATATTCGAAAGCTTAAAACTTTGTAAAAAAAAAGACCTTCATTCAAATGACTTTATCGAAATATAAATCGTCTGGCTCTCTATATAAAGGTAGTGAATATTTCACTCATACACTTTTATTTCAGGCTCCAGAGTTTGGAGCCATGGAGATGACTTATGCATGGAGGTAATTGCACACATGACTGGCCTGCGAGATCTGGGATCTCGCAGACCAGTCATGTGTGCAATCACCTCCATGAATAAGTCATCTCCATGGCTTTATCTGCCGCAGCCCCCGAGTGTCGAGAGTTTGAACTAATTTTTTTTCATGCCACACAAAATCCCCACCACGGTGAATATTAATCTGCAAACCGCATGTCTCCCCGACTCATAGATATTTTTTATAGCGTTTTACTTTTGCTCCGAACTTTTGAATCACCCGGTACATAGTGGAATGCAATACTTTCCCTATATAGATAGCATAATATATTACTTTCTTTACACGGATAGTACAATGTATTAATTTTCTTACATACATAGTATAATACTTGAATAAAGAGATAATGCGAACTCAAGTTTTTGATGGAAGCGCACGTTTCAAGAAAGCCATATCAAACGTTTTTGAAGACATGGCTGTGTATATATATATATTTATATTTAATATATATATATATATATATATGTGTGTGTGTGTGTGTGTGTCTGAGTTTGTGGATGCAACATCTCAGGAACGAGTGGAGAGCTTTAAACGTGATTTGTTAGGATTATATACAATCATTGAATGCTGGAACCATGTTGATTTTAAACGTAATCGCACGTTTGGAAGACTCCCAATTTTCGAATGATTTTTTTGAAAAAATAACTAAAAATGAATTCCTGCAATAAAAATAAATAAATATTAATTTCAAAGGCAATTCTTCATTGGAAAACAAATGACACAGATTTTAGAACGGTATAATAATCCGTTCTTAAGATATTGAACGATTTTTGAATGAATTTTTGAAAAATAATTTTTGAAAAATCAAGACTTTAACAGTGTTCAATCGATAATTATTTCATATTAATGCTTTAATAGAGAACAGATAGCACGATCGTTAGAACGCTAGCATATACAGGTTTTGGAAGATTGCAAGTTTTTCAAATAAATTTTATCAAAACATCACATAAAAAATTAACTATTGTGATATATGTTCACTTTTCATTCGTAATATCATGCGACAAATTTAGTGATATCATACTCGTGAATCTAGCTCATTCCATTCATGAAAAAAGATACTTCGAGAAATAGATTTATTTTGTATTTGTTTATCTGTCTATCATGGCATTTTAAGCTGAAGGGTGTCCAAATGGATTTACCTACTTTTCCAGTGGTTTGTTAATCTTGCAGAAGAGGCAACATGCTTATATTTAAAAATACTTTCGATTTTTTATCGATTTAATAAATAAAAGGTAAAATTCCAAAATACGTATCGAAGTTATATGTATATCGTCTGAAATATATACGTAATCTAATTTGATTGAACTTTTTCATGAAATGAGACTCGATCCAGGAAATGCTTTAATATAAGTTTTAGCAATCTACTGACTGATTTTTGGAACAAAGGTAAAATGATAGTGTTGTTGAAATCTTTTTCAGAAGCAAGTTTAGAGGAAGGTTTTGAAAAGTTTTGAATATTACGATCAACAATGCTAGGATAGAAACCCCCATCATGGTTCTTTTCCACCGACGAAGGGGATCCTTCTTATCCTTGAAACAGCTGTATACGTCATTTTAATTTTCTTTGCGCTTTAGTACGTTGCTCAAGTTTTACTTAGATTGCCAGAGCTTTTATTAATATGAAAAGATATAAAGAAATTCAAATCAAAAACTGAAAAGCCCTTTTGATTAATGGAAGAACCTAAAATCTGTGTGAAAAAATCAAGAAATTAATAAATCTTCTATTGCTAATCATTGTTGGATGGTAATCACAGGTTTGATTTTTCTTCTGCCTCCATTATTCAAAAGTGCTTTTCAGTTTTTAATTTGAATTTCAAAGAATTTTTTAGGTTAGATATCTTTGAATATGTTCATATAAATAAATACTCCAGTAATCTAGTTAATGATTTGTCAATGACTCCACATATCTCCGAGATATGGCTTGACCACGTCTATCTTTCTACACTCATGGGCCTTTTCTTACAAAGCCGTTCGAGTGTTTAAAGACTTTTTTAGGAACCTAGTATACGCTATACCATACGGGAAGTAAAAATGATCAAATCTTTTCGAATCTGGAAGACGGATTTGCAACCTATTGCAATACTTCACATCACATAAATTATGTATTGTTGGCAATGTAATAAATGTATGAATTATTTAAATTATATTAAATTATAATACTTTCACTAGCCGTGGTCCCGGTTTTTAATAATTTAATCCTTACAATTTCTTTATTTCTTCCGCAAACTGTTCTCTCTACCTAAACTATAAGTATTTAACTACGAACATATTCTCCGCATTCATGGGCTCATTTTCATCAGTCTAACAAACATTCATCAGCTTGAAAAGCTTTGCTGACACAGTGTATCCTGATTTTCCGTCGTGCCTAAGCAAATCCAAACAGCATTTCCGACAATCCCGTTCCCTTACTTCAATAAATGATATTTAATGATGAAATCCGTGAACAGAAACATAAATTCATGTTGGCCGCTTGTAATTGAGGGTGGATATTGATTTGAAAGGAAGGAACTAATATGTAGTTTGAATATCAAATTCCTTTGTATTGGATAATTGGATAATAAATACTAAATATAATCAATCTTTGAAGCTTCGTAGAATTACATTAAAAAGCTTCAAATAATTATATTAGTTAATATAATTCTTGCTTTTCATATCAGTTCAAATTCCAATAATTTGATTATTGATAATTTCACGACACCTTTTTACTTTGAGATATAACATGACTGTATTGAGATTCGTTTAAATTAGACCATGCCATTACAGTCCTAAATTTTCTCTATCTCTTTTTTCTACATTTCTTGTTCTTATTTTCAATATTTCTCTGTTGTTTCTCTTTCACTGCGCCTTTCTACGCTAGGTGGAGCCACCACTGCTAATGTCTAGCACTTTTTCTAAGATATTAAGCTGTCATTTGGTGCTAAGCTCTTGCCTTAACATAGGTGAAAAAGAACTAAAATGAAAAAAATACGAAACAATTGTTTGCTTATATTATTATTTTATTTTCTCAGCAATTCATGCATATTTTCTTTATTGTATGAGAAAGTATTATTTTGAAATAAAAAATACCAAAGGATCTTGTGGGTAGATAACTTACTTGAAATGGAAATATCGTGCTACTTTTGAAGTGACAAAGGTTAGATTTAGGAGTGGGAATATTACCATGGTGAATTTGCCTGGACTCGTATGCTATGAAAGGCTCCTTAAAATAAAATATGCTACATCTATAGGAAACTGTGTGTGTGTACTTAAGTGACATTACAGAAAATCAATGACTTCATTACCTTCTAAGGTAAATATTGAATCCTGTAGTACGTGATTTAGAGGAGACCAGAGCTGAATGGGGTAGTGGGGTAAAATGTGATAGAGGCTCTGTTTTCCACTGGGGCAGTGGAGTCGATTGGCACTCTCGAAAACCCTTGTTTCTCATGTTACGTGTCGGTCAATAAGGATGTGTTGATTACTGCTCGTCGTTGACATAGTTTTACGAAAAACGTGGCCAAATTGTGCATGCTATTAAAATATTCTGAAAATTTTGAACCAAGGTAAGTCACATTTGCTTTTCGATGAACGTTTAACCCACTGAATGAAGCATGATTTTAGTACGTATTTGCCTGATACAATCGAGAAAAAAATACCTGTGGTTTTGTTACATTTACTCCAGCTATGTGTTTGGGACGGAAAGGAGTATACAAGTGCAGAGACTAAGGGCAAGGAGAAAGTTGTTAGTTGAAAAGGAGACGAAAACTACGGGAAAAGGATTTACATTAAAAAGTAGAAGAGAAAAAGGAGAGAAAGAGAAGGAAATATAAAAGTGAGGTATGTTTGTATTCTAATCAATTTTATTCAAACTCAAATGAAAGTTGGGATTTATGAACTGGGTGTAATAAATGGGCCCTTAATTCATGTGAAGGAATAGAAAACGACGATGATGAATTCGCACTTATCTATAAACTTTGGTAACCCTAAAATGTAACAAAATTGGGCTCGTCAGTCTGTTCCGCATATAGGTCAACATATAATTTTTTACATTTTTCGTTTTAGATTAACTTTTTGAATTTCTGATTTTTTCATACCTCACATAATATTCAAAATGTTTGAATAAATTTTTTCCAATTTTTGTTTTATCATTTACCCTTTCAAAATTTGATTTAAATGTTTGGTAGACTGTTCTGTCGTGGTCTTCTCGGCTGATGATTTAATAGGTATCTCTTTATATTAAAAACAATGTAGCTGACGATGTCGCTGATGACAAATTTCTCGTTTCTGGAGATTCTTTGCTTCGTACCGCAAAAACTATAGCGTATAAAAGTATGAAATTTAGTACATTCGTAGAAAAAGCTTTGGATAATACGCTGAAATAAACTGTTTTCTATATATGTTGTAGTTTAAGAAATATTTAATGTCAAAATCAAAGACAAAATATTTGAGATGCGAGTTCTCGCCCTGGATAGACTAACAATACCAAGATCATGAATTTTTGCAGGCAGGTACCTACATGTGTGAATTTATGTAGGGCGGAGCCACTTTTTTAATTTCGATGCACTTTTTGAGATATTTTACTTTTTATGTCCTTCTGAACTGAAATATTTTTTTTCGTATCGGTACGTCTAACGAATTCTGCGTCTCACACCGCCAAAACTCTAACATACAAACATAGGAAATTTGGTACATTTATAGATAAATAATAGGGTAATACGATGAAATAAACCACTCAGAATCAAGGAATTCATATTTTAGATTATCTGGGCTAAGAAAAATCCCTGCTTTTATCTCCTGCGGAAAATAGGTAAGGATGGTAAAAGAGAATTTTGAAAATAGAATTTTTAGGAGAGGTAGGTAGGAAGCAAGCTCTGCGGATGCAGCGAGTAAGAGGCGAAGCGTAGCGAGCATGGGGCCGAGTCCGCTAGTTTTATCTAAAAAATCATTACGCGGTTAATATTGTATTTTGACTTGAACATAAACTATTAATTCTAAGCAAGTAATTTATAACAATATTTTGAAAAATGACAATAGATAGATTAGATGAAAAGTACTGCAAGATAGTGATTTAATATTTAAAATGCTTAATTTTATTTCATACATACATACATATATATGTACATATATATATATATATATATATATATATATATATATATATATATATATATATATATATATATATAAAGATCACGAATTTTTGCAGGCAGGTACCTACATGTGTGAATTTTTGTAGGACGGAGCCACTTTTTTAATTTCGATGCACTTTTTGAGATATTTTACTTTTTATGTCCTTCTGAAGTGAAATATTTTTTTTCGTATCGGTACGTCTAACGAATTCTGCGTCTCACACCGCCAAAACTCTAACATACAAACATATGAAATTTGGTACATTTATAGATAAATAATAGGGTAATACGATGAAATAAACCACTCAGAATCAACGCTGTTAATATTGTATTTTGACTTGAACATAAACTATTAATTCTAAGCAAGTAATTTATAACAATATTTTGAAAAATGACAATAGATAGATTAGATGAAAAGTACTGCAAGATAGTGATTTAATATTTAAAATGCTTAATTTTATTTCATACTTATACACATACATATATATGTACATATATATATATATATATATATATATATATATATATATATATATATATATATACATATATATATATATATATATATATATATATATATATATAAATATATATATATATACATATATATATATATATATATATATATATATATATACATATATATATATATATATATATATATATATATATATATATATATAAATATATATATATATACATATATATATATATATATATATATATATATATATATATATAAATATAAATTATTGAATCCAAAGTTAGAATGTATGTAGTAACTCATAATACACTATTCCAAAATTTTCTACAAAATACAAAGAAATAAAAGAAATTAAGACATATATATATATATATACATACATATATATATATATATATATATATATATATATATATATATATATATATATATATATATATATAAATTATTTAAATAGCAGAAAGTAAAATGGTAGAATTCTCCTGTAATAAACTTACTAATATAACTAATAATAAACTTAATTATAAAGCTTTTATAATAAACAACTCTAATACTGAATAAGCTACGCTGATTTATAAGGAAATTTATATATGTAATATTTCATTTTCTTATGGTGTCTAGTAAATGCTGAATATAATAGAGTAAAATGTATAAGAAACTAAATAGATATAAACATGATAAGCCAAATAGTTTCCCCAGCTTTAGATTCTTTCTGTCTCATTTAGCAGAGTTATATCAATAAGCAATTTGATATTGTGAAAAATTGAGCTTTTGATACGCTGTTTCTTTCCACATAATCATCCTATTTTTTACGAGAAGAATACAAAGAATAAAACTCTGTCTTTGTTTCGGAAGTTTTGTAGTTATAAGAAGTTTTCCTTTTAAGTCATATAATTACCTGCAATTTTAAACCTTTTAGGAACTCAATATCTGCAATTAACTCAAAAGATGCATTATAGTAAATGTTCATTATTAGGTTAATTATGACACTAATGCATATTTTAATAAGTTGGGGTTCCTGTGTCTTATATAACAATTATAGTCTATTACAAAAAAACTAATGTTCTTATCTAACGTCTTTTTCATATTTCTAAAGGAAGGAGATTATGTTAAATCCTTTGAAAATGTGAAATATTCTTTGATTGTAGCAATTAACATTACTAAACTATAAAAGATATCGCCAGACTGTATTCAACATGCATTAAAAATTAGCCCCCAGAAGCAGACGAATAATTTAAAACATTTCTATGCAAAATTTAAAACCAGTAATTATAATTAATACTTTAAATTCGTAAAATATTTATAGTCACTAGTCCTGTTTAGAAATGAAATATGTATCTCATTGAAATGGGATTCGAACCTGAATCTTCTGATTTGCAAACAGGCATACTAACAACTATATCCTTTATGTGATGTAATGATGTGTTATTTAACCCTTCAAAACAAGGTCAGAGGTGGTACAATATCATTTGGCTGCTTTCACATTGCAATTTAAGCTACTGTGGGAATTTGTAAATTAACAGTCTTATTTTTAAAACTTGTCGCCTTCGGCCACCAGTTTATTCTTGAGAACCCTTGAAAATTCTCCTACCTTTGAAAATTCTTGGCAAACTCGTTGGCGCCATAACCCCGTGGAGTTAACAAAGTTTGTTTTAGTTTAATGACGTTAAAACTAATAATGAAACTTTAAGATGAAAAATAATGTTATAGGGGTGGGGGAGTTCTTGAAAATTGATTTGTAAAGTGAATTTATTCTAATGTTTGTGAACTGTGAGATTCTGAGGATTTCTGTGCCTGTAACCCTAGGAAAGCGATCCCCTTGATGTGTACTCACAGCCGGGATCAGCTGCTCCTATGTTTTTTTATAGAGGTATGCGCCTGTATATGGTTTGTTTTAGTTTAATGACACTAATAATTAAATTTAATATTAACGTTATTAATATTAACGTTAACATTAATATTAACGTTATTAATATTAACGTTAACACTAATAATTAAATTTTAAGATGAAAAATAATGTATTCCAAAAACAAAAACGTTCATTATTAAAGTTTGTATATATTAAAAGCTTTTTTGTTTTTAATAAAAACATGAAGCAAAATTATAAACAGCCATAATACCAATAGTCCACTGTTAAAATAAACTCTAAACTGAATAGAATGTTTACAAATTAAACAAAATTCTAAATACAATTCTAGAATAGATGTCGAAAACCTGTTAAATCAGAATAATATATAGTCCCTGGTTAAATCAGGACAATTTCAAAACAATATAAATAAAATACACTATAAATGTGTAAATACACTTAATACGAAATGTTACAAAAAGAGAAAGAGAAGTTTATATTCATAAAAGAACAATAATGAAGAAAAATAAATTCTTATCTTGATACGGATAAACCGCTCCAAAGAAACTGCTAACACAACAAATTGAAAGGTTTGGGTTGAGTTGTAAGAAAAAATGACGTTTTTAAAAAATTAATAAATGCATTTCAAGCAAATTAAAATTTAAAATGAAAAGTACTTTATTTCGAAAATAATAATTTATTCCAATAAAATGGATGAATAATTTATTCAAATAAAATGGATGGTTTGTTTTAGTTTAATGACGTACATTCATTATTTTTCAGGCACAAATATCGTATGTTCCATTCGATTTCGCTATGCCTATCTGACGCAACCTCGTTAGAACCTCGTCAGAACCGTGACGTCATAACCACGCCAAACCTTCCCTCCACCATAGAAACACCGTGCGTCTGCGCGCGCATGTGAACGAAAAATCGATCACTCCTTTCGCGGTTTGGCCGAGAAATTGAAAATTAATACTTCCTTAAAATCCGGATCGTGCGGCTACTTTTTCTTATTTCCTGACTAGATTGGGCTTGTAAGAAAGCCTTATCTTTGAGCTTTCTAAAATTGTAAATTATTAGTCAAAATTGTCGGTACTTTTCCCGACGCAAGGATTTAAAAACAAAAGTTCATTTTTTTGAGCCGAAAGTGACTTTTGTTTTAAAATCTTTAAAAAATATTAGAATTTGTTCTTGAGATTTGCAATTGATATATTTTTACTCGTAATTGTCTGCTCTTTCCGGTGGTGTGATTTAATTTTTTCTACTACGTCTGCATGGTGGAGAAAAAAGGGGAAAAGGGGAAAAAAACGTCGAAATCGCATAAAACATTAAATAAGAACAACAACAAAAAATAATTCAAATTTTAAAAATTGGTTTTCACGTGTGATCTCCCCCCCCCCCCTGGGTCTCCGATTGCCAAATTTCGTAGCTCTGCGACGCGCGGTCGCTGAGCCTATAGTGTATAAGACACACAGACAGACATTGCCTGATAGATTTTCATTAGAAAACGATTGATATAAACTTTAGAAAGCTAGCATGAATCGTTCTTGAGGTATTGCACATTTTACAAAAACATTTATCAAAAAATCACATGAATTTAAAAAAAAATATTAACTATTGTAAAGTCTGTTCACTTTTCATATGTAATATTATGCGATAAATTTATTATCATCATTCTCGTAGATCTACCTGGCTTCATTCACGAGAGAACACACATTGGGTAATAGCTTTATAATTTGACATCATTAGTCATTTATCTGCCATAAGGCTAACCTATTTCTCCATAAACAATGCTTGTTGAAATTCTTGAGGTGAATTTGTCAGTATATTGTCCACATGGCGAGTTTTTTAAATGTTGCCAAATTGACGAAAATATCACCAAATTGACAAAATTGTCACCAAATTAATAAAAATGACGCTAAGTCAATGAAAATGAAGACTAATTTATGAAAATCCAATATCTTGGAAAAAATAAGAATCTACTATAAGAGAAGATACTTTGGGAAATAGGTTTGTATTTGGACTCCATTAGTCGTTTATCTGCTATAAGAATAACCTATTTCTCCCACCACAATCCTTGACGAAAATTTAGCTTCGAATTTGGCGGAATATCGACAGTTTGGCGAATTTTTGAAATGTCGCAAAATTGATGAAAATGGCGTCAATTTCATAAAAATGTCAGAATAACTTTCTATTCGAAAAAGATGGTTTAAAATGATGTTTCTAAACAATTGAATAGAATTACAAGAACGATATGATAGCAGCTTAATGATGGTGAAATTATAAGAATGTTTTTTATCTCTCAAATAGATGAATAATTACATGATTATGGAGTGTATCTAAATTTAAATCTAAATAATTAAAAGTTTGACTAACACTAAGTTCATTAGGAGTTAATTCTGGGTCAGAAGGGTAAAAATCAATATTACTTGGATAGGAAATAAGTCGTCAACATATCGATATATAATATAAGAATTAGAGAAAAAATGACGTACATAATAATAAGATATATTAATATAATTGGGCAACCAGTAGTACTTGAAAACTATTCCTTATAATATCTCTGGGCATTGTGATACCCCTTCAGATAAATTTATATATATATATATATATATAAATATGTAATATATGTGTGAAAGTTATAAAATACCAGAAATCACACGAATAAGGCGCGATGCTGCACTACAACGTGGATTTAAGTATCATACCAAAAAAGTAGACAAGTAAGAACAAGTAGAAAAGTAGACAAGTATATATATATATATATATATATCTATCTATATATATATATATATATATATATATATATACATTCTAACATTGGATTTACAATTTTATATTTATATATATATATATATATATATATATATATATATATATATATATATATATATATATATATATATATATATAAATCTATCTGAAGGGGTATCACAATGTCCAGAGATATTATAAAGAATAGTTGTAAAGTACTACTGGTTGCCCAATTATATTTTGTTTACACACATTAGCTGCTCTGTGTTCATTTCTTATACAATGATGTAGTTCTTACATGAGATTCGGCCAAAATCAATTTCGTGTTAAACATTATTTTGTCGTATACGTAATTAGATAAAGGATATGTTGCATTTTAAGGTTGGAGTGTTGTCCGTACTTATTTTCTACCTAGACCTTCCGATCTACCCGACGGTGTAATGTATCTGTGTGAACTGCCGGGAAAGTTTCACCATATTAAGACCGCAACCCAGTGGAGATGACAGTTGTAGGAATCTTAATATCCTTCCCTTAATACATCCTATCTTGTACAGACTTTTGGATCTATATATATATATCCTGCCCATACTCTGCGTATACAAGGGAATATTTTGGGTCGTCATCCAGAATAGAACACAGTAGTAGGAATCTTAATATCCTTCCCTTAATGCATCCCCTCTTGTACGGACTTTTGGATCTATATATATATATCCTGCTCATACTCTGCGTAGACAAGGGAATATTTGGGGTCGTCATCCAGAGTAGAACACAGTACTGCATTAATCACTCTGGGTTTCGAGTTTATCTTTTGATATTGATTTATTTTAACTTTGTTTTTTTCTATAAATGATTTCACTCATTACCTTAGTCTACTAAATAAACATTTGCGGTTTTAGCTGCCAACTTAATTTATATTCATGCATATTACATAATGTTACAGTATTTATTGACGGAGATATGAGAAAATTGTTATAAATGCCTTCTGAATTCTCTAAGGCAATACGGAAAGGCAGAATAACATGTTTAAGCAAAGCTTTTCATATTGATGAATGCTTGTTAAACGACTGACTCAAATGTGTACTTTAATGGCGAGAATGACTGAGTATGTGTTTTCCCAAATAGTGACCACATGAGCACACTATACATTTAGCTTAACGGATTTCTTTACGTAATACAAATTCAAAATCATAAAATAGGGAATGGCAAGAATTTCTTGCGTGTTAAATAAATTAACACTTTCCAACATAGTTGGAAAGTGTTTGTCCCATTGGTCATTCTGTCTGTCTGTCTGTCCGTTCGTACGATAACTGCCGTGAAAATGACTTTATCATAATGAAATTTTAGTATGTTGTTGAGACGGTTTGTGGGACATATGGAAATGAAAATTAATAATATCATCCAATTAGTTTCGAAGTTAGACGGGTTGAAAAAATGAAACACATTGAATCCTATGCGACTTAATTATTCAAACATTTTTAAAGCTAAGTTAAAATTCATAAATTGTTTCGAAAATTGTAGGAATTATTCTAATTATTACAAATGTGTAAAAAAAAATCAGCAAACTTTGTTGGGTAGTCTATTAATTAAAAATTGAAATAATAATTAGGCCCATGATATATGAAGAGATCATGTGACATTTTGTAAAATAAAGTATGGCATCCATTTTTTTCCTCTGTGATCGTGATAAAGATTGCTCAAATTTATATTCAGTGTTGCATCCGTCATGAAAACGCTTTATTTTTGCGCATTATCTGTATACCTAAATTATGTGGCAACGCAATTACAATATTTTAATTTAAATAATCACTAAACTTCGATTATTCCTATAACGAAGCCTAAATTTAATGCTATAATTTAGCATGCAGAATGTAAACAAGTCAAGCGATTGTAAGGTGAGTTGTATAAGAATTGCTGTATAATTTTTTACGCAAAATTATTTACTCTGGAGTCTGAAATATAAGTTTTCAGCAAAATATGTTGAGTAGTTTTTAAAGAAAAATTAAAATAATAATTACACCCATAATATATAAACTGATCATGTGATCCATTGCAAAATAAAATGTGACATTCAATTTTGTATTACTGTCTAAAGATGGTGTTTTTTAAAATAGTTTAAATCTATATTTAGTGTTGTATCCGTCCTAAAACCGCTTTATTGTTGCGTATTATCAATGTATCTAAATTCTGTGGCAACGCAATTACAAAATTTTTAATTTTAAATGATCAGAAACTTTAATTATTTCTACAACGAAGCTTAATTTTAACGTATGTAGAACGTAAACAAATCAAGCGATTATAAGGTGAGTTGTACAAGAATTGCTGAATTTTTTTTCACCCATAATTAATTAACTCTGAAGTCTGGAATATAAGTGATATGAATGAAATATTTATTGATTTTACATAGAGAAGCATGCGATTCATATTTCGATGACTTCATTTGAATAAAATCTATTTTCTCTAACTAGGATTATCTTTTTCGATGAAGTTTTGCATTATAATCCATTACTGCAGTACTGTGATAATTAAAAAATATCAGCACTGAATGTATCACATTTTAGAGATGTATAAATAAAATTGCATTTCAATTGGAAAGTGTTTCATAATCAATGTTTTATGCATACTTGAATTTTTTTGTTTATTATATTAAAAGAAAATAATTTCATTAATTCTTATAAATGAACAGGCGCATGTAATAATATTTAATGCATTTTTGTTGCTTAACATCTTGAAATGTATAATAATAATGTTCAGGAAAATGTGAATCCAATCCTCGAAATGAATCTACACATTTTGAGCATTCTTGAATACTAATACAAGAATTAACTATTTTTCAATGATGCATTTGTTTTTGTTTGATTCTATGTACATGATATCTCTGGATAAAATTCAGAGAAAAGAATGAAATAAGTTCATTTTCTTCAATCTGTCGACGTTGCTGGAATTCTGGGTATAGCAAACACAGCAACTCATCGATTATGTAAAAATTTTTGCGCAAACCAAAATAAAATCTTATAATTTTGTGTCCATCAGTTTAATTTTTGTGCTTCTGCCTACAAATAATTCCAATGTATGGACATTTCTTTTCTCTTTAGGTTTTTTTGGGAACAACATAAATTTCTACACTGGTATCTATTAAATGTAAAACTGCGTGCTCTTTGTCGCTAATATACAGGATGTTTCAGAAAAGTTATACGATGAAATATTTCTCGAGAAACACGGTTCAAATTTATTTAAGAAATGCTTCATATACGAAATAATTTCAGACTACGACAGTTTTGGTCACGTGAAGGAAATTCCAATCAGCAAATAATCCTTATTCATGTAAAGATTTCCTGAAAACAAATAACCCGGTCCTCACCTATACAAAATAGGTTATTAAACAATTATTAAATTTATAGGACTTGAACTGCGACGCAATCAAAAGAAAACGATTGGTCGCAGATCTATGCTTTATATAAGAAATACTTTTAGAGTTTGGGTCACGTGACACGATTTAGTAAAAATTATTACATTTAACTTTTCATACAAGCCTGATATGAAGAAAACTCCAATCAGCAAATTGTTATTCAGTTAAAAATATTTAAAAAAAATCGGCGGTGGTTCCAGTCCAATGGAGCCGAAAAATCTATGAATAACATTTTGATATAAAATCTATACCAATATTATAATACATTAATAATATTGTAATCTATTAAAATCTATAATATTAAATATAGATTTTAATACTAAATTGTCAAGTACACTTTTTTGTCGTTTACTATTTATATATATTCTGTATAGTGTAATATATATTTCGAGTGAAAGTTAGAAAAATGCAAAAAACACTCGCTCGAAGAACTACTTTTTAAAGTTTTGTCGAAAAAATAATGTTCAAAATATTCAAATATTGAAATTATTTTTATATACTCATAATTTGGACCCAATTTCTGACGAAATATGAAACATTATTTATATATTTATTTATCAAGTTTGGGGTATAAAGGTACCTTCCCACTCACCGCAACGCAACGCACCGCAGAGGACGGTTGAGTTTACGCATGCGCTGTAGGATGAAAAAGTCGGGGAATGTCCTCTTCCTCGGTGAATGCAGGCCGCAACGCTAAATTCGAAATGGAACCGAATTCAACGCGTACCGCACGGTTGACGGCAACGCAACAGCCAATAGCATCGTAGATCATGTTTTTACTGCTAAATCAATATTTCGTATAATAATTTTTTGATTTGATCTTTTTTATATGGATTACTTTAGATATCAGAAGCTTAAACAGATGAATGAACATTAAAAAATATTTGGATTTGTCACACATCCGTATAAAAAAGCAAATAAATATTTGTTGAAAAATATTCACTCAATATACACTCAAGATACAAAATTAGTTTAAAAAGCGATATTGCCGATATTGACTGAAATGAAACAATCAAAGAAAAAAAAACGTAAAAAGTATTTAAATTCAAGAATACCGTTATTGAAATATTATGTCTCAAACAAATTTAAGTTCATTACTATTTTATACTTGATTTCAATGATTTTCAAATACGAATCTATTTTAAATATCCGAATATGTTCTTCGCTCATTTGTAACGTTTAAAATATTTCTCATTAAAGTAAACTTTTAAATTAAAAAATTACTTTATCTACATTTATATTTATTGAGTAATTATGTTTTAAAATAGATTTAAATGTATATTCCATCTATAGCTGGTATAAAGTATACTTCAAGATGTTTTTCAAAGTAACTTCGAAATAAATTTTTAAAAGCATTCAAACTTAAAAGAGTAAACTTTTCATATTTACATGTAAACTTATTTATTTTATTAAAAATAAATGATTTTCAAATGTATTGTAAATTTCTAATTGTCTATGTGCATTTAAAATAATAAAAAAATTCTTCGAATGTTAGCGCCAAATTATTAAAATGCAACCTCTTTAAAATTTCAAAGTAGTTTGATTTTTGTTTCTATTCCAATCTAAAATGTTCAAAATTACATGTAGAAAGATAACTACTACTTGTATAATGATGTTCGCTGATTTCTGTCTAATTTTATATACACATTTTATATTTGCTATTTCTACAAACACTTCCTTAATTAAGAGGAGTACATTCCATCTATAGCTGATATAAAGTATACTTCAAGATATTTTTCAAAGTAACTTCGAAATAAATTTTTATAAGTATGTAAACTTAAAAATAATTTAGTGATATAAGGTTATTTTGTATATAGAACTTAAAATAATTTAAAACAAAAAAATTCTGCAGATTGCTAAAGAAAAACTGTATTTGAATATTTCAGCAACAGATGGCAGCACTTGTAAAATTTAATATTCGCTTGGATTCGAACCAGAACCCACTGGTTTGCGGAGCTGATTCTCTACCACACAAGCCAAAACTTCACACCTGGAATGTACTAGCAAATTGCATCATGCAAAGCATTTAATGCTATTTTAGAATATTATTTTAAAGAGTAAACAGAATATGTTTTCAAGTTGTTTTAGGATTGCAATAGAGGGATAAAAAAAATTCTGTGAAGAACATATGTCAAAATTTATTTTCTGAATTCTGTCGGATTTTTCTTTTTAACGATTCGAGAAAGAGAACATAATTGCATTCGCTAAAACGAGGAAATTGCCACAGTGTAGTAAATATTCTAAAACAATTTAAATTAGGATCCTTTGTGTTTTGCGATGGAATCACTTTAGTTAGCTTATTTTAGAAAACTGATGAAATATGTATATATGGCCAAAGCAAACTCGCGTACGCTCTTGTTTAAATTCACAGAAAGGCGGATTTTCTGAAACGCGTCAATACTGTAAACTAGCAACCCGCTGGTAAATATAAATTTGAATCAGAAGAGACCAAAGAGATTTTATTAGTAATAATATCTTAATTTTTATTATATAATATTTCATGTATATAAAATCGCTTTGGAAGAGATGGTTTGTAAACATGGCCGCTGAACGAGGAGAAATTTCTTGCATCTGATTGGCTACATTTCTTCGCCGTCGACCGACAGTGTGAAGGGGTTTATTTTGCCGCAAAGACTTGCGTGTACCTCGAGCGTTGCCGTGAACCGTCTGCTGTTGCGTTGCGGTGAGTGGGAAGGCACCTTAGAGTCCAAAGTGTTTACATTTTCCTTTAACGCTCTGTTTTTTCGCCAGAGAAACTCCAACCATAGATGTTAATCACATGAAAAACTGGTTCTCTAATATACAAAATTGGACGTGGAAAAAAATGTTTCCAGTTGTTTTATTTTTATTTATTTTATTTATATATTTAAAAGAATGTAAGCTACAGGAGAAAGTCCCAGTAACAGCGTGCAAAGTAAAATTCAATAAAAAAAATTATACAGATTGAAATATTATAGAATGCATTAAAATGCAAACGATTGACAACAAATGATTTTTAAAAGCACTTGCAAATGAATATTCAATACATTAAACTATCAAATATTTACAACAAATGAGTTTTAAAAGCAAGTTCAGATGAATAAAGAACATCAAGATTATCGGGAAAGCTGTTGTATAGTTTACAGAAATTATTAATGGTAAAATAGCAACCAATATTAGTACTAAATTTCCTTTCAGCAAATAAAATCATTCTCCTGGTATAATACTATACTTATTGTGCTTAACCTTTGACGGAATAAAAAAAAACTGTAAAACCAGAGATTTCATGGGTCATACAAGAACTGAATTTCCTCGGATAAAATTTCCATTTGAAAACTTTCCAGTGTCTTTAGTAAAAGTTCTGTACAGTTCCTAACTACTCGTTGAAAATTTCAATTAATGCTATCTCGGGTAATTTCAATCGCATGACAATTGAATTTTTTTAGGCTAATTGTGTTATGGAAAATAGTTTTATAATTATTAAATTAAAATATTTATAATTATTAATTTTTTTTATAATTTAACGCACGACCAAATGCTGCACGACTTTCTCAAAAATGCCCTTGAGGATTTAATTTCCTCTCTTGACCATTCAGGTTCCTAAACCTATCACCAATAGAGCACGTCTGGGGCATGCTGAGACGCCAGTTGCAGCCTTCTTAAACTACCACTGAAATATCTGACGAATGGCAACATGTGTGACAATATCTTCCACAGACGGACATACTTAATTGACTTTATGTCGTACAAATATCGACTTGTATAGTTGCCAGGAGAGGATTTACCGCTTACTAGAATGTCACCTTCTTGTTGCCGTCATTTCTTAATAAAACGTTTTTTTGCTCCCAAATTCTAATCAATTGTATATTTCCACAAACAATACATACATGCCGAATTTCGTGGATATAGCCAATTTCTTATACGTGCATACATTTTTATTGGTATATATATTCTTATGGGTACATATAATTGTACTTTATATATATATATATATATATATATTTATATATATATATATATATATATATATATTTATATATATATAAGTATAAAGGGTCATGAAGGAAATCGTGTAGGGAGTATCGGTTACCGGGAGCGTTTGCCATGGCGGAAAAAGCTTTAACCGGAGTGCTGGGGGTCGCAGCTCCCCCCGGCCGGTACTTCTGTCACACATCTAGAATCTGAACGAGTACATTGCTACTTGTCCTTTTTGGGAATTTTTATAGGAATACACATGTAAATATTGCAGCATAGCGCTTTACAAGTTGTATTATAAATTATTTTTTGCATTTAGCTTTTTAATCTGTTCACTAAAATTGAAAATAAATTTTTCAAGTTTTATAATGTATATATATATATATATATATATATATATATATATATATAACGTTCAAAATGAGTTTCTGACTTTTCAGATCCACCAGAATCGTCAAGGTGAATTAGAAGGCCGAATCTTTGGGCACTTATAGTATCTACTACGCTTCAAAAGTAGCTGAATTTTCGGTTTACCTCGTGGGGGTCGAAAAACGGGGGGATTTTGAAAAAGCCCGCAAAGTTGCTTCGTCTCTCCAAAGGCGCCCCTGGTGACCTAGATGAATGAATACAGACATTTACACATACACATACGTCATACTAAAAACAGTTTCTTCGAGTTCTAGAGTGCTGGAGACTTGCATATCCTTCGGAAACTCGTGTTGCGATTTTCAACACGATTCCAATACTTACTTTCCCTATACCGTACCATGCATTGTAGGGAAAGTAACATTGCTGTTAAAATAAATACGGATACCCGTATTATTAAAATTATTTCAAGTTTGGAAAAATGTATGTCTTTCACATGATTACTAAAGCCACTTCAAGAATAAAATAATTGCCATTGTTTTTCACATAGGCAGGATTGTCATTAGCATTACTTCTAGTTTGCAAGAGTATTGATTAACAAGTCTTGTTATCAGCTTAATCCTGTGGTTGGAATGCATCTGCAGTCGTATAGATAACAATGTACTAAGTGGTGAATCTTATTTACATAAAAGCAAAGCTTATAATCTCTTGTTCCGCAAAATAAACGTTAAAAAATAAATTGTATTTCTGAGTCTAAGCGGGAACAAATACAAGTTTACGACCGAGAGTTTTGTGGTAATTATAGTCAGAATAAACTGTATTTCCGCTCATTTATGTACTTTTTGGGCTTACTTAAGGAAATATCATAAATATTTGTGATTGCATTAAAGGTATAGTATAGTAGAAAAAATATGTTTGAAGATTAAGTAATAGAATTACAAAAAACTCTATTTCATACTTTTTCACAGAAAGACGGTAGAAGCAACTATAAAGCGAATTAGACGTATTATTTTTCAATATATTAATATTTTATGAAAAGTAATCAGGTATACATATACAGTGAAACCCCGATTTTACGTCCCCCGAATCTACGTTTTTCCCGCATTTTACGTTTTTTTCATCAGGTCCCATTTTCCGTATACCAATACATGTTAATTTAACCCAGATTGTAAGTTTGTTATTTATGGACTTTCCCGCACTTTACGTGTTTTCCCTGGACTGGAAAGTAAAAAAAATTAAAATTTGCAATAATTTACAAAAAAATTTGCAAGAAAAAAAAGCAATACTACTATTTTTTCCTTTTGTGCTTTTTTAAAGCTAATCCACGTTGTTGAAAGTTAATCATGAGAACAGAAACGCATTCCACAGGCTCCTGTCTTCTGAAATCCTGTCTCCTGTCCAGACTCCTATCTTCCTGTCTTCTTGGATTCCCCCCCCCCTCCCTTTGTTGAACACCCGCTGTCGCGGACTGCTCCCTTCCCGGGGAAGAACACTCCAGTTAACCAATCAGATGGAGTGGTTCCTTTTCTTTCGTTGGGGAGGAGGGGGGCAGACCTTACCTTTCTCCACGTTTTCAGATAAGCCTTTTAGTTGCTGTTTAGCACACGGTGGTCGCATTTCTAATATTTTTGTGCCAAAATGACGAGTAAAAAACGCAAAAACCTTTCTGTTGCTGAGAAAGCCGAAATTGTTAAACAATTTGATGAATTTCACGGAACCAAATTAGCGTTCGCTCAATCGCAAGGAATTCCCGTGACAACCCTGCAATCCATACTACAGAAAAAAGAATGCATTGAAATAACATCGAGAAAGTGGGTGAAAATAATTCCAAGAAACGGAAAACATTGAAAAAATCGCCGTACGACGAGCTGGAAGGTATCTTAGTAAAGTGGTTGAAAGAAGCTCGTGCCGCGAATGTACCTATAAATGACACGATAATAAGAGAAAAAGCTCTAGAAATCGCCGATAGGCTTGGTGGTTTGAAAGACTTCACAGCTTCAAATGGTTGGATTGACAGAATGAAAAAAAGACATAATCTTGTGTATAGATCGCTTTCGGGAGAATCATCAAGTGTAGATGAAGCTACAATAGAGGAATGGAAGAAAAATCTACCAAATTTGACCAAAGGATACAAGCTAAAGGGCGTATTCAATGCGGACGAGACCGGATTTTTCTTTAACCACCTACCGGATAAAAGTTACGTTGCTAAAGGAGACTCCTGCCATGGAGGGAAGATGTCTAAATTGCGCCTTATGGTTTTACTGTGCTGTAATTCTGATGGAAGTGAGAAGCTGACGCCTCTTGTTGTTGGAAAGTCGCGCAAACCACGATGCTTCAAAAACGTTAGAAGTTTTCCGACAAAGTACGAAGCAAACAAAAAAGCGTGGATAACCCAAGCCCTTTTCGAAGACATTTTGCGCAAACTAAACAAACAAATGAAGTTGCAAAATCGTAAAATAATTTTACTCATTGATCAATGCACTGCACATCCGGATTTGCAGCTGTCTAATGTACCTGTCGTATTTTTTTCTGCAAATTGTACAAGCAAATTGCAGCCTTGTGATCTCGGCATTGTTCGATCTTTCAAGGTTTATTACAGAAAGCAACTTGTCCGGAAAGCTGTAGCTGAACTAGAAAATGGAAACCTAAATGACGCCTGCAAACTAAAGTTAAGTGTTCTAGAGGCTATGCATTTTATTTCCGCGTCGTGGAGAAACGTTACACAACAGTGCATTTCCCATTGTTTTGAAGAAAGCGGAATCGTAGCGTCTAATGAACCGGGAACAGATGAAGAATCAGCTGCGGTGGACTCGGAGGAGGACAACGAAACACTTATCTATGACTTCGGCGATTACATCCCGGAAAACTTAGCAACATGCGAAGCTGAAAGAGCTACTGCTCCATCCGTAGACGACCTTATGGACTTTTCGTCCGTCGATGAATATGAACAAGAACAACCGGAAACACAGCCCGTCCCTTCTTTCAGTATTGCATTGAAGAGCTTACAAATTGTGAAAGACTATTTTCTTTCTTATAAAGACCAGGAAAAAAACTTGCAAAGTATTTCAATCCTAGGAGATGCTGCATTCACTTTGAACTCAATGACTAAAAAACAATGCACTATTACGGACTATTTTCAACCTAAACGCCAGGATTCGTAACTAAATGTGTTAAAATGATCTTAAAATGGTATGTATAATAATGTTCTTTTCGTAAAATATACATATTATACCTTTTGAAAGAGTCATCTTTAATACCTTTAGTTTTTTTCTATTTGATTTTTGCATTCTATGTATTTCCCGTATTTTACGTGTTCCCCGCATTTTACGCTTTTTTCACCCAGTCCCTTGAGAAACATAAAATCGGGGTTTCACTGTATTTGAAAAATGATGGTATGCTGATTTTTAGATTAAAATGAAAACAATAAACAGTAAAATCCAGTTAATTTGAAAAACAATAAATAAAATGTTTAGGTAATATTCAATTCAAACTACAGCAAACGCCAGTAAGACAGTACGAAATGCCTGCAAATGGGAATATCTTTAACCCAACGAAATAAATCTTGCCTTTTGGTCTCAGGGTCAAACTGCGGCAAAGCCAAATGCAAGTCTTTGGGCTTTTTTGCTACTTGACAACTGATTATTATCTTGAAATTCATAAAAGAAACTAAATATATTTCCATGTAAGAAACGATTTACACACGCTGTTGCAGATTTGACAAAAAATATTACTTTACATTTGTCTCGCTTGAGTAAAAGGAGGTACCACATTAATTAAATAATATTCATCATACGTTTTTCCCCTTCTTTGATCACAAATCTTCGTGATTTGACTTTCGGCACACACATTATCTACCTGTTTTCTCCCTTCTGCTGCATTAAATGCAACTCTGCACCCCAGAAGCTATTAATGCACAAAGGCGTAAAAATGCCTAAAGCGCCGATAAGATAAGTTTCCCCTGATGGCATCCTGCTCTCATAAGACTTCATTAAAGATCGCTAAATCGTCTTTTATCATCTCAAGATAGAAAAACAATTGGGTAGAAACCGTGCTAAAAGGACTGAGGGGGCGTTATTAGCATTTTTAAATATCAAACTCTTGCTTTTTGATTATATTTCAGTAAATTACATTAAAATATATTCTAGAACCAGCAGGTAGTTTATGCAAAAATTATTTATTACATATCGTGTTTATTCATACTTTAACACATATCGTGCTTATTCATATTTTAATCTTTAATCACCTCAGGTGAGGAGCCCAGTCGTTTGATTTACAGCTTTTTAAAACCCTCGTCACTATCTATGTCTATGCGACGGTTGGTATGAAAATGAAAAACGCTTTTATGAGAAAGCGTAAAACTTTTGAAGACTGTGACCTTAGCATTAATGCGAAATGGTAGCATGCCGCACGAAAACCTGCTGACATGTAAACACATACAAAATATATACACACTTATGGTACATAGAGCCAACGGCGGTACCGTGCTAAAAACACCGGTTCTCGTTAGATCACCGATGTCAAGCAGCATCGGGCGTGGTTAGTACTTGGATGGGTGACCACCTGGGAACTCCGCGTGCGTGCTGTTGGTACATTTCGGGCGCGGTAGCCCGATGGTTTGCGCGCTGGATTTGCACGCTGCCACAACTGCCGCCGTGTTACTGTGGAGTACGATCACGTTAAACATGTGGGTCCGTAAGTCCTTCCGAGAGGTTGGTGGTAGGGGAAGGAGGGTATGTGGATGCCTCCACCACTGGGTTCCGGTCTAAATTGGGTGGCACTTTCCGGTCTTCCAAACAGTTACCTTACACCTTTCTGGTAGGTCGGACGGTCTGGGTCTCAACAACACTTATGGTACATATAAATAGTTATATGACATACAGTCACTTAAGGAAACAAATAAAATAGTATTGCCATGCTAAATTATTTTAAATGAAAAGCGAAACACTCTAAACACTGGAAAATAAGTAGTTTCTGCTGTGAGAGAGATGGACATCGAATGAGATCGAACATCTATTTACAATAATTAAAGAATAAATTATTAGAAACAAAAAATTGGTTGTATATTCATGAAAGTCAAAAGATGCAGTTTTTTATGTAATATTACTGAATGTATACACTTAAATTACCTTTATAGACTAAAATAAGTGCACATACATATAAATACAAAATTTTAGAACATGCAATATTATATTATTCTCTATATTGAAAAAATGTACACTCATATAAACGCAATTACTTTATTTGATTTTTTTATAATTTATTTGAAAAATATGCAATATCTAGAGAATGGTTTATATTAACGGTCTAAAGTTTGCGTTATTCATTTTGCAAGAAAAAATTACATACGAAATGGATCATTTACATAACGATATTGAAGGTTTTGATTTTTTAATGAATTTTTTTAAAAAACTTTTCGAAAATTTGGGGTTTTCCGAACATTTGATTGCGCCTAAAGTCAATAGGGTTTCAGTATTCACTGACTGTAATATTTCGTTCAAATCGATCCATTCCTTCGTGGGATATCGCCTTCACAGTCTGTATGACACAGAAAATAACACATACACACATACATTCATACATCATCTCCCATGTTCGGTTCGAGTTTAGGTATGCTTGAAACGCACTGTTCCGTCGAACACTCAAATTCGAATTATCGACCCCACCGCAGTACTTTCGCTATACATTATGCTATGTGTACAGGATGTCGCAAAATATTGAAACACGCTTTAATTCTTTACCTGTTGGAGATAAGTGGGTAATGCAAATTGCAAAAATGTTGAAAGTAAGGTAGGAAATAAGACTACGTTAATGAAATAGTCCTTCCATTAATTTTCAAAAAGTTATACTTTTTAAATTTTTATAAGTCCCCCTTAAACAAATTTGGTCAATCAGAAATTTTTTATTTTTAATGCAACAAGATCATTAAAAACGCGCATAGCTGTATCTTTAAAATCAATTGAATTATGATAAAGGAAAACATCTGACTTATGCCACTTTTCCGCACCACGTGAAAGGCTGTTTCATCCGTGAAAATAGGGATCATAAACAAATTGAAGATGGAAATTGTTTAGACCAAAAATACGTTAATATGTGTCAAAATTTTTTATCACAAATGCATCTAAATAAAGCATTACAGAGACAAAGATCATATAAAGCAGTGATACTCATTACGTGGTTAGGAAATCATATGTATTATCATCCAGTTTCATCTTTTTTGTGATATGTCACACATTGACATTTCTATTATGATATATGGTCCCCATTCAAAATATTCAATTTTCAATTAAATATAACTCGCTCAAGTTTAAAGATACAGATATGCGCTTTCTTTTAATGATCTTGTATTAAAAATAAAAATTTTCTGATAGACCAAATTTGTCTAAGGGGGTCGTATAAAAATTTAAAAAGTGTAACTTTTTAAAAAGTTAATGGGAGGACTATTTCATTAACGTAGTCTTATTTCCTACTTTACTTTCAAAATTTTTGCAATTTACATTGCCCATTTACCTACAACAGGTGAAGAAACAAAGCGCGTTTCTATCTTCTTGGGACACCTTGTATAGGGAAAGTAACAATATGATGGTACAGTAATTAACCTAAAACATAAAGTAATCCTGTGCAAAAAAGAGAAAGAAATTGATTTAATTCGAAATAAGGATAGGTGATTAATAATTAATTGAATCTTACTTAAACTTCTAAATTTTACTAGTATAGAGTGGATATTAACACGAATATATCGGACGCATCAAATAATACATTGGCTCGTCTAACCTTCAGCTGTCTAAAATATATTTTAAAAAATAATTTTGGAACAAAGGCTTATAAATAGATATCTTCTTATCTGATACTGATTATGACGCAATTGATCCTAATTAATATTAATTATAAATGTATGAAAAAGCCGAATGGTACCTTAAAATCCAGAAATTTGTTATCGTTTTCAAATAATGCTCCTTTTATGGTCAGGGAATACAATGGATTGAATACATCATATTTTATTATTTAATATTATTCATTGATTGACGATGTATGGCTATAGCTATGGTATCTCATACTCATCTAAAAGATGTAAATTTCTTATATATTCCTGGAAAAGGAGGAAACTAACATTACAGAAGCTTTTGGATTCCCCCAGGGTAAATTCTTTTCCCTCCTCTATCTCCTCTTTTGTAGTGTTTGAACAATATGTGGATTTGTTTCATGTATTTCTTCTCTTTGGAAAGGTACAGTTGCTTAGCTGACTATTAAAATTGGATTAGATCGCTGAAAGCCATATTTTAGCACTGTATTATACAAAAATCTATTATCAGGACACACTTTGGAAAGGTTGAAGGATTTTATATCATTTAGTTGAATTATGTTTCTATAATATCTATAAATACTATGAAAAATGTTTTACAGTTTAGTGTTTAGCATATCTATATAAGTATCTAATGTGTTTTTCTTTCCCCCACTCTAGAAGTGCCCCCCCCTACGGTGATATACGGGGTTGAATTTATAAAACGACAGACCTAGTCGGAACAGAACCCAGAGAAGCCGATTTTTCAATTTCTTCGAGGGGGGGGGGCGTAAAATTGGGTTTTTAAAAAATGTTTTTCAGTCACTCCAATAGCAGCCCTCCCCCACCAGAAACCTATAAGATTGAATTTTTGTACATTCACAGTATCGATATCGAGACATAACCTAACGGAGTCGATTTTTCAATTTCTTCAGGGGAGCAAAATTGGGAGGGCTTTCTAAAATGATTTTCAGTCACTACAGTAGCCCCCGTTAACCTACAAGATTGAATTTTTGTGCACATAAAGTATTGATAACGGGGGCAGAACCGAGCAGAGCCCTTTTTCTTTTTCAATTTCTCAATATAAGTTTTGAGACTGGCTACAAGCTCCCCCAGTGATCTACAAGTCTAAATTGTTGCGCGAATTACAGTATCGATAAAGGGACAGAACCTAACGGAGCCAATTTTTCAATTTCCCCTTAACGAAAAAAATTTTGTTTTTCAAAATGTCATTTCAGACTCTCCAAAAGTCCCCCGTGACCTAGAAGGTTGAATGTATGTATGTTTATAGTTCCGACATTCCCTCAATATAGGCCTCAATATAGTCCAGACAGATCTTAATGGAGACGTAATTTCAATTTCTCTTTCAGTGCAGTGAAAATGGGGGGTTTGTAAAGTTTTTCCAAACCACTCAGAAACCCTTCAGAGGTCCTAGAAGGGTGAATATTTGCATACTTATAGCACCAGCTAAGGAAAAGAACCTAACAGAGTCGCATATTCAATTTCATCCCCAGGAGAGCTTTACCAGATCCTGCAGAATCATCCAGTTGACCTAAACGGCTGAATTTTTAAGACTTAGGGGTATTGACTACGGGCCAGACTTCAAAGGAATTTTTAATGCTAAGAAATATACATTATTTAACGAAATAAAATATATTAATCCAGAAAGATCAACCATACATAAAGCATTGGTTATGAAACACTTTCCAACTTCCTTACTACATTAATTTATTATAATTGAAAACTTAAAACTTCATCGAAAAAATGAACTTCATTCAAATGACGGCATTGAAATATAAATTGCCTGATTTAAGCATATCAAAAATGCGATACATTCCTCGGAAATATGTTTAAAATTATCATAATACTACAATAATTTATTATATTTGAAAACTTCATCGAAAACAAATGAAATTTATGAATGACGTCATCAAAATATAACACGCCTGGCTCTCTCTATAAAAGCAGCATTTCATTTATAAACATTTTTACATTCATTTTATTCATCACAATACTATAATAATTTATTTTATTTAAAAATTTAAGACCATGGAGGTACAAGTGTTAAACTCTATGCTTAAAACTGCATCGAAAAAATTGTCCTTCTCTCTGTGAAATCAATGCATATTTCATTCATATAAGCTATATTGCAGACTCCATGAGCTAAATAATTTTGCGTTAAAGAAACGCAGCAATTTTTATACAACTCATTCCACATAGTTTGCTGTTTACATTTTCCATAAGTGAAACGTAGGCTTCGTTGTAGGAATAATCAAATTCGGATGACCGTTTAAACTCAAATATATTGTAAATGCGTTGTTTCAGTATGTAGATGCACAGAATTTAAGCAAAAATAAAGCGGTTTTAAGACGGATACAACACTAAATATGAATTAAAAAGAACTTTAAAAATCACGATTTTGACACAAGATGGATGCCATATTTTATTTTGAAGTGGGTCACGTGATCTCTTCATGTAATGGTCACGTGATCACTCCATATAAAAGGTGTAATTATTATTTTAATTTTTATTTAAAAACTACTGAATATATTTTTTTTATATATTTTATGGGATAATTTGAATATTTCCTAAAATTTTCGAAGGAATTTGTGAATTTTAAATCTGCTTAAAAAATGTTTGAAAAATTAGGTCCCATGGGGTTCAATGTATTTCATGTTTTCAAACCGGCTTCAATCCAAAACTAATTGGGTGATATTATACATTTACATTCCCATAGGGCCCACAGACCGTCTGAACAACATACTAAAATTTCATTCTGATTAAGTCATTTTTACGGCAGTTATCGTGCTAACGGACAGACAGACAGACAGACAGACAGAATGAATAAAGTCATAAACACTTTTCAACTTTGTTGTAAAGTGTTAATAACAAATGCAACTTAACTTTTAAAAGTATTGGTTTTCCTGTCTCTCAGAGTTTTAAATACTATTCAAAGAACAAAAGGATATGTGTTGTATGGTCTGATATGGCCGGGATGATGTTGCCAGAGTCGCCATACATGACTGTTAATCAGGACACTCTGATCCGAATTTTTGTTCCCAATACATTAAGATTTTTACGATTGCGATTGTGAAAGTGTTTAGATAATAAAGCTTTACTTTTATATTTCTTAACCGATAAATTTTTGAAAAAGGTTTTCGGAAAACACGATGATTTCCTGAAACTCTTAACATGAAGGTTTTCTAAAGTCGAAATTCCCAATATTCTACTAAGAATGTGAGTATTCTACTAAGAATGTATTCTACTACATGTGAGTTGCAAGACCCACTTGTGCCCAAATGATTTTCTCTCTCGCTTTTAGATTCATTGGAAGCGGATTTGAATTCTGGGTACGAGTGGAGAGCTCTGCGTATGCATACATGGTTCGTAAAATACTTTAAACTCTAGATTTGGCAGGAAAACTCTTAGCATGATGGTTAACCAAAGACCAAAAGAGACTTCGTGTGAGATGAAAGACCCACTGTACTTAAACATGCATTCTCTGGCTTGACAACTATAGTAACTGTATTTGAATTCTGAGTATGAGTGTAGAGCTCTGCATAAGCACACATGGTTCGAAAAAAAAAACATAATCTAATTAAATCCGAGATCTAGTTCCAAGCATTGATAAAAAAACTGTTTTCTTGTTACATTTTTGTGTGACAAGACAGTTTTCTCTTCCCACAGAGCAGTTGGATGCATATTTTTTAGAGTGTATTATATTCTACAATTATCAAGTATTCTAAATTATTCTACAATAGTGTAATAGCAGCAGAAAGGGTTTGAGCCCCTGACTCTGTTTAGTAAGAAGGTGTAAGGTTTTACCTATGGAGGTATGGCATAGAGATACCATTCTGGAGTATTATTTGGGCGTCTTCGGTTTAAATACAGATTTCTGCTAATATAATGTTCGTCAAGAAGAGTTTAATTTTCAATTGGGAGTAAAACTGGCGAGTAGGTGTACCATATTTATCACTATTTAGATGGAGACATTGATTATGGAGACTTGGATTATGAAGACTAGGATGGACAGGAATGTTTAGACCTGACCGGCATATTTGAAAATAGTTTTGTTGGTTCAACCAACTCAAAATTAGCAAAAAAACTTGACAAAATTAGCAACAGGAACATAACAAAATTATGATAATATAATATGATCTTTACACAGTAGTCCTTACAGAAGGAGAATGTAAAGTTTTATCCGTCATGGCCAGTCTCGGTCTCAGTATACCTGAATGCTAGTCAATAGACCCGGGATCATTCCCGGTTTTGGTAGTTAGGGATGCTTTATTGAAATGATCTTCTACATGCGGATTAATCAAAATATAATTATAATCATGTAATAGAATCAATTTTAATAACCTTAAGGACAATAACTTCTGGCGAAATCTCTTCTATTCCTATTGTACATTATCTGTTTATTTGTATTTTTCTCGTATATTTTCATTTTTATATATTATCCATATATATTTAAGTACACATACACGTAGTATATTTGCATATATTTAAGATATGGTACGTAGGTGGAAATAGAGCAATCTGATATACAGGTAAGTTGATACAGAAGTTGTACAACAACGTGCATTTTTAATGTTGTATTTTTAAAGGGAGAAGCCTAGTATTTATATCGTTAATTTGTACATATCTTAAGCAATCTAATTTAATTAATCAAAATAACGCAATCAAAACTACTTTTGATAGAACAAAGTATTTTTGTGTTGATCTTTGATGTCTTCTGAACAATTTGGATAAACATTTACATATTCTTTGAGGGCTTATTTTAGTACTAAATGTTAAGATCATTTTGTTATTAGTTATACCATTTATTTTCTCTAATTTAACGTATCATGGTTAAAATGTAGAATCGTCATTAGTAGCAAACAAATTTGTTTAAAATAGGGAAAGTTGCAACTATGCTTAAAATGACCCCAATTACATCTGATTAATTATTTCATTTGTTCTAAGGCAATGGTTTTCAAGTAACCTCACCACGTCTTAAGGTATATCTAGAGTAAAGATACAAATTAAATACAACCAGACAAAGTGACAAATATTAAAACCCCGAGTAATATGTTAAATAATGTTTTTCATTATTTTATTATTTATTATTTTATGTTTATTTTATTATTTTATGCTGTTAGCATTGAAAATACACTTTGCTACAAAACAATATATGTCCATAAGAAATTGAGCTACAACCGCGAAACCCGGCATGCATGTATCGTTTGAGGAGATATGCAAATGATTAGAATTTGGAAGGGAAAAAAAAGAATGCTTTATTAAGAAATGGCAGCAACAAGTATGTAACATATTAGTAAATAGTAAATACTTACCTGCCAGCTATATAAGCAGATATTCGGTGCTGCATAGAGTCAAATAAGTTGCTTATGTCCCTCTGCGGACAATTCTGCCAGAAATGTTGCAACTGGTCAGTTCATTTATTTGTATTTTGAGAAGCCGTCCCAGCATTTCTCAGAGGTGTTCTATTGGTGATAGGTTTGGGAACCTGGGTGGCCATGGGAAAGTTTTAAATCCTCAAAAACATTGTTGAGAAAATCGTGTAGTATGTGGTCGAGTGCTGCCTTGTTGATAAATGGAAACTAGGCGGCTTGGCAGTATAGACAGATCAATCGGTTGCAGAATATCGTAGACGTACAAGCTAGCCGTCATATTGCCTTACAGTACAACTAGAGGAGATCGTCTATTGAGCGAGATGGTTCCCCAGACTTCTCAGACTGCACTCCAGACTCCTCAGACTTCCCAGACTGCACCCCAGACTGTAACGGCCGTATACCTCTCGACAGCAGATGCGGGATCGAAACGCTGGCCAGTCTTCCTCTACACACGTATGAGGTGGTCATCAACACTGAGAAGCGGAATTTGTCGCTAAAGACAACATGCTTCCAATCGAACATTATTTAGGTTAAGCGATCCCGGTACCAATCCAGACGGCTCTGCCTATGTTGAGGTGTCAGTGGCTCATTAATGGACATCGATATCTAATACCACCTTCTGCCAGTCGTCTTCAAGTAGTATCCCTTGATACAGGATGCATAGATAATTTCAAAAGTCATCAAATGGTTGATAGTCATGCAAGATCCTCTTGAGGAGTTGTCTGTTTGAGGAGTCTTGAGCCTCTGTGACGGCTACCTGTGCTTTCTCTGATCCACTGTTTCCGACACCGAGCAACTACCATAACTTGACCAAGATGGCGACTGATACGTTTGTTAGACTAATCAGCTTTCTTTCGGCCTATGATGCGACCTCACTTTAAATACGACAATTGTTCATTTCGTCGCCGAGTACGCCTTATCTTTGTACACAACTTGCGGTATCAAAGCAGAAAATTCAGTTCCAATTGCACGTGAGTGAGAAAAGTGGTTACTTTAAATACTGCAGGATGGCTTCATTTTCATTCTTGTTGCATGAGACAACATCATTGGCGTTATCAGTTGAATCATTTGCATAACTCTTAAAACGACATTTAAGTACCGAGTTATGGGCAGCTCAATTCTTTATATGTGCATATATTTTTTTTGACAGTGTATAATAATCTGCACTCTGTAAAACTCTATTTTTTGTAATTACAATAATGTTTTTCTTATCAATATCAACTTCCTTTAAGTGCAAATTGATAGGATTCTACTTAGCTAACTGAAAACATTTCTGGATTATCTGATTCTAATTCCAAAAAATTTTATTGATACAATCAATAGAGAAAGAAGCGAAAGACATTTCAATATTTTTGAATTTTTTAATTGTGAGTGAGGGAAAACAAATTATTTAATAATCTCAGCGTAAATGTAGAAATAAATTTTAATCTCGAACGATATTGAACCAAATTGAAGATGTAGGACAATTCAATTCAAAGTAGTACTATATAAATTATTATTATCCATGTCATGTAGTTGCGATACAGTCATAAGATATCGACGTAATACAATGATGTAAAAATTAGATAGATAAAAATTTTCTCCTAGATGAAACTCTGTGCTGAGTTTCAGCTCCTTACGTACTCTGGAAGTCAAAAACAAGTCCATCAAAATGAAGTATATAAAACAACGTAAGAACGTAAATAATTAACTTGTAAACTTGATAGATGAAATTGTTCCTCAGGATGAAACTGTGTGACGAGTTTCGGCTATCTACTCACTTTGAGAGACGAGAACGAACACCTCAAAGATGTTAAACAAACGGACAAAGCGAGAGCTAAATTGCAGTTAAGAAAAGGTGTACAGAAAAAATACAAAAGTTAAAAACTAAAAATGTATCAACTTCCCCAATATTCCCCGTATATATATATACGAATAAATTCAAAATCATATGACATTTTTTTACAAAATATAAGAAATAAAGCAATGTACGACACCTCTCATAATAAGTCAACACATTCTGTTTCTTTTTCTTGCGCTATTTTTCTGTCTCATTTAGCTTGGGGGGATTTCTTACAAAACATTTCAAGATAAAATCACATTTTTCATTTTTGCCGTTCGCCTGATAGAGCCGTTCCTTTCGCTGGAGTACTCTTTTGAGAGTTAGTTTATAAAGACTTCCATTTATAGAAAGTATTAAAATATATCTATTTCAAATTTTGCTCAACTCGAAACGTTAAATACATTTTTTACATGATTTTAATTTATAAATGGGGTGGAGAGAAATTTGAAGCTAAATTTTACTCAACATTTTGTTAAAATAATAAATTCAATTTGTGCTGTTTTACTTTTCTTACATACAGAGTATAAAATATAGGAGAAGCACTGTAACGGGGTCGATAATTAGAATTCGAAATTTCGACGAACGAGTACATTTCAAACATCTCTGAACTTGAATAAAATGTTTTTGAAGTGATGCCTGCGTGTGTGTGTGTGTGTATGCGCGCGTGTGTGTATTAGTGCCTGTGTCCTTGGGTTTGTGGATGCAATCTCACCCGAATGAATGCAGCGCTTTAAGCGAAATTTAGTACATTATGGTAATCAGTGAATACTGGAACTCTGTTGATTTTGAACGCAATCGAATGTTCGGAACACTCCCAAATTTTTGAATGAATTTTTGAAAAAAATCATAGAAAATCAGGACTTTCGCTAATGTCAAATAAATAATTAGTTTACATTTAATTTCTTATTTTCAAGCAAATGACATGAACCCCCAAATATTTTAATTAAATTTAGAAAAATGATAATAAATAAAGACATTCAATAATGTTAAATAAATAATTATTTTGTACGTATTTCTTTATTCTAAACGGGATGACACAAATTTTACAACGCTAGCTTGAACCAGTCTCGAGATATTTTTCTCTCTTCAAATAAATGTATATAAATTTACATAAAAATATACAGTAGTAAGTATCATCAAATGTGTATAACTTGGCGATAAATTTGGCGCCTATGGCGACTAATTTTACGAAATATTGCTATACTGACGACTTTTAATGTGAAACCAAATTGATGGAAATTTCTTTGAACTGGCACACTGGCAAAAATGAAACCAAATTAATAAATTAATAATTAACGTATTTTAACATAATGAAACGTATTGCTTAGCAGATTTTATCAATGTTTCCAATTGCGCCGCCTCGGATCTCGTCCATCATTATTTCGCAATAAAATAAGTAAAGTACTTGCATTATGTAGAGAAAGTCATGTGTTTCCCACATTTTTATTAAATGTATATTGCGCAATAAGATTACTATAAGTAAAGTTTAATTTTTTGAATATATACTTTCACTCCTGTTTAAAAATATTGCATGGTTTAATACTTGCATATGCCATTCGTGAAAGATGTACAGCCGCGGAAAAAAAACGCCCCACCCTCTGTTAATCGAGCATCGTTCATTCTAAATAAAATTGAAAGATACCATTTCATTAGGAATAACATCCTCTACAAATTAATGTGCGCAAAATTTGCGTTAAGGGGCAATCTTCATATCTAAACGAGCACAAACTTTGAAATTTTCAATGGCAACACCCAAGTTTGACAACTTAGTTCGAATCTAGAGCAAAATTCAACCTGTAATACCAAATTTCTTTTTTTGAAGCACAGGAAGGGTCATTTCTATAAACGGAAATAGAAATCTTTAGTTAACATCATAAATCCACTGGAATTCGATTCTGAATCCTTCCAGTTCTATCTGTAACCAATCCTGAGATCATGTTTCAATAATTTTGTTTTGGATCGGTAGTGCAAATAATCCAAGAGTAAAAATTTATCGTAAATCCTTAACTCCGTCCAGAATTTAATGCTGAATCCGTATTAAAGCTATATCTTTAATGAATTCCGAGGAAGAGATGTTTTGAAGAATATTTAAATATTTTAATCGGAAGTGACATAACCAGAACCGGAAGTGGAAATCCTTAGTGAGTACTTCCAATCCTTCATAATTTAATGCTGAATTTATATAAGCTCTATCTATAACCAATCCTGAGAAATAAATGTTTCATGGAAAATTTTTGAACCAGAAGTGGAAAAGTAACAGGAAGTCAAAATCCTTTGTAATCCACCTGGAACTTGATACTGAATCTGTGGTAAATAGAATTTTAAGTTGAAATTTTAGATTAATTATTATTAACATAATATTATCTTAACATGGTCCTAAAATCGCACATAGTGGAACTCATTATTACTGCAGTACATTGCGTTTTGTATGCCCGCTAATAACCCGCCAATTATTTATCTTTCGCGCGAGTTCTGTAAAAGAAAATTAATTATTATAATACTAAATTGATTGCACCGTTTTAATTTTAACAATAAAACACTTATTAACAACATAAAATACTTAATAAATTCATTGCACAATCAATTATATTATTTCGGTGGCGGGAGACAATGTGATACCATTAATAAAAATACTTAAAATGGATTAGGACCTGGTATCCAATTTGAGGAACATATATCTTCCAGGCTGTCTTGGCTTGGCCGCCGGCAGGTACTTCGCCGATCATATTACTTGAATTAACTCGAAGTATTATTCTCCACACGTAATACGACGATCATATTGTACTGCTGGCTCGAACACTCGTACTTATGAAGTGCTCATAGTCATAACTGTATTCGCCAAGTCATACGTAAGTCATCTTCTCCCTATCTCGCTATACCTTAAGCGTCGTGCTGTACAACCGTTTTTTACCAAGTCAAGTCATCGTCTCCAAGTTATCTGTATATCTTTTTTTATCGTCGTTCTGTATGTCACAGCTTGTGGCTCTTTTGCCTCAAGACTGACATTCCCCCTTTGCTCTCATTTGCGGCATTCGGTGTGATGCTACAAGCACTTTCTCCATTGGATAGCCTTTCCATCCAATGTCGTTACTTCACATTTTCTTAAGGGTTCGACCCCTCTTCTGTCTTGAAATCCCTAAATTTATGGTTTTATCTGACCTTTGGGTTCACGTGCTGTAAACCCTGGCGTCATTCAGACTGGAGGTATTGTCCGATATTTCGAAAACATAAATAATGTACATAAAACTGTCGCACCATAACAAATTTGAGATCTATTTCTGGTCTCACAGAATCTACATCAGTCATCATCTAAGCTCTACCTATAGCAGAACCTGTAAAATAGATGTTTGAAAAAAAAGTGAAGAAGAAATAGGAAGTTAAAATTCTTAGTTTCCCACTTGTAAATAACCTTGCTGCCCGAACCGGGAATCGAAACCTGAATCGTCGAACTGGCTAGATGACGCTCTATAGTTGAGTTACTGGGAATTCTAAACCAGTCAGATAGATATCTATCTGACCCAGTGAGATAGATGGCATGCAACTGACACTCTGACTGACCACCTCCTGCTATTTTTATTTGAGGTTAGCCTCCTGTTGCTATTTAAACCCCAGGTTATCCGCCTGCTGCTGTTTTTATTTTACAGGTCAGTTTCCTGCTTGATCGTTGACCTCCCGATTCCAAATCAACGCTCAATATTCCAGAGTTCACTGATTCCGTGCTAATTGTGTTAGGGTCACTTTCAGACCATCGACGTATTTTCACTAACTTACAGGGTTGATTTGTTCAGAAACCATTGCAAAGAACCTTGCTGCCCCTACCGGGATTCGAAACCTGGATCTTCGAAATGGCCAGTCGACGATCTACCGTTGAGTTATTGGAACAAAATTACAAGTTCTTATAGTCAAAGTGGACTCTTCACACTCTACCTCCTCTAGAATTCCATGCTGAATACACATCATTCATCATCAAAGCTCTATCTGTAGCCAATCCTGAGAAATAGATGTTTTAAGTAAAATGAAAGTTTTTGAACTGGAAATGGAAAAAAACCCGGATGTGGAAATCCTTAGTAATACCACCAAAATTAAATAATGAACGCACATCAGTCACATCTAATCTCTCTTTGAGAAATAGATAATTCAAGCATCATTTTTGCTGCCAATAAAACTTGGTTATCTTAATTAACAAAGTTACAGTTCTATGGAGTTTTATGAGAATAGCCCTCGATTTTTGGAACAATCTTTTTCAAACATCAGAAAACGTTATAAAAACATAATTATGCATAAAAATTTTACTAAAACGCTTATTTATTATGTGATTTTGTTTAATGCGAATGACATAATTTATAAGACGCCAAAATGTGCAGTTCTCAAGATATTTGATGTTTTTGATATGAAATGAAAAATTCATACAAAATAAATTAAATACATTGTTATGAGATAAGTGAATGTTTTGTAAATACTTGTATCTTAACATTAATGACCACCATTATATAGAAGTTATTACGAGACTAGATAATTGTGGATGGATACCACTATGATCATAAAGGTATAGTATTCCTGATTGGCCAAGATAAGGTTTAGGTCCAAGGAAGGAATTGGGTAAGCAAATTTATAGCTCTTCCACTGACTACTTAAATACAATATCACAAGGCCCGTAAAACTGCAGTAATGATCTGTTGCATTACCTAATAGCTATGTGCAATACCGTCTGTTTGGAATCTGTTAGGTTATTGTTGGGCATCTGTTTGGTATATGTTACTTAATCTGCTGTTTGGTTATTTAGATAAGCAGCCAGCTGCTATAAGTTGAGTGAGTAGACAATAAATGCGTTTAATTTAACTTCTTGCATCTGTGTGTTATTGACCCTGGCCGCAAGGTCCTTTGGTATTTATTACTGCCAAAAGTTTAGAGTTGTGTTATTTTTGCTTGACATATCTAGGTAATCCCGCAGCAGAAGTCAATATGTCCTTTACAACAGAGCCTAACCAGGGCCTAACCTACAATGGTGCCCAATCAAGATAGTAGAGTGACAAACTCCATCTGAGTTAAAGGCACGTCCTTTACAAAATTAAGCAAATGGAACAAAATTTGGTACACTTTTTGCAATTAATAAATCTGAGTAGCCTATTGATTATCCATGAGCATCTTTACGTTTTCAAACAATCTCTTTCGAAAGTCGAGAATGATCATAAAAACAAAATTACGTTGAAATTTATTTCAGAAACATTTTATATGTAATTCCTCATTTAGAAGTGAATGATATAACTTAAAAAACCATAATAACACCGTTCTTGCAATACTGCGATTTTTTTTATCAAAAATGAAGAAAATTATAAAAATTTAAATACTGTCACTGTTATGACGTAACTACGTGATTTGTAAATACTGACTGTACTTAAGTACTATGTACTTTGTAAGAACTATCTGTAAGTTTGACTATAAATAAATGGGAAATGTTGCTTGGTAGCTATCACGAGTTTTTCTGGAAATATTGGATATTTTTCCTTTCCCAAAGGAAACCGTACTGGATAGAAAGTACTGTTTTCATGAAGCGTGGCCTGGTATCATGTATTACCACGCCCCTGATGACGTTACGTTCGTCTATCTACTACTTCTGATATATCTCAAAATAAATGTTTCACTTTATTGACATTTTGAATGCTTATTTTAACAATAACAATAACCCTATCGATTTCAAGTGAAATACATAAGTTTTAATTTGTATTATTTTTCAACAAAATCGAAATGTGTAATTTGTAGGGAACGCCATGACTTGGAAACATCAGCTATATTTACTACATTATCGACTCTGCGTCGATTGCACTGCTGAGTTTACTAAATTACTGCACTTTAATGTTTCTGACTGAAAAATAATTGCTTTTTCCTTCTATGTATGAATATGTTACTTATATTAAAATGATTAACATATTGTTGCATTAGCTAGTCATTAAAATTCATCTGAATATACAAAATTTGCGATAATTTTATATTAAAAATGACCTGAAGCACATAAAATCAAGATCCCTATAATGGAACAGGCATGCAAAGAATGTCTGACGGCCTGGCTAACTGGAAAAACGCTATCTAAGAAAGAAATATTACTTAAAGGAAATGATACAGTGAAGAAATTCTTAGCAACGGACCGTAAAATTACGATAGAATATCCAGATGCCTTTCCTAGGTTCCAGATGGGAAATTACCCACTTGCTTTAGGTTAATGATAGCCTTCTTATGTTTTATTTGTCGCAAAAACGGACGTAAAAATGGGAAACATCCTGAATTGACTTTTTCAACTGGTCAAACATGACATGTTCGAAGTCCGAAGTACATACAATGAAGGAACGCAGGTTTTTATATACTTTGCTTGTTCTTACACATTAACCAATGTATTTTACATCTGAGTAATTTTTTTTCAAATTTCTGAGTAATACTTGTAGGAAATAAATATTGTACGAGAAAAAAGGGGTTTTATATTTATTCATATGCATATTTACGTTTAATTGATTTATAAATAGATATGAATATTTTCCTGCGGATAGAATTTTCTGTTAGTAAAACAGAATTAAACGCAAATTTGAAGTACGCTTAAATTGCTGCTAAACTGGTAATTATAGAAATATTTTTATAAAATAGCATATAACAGAATAAATTGTTAAACTTTTTCGTAGTACATGTAGAAAACAAATATTGTGAAAAAGAGGTGCATTAAGACTAATTCATATACTTACGTTTTACTTGTTAGTAAATGAATATGAATACTGTCCTGCGTATAAAATTCTTCATTAATAAAACATATGAAAACGTAAATCCAAGTACGCCTAAAGTGCTGCTCAACATGCACTTATAGAAAGGCTTCCTTGCTTCTTTCTTCCGCGCCAATAAAGGAATGCTTTACATCCATAAATAACACCAAACTACATATAAGATCTCTAGTTTCGATATGGGGATACGTGAGTTTTCTCACATGTGCCCAGAAAAGAAAAATACTTTGGATACCTTGGATAACCCTTTTGCACTTCGGGATTGCTGGTTCTCTTGCAATGACGAAGAGGATCCAGTGTATCCTCGAAATTGCTGTACGCTGCATTATTGTATTATTTGTGTTTTTATACGCTGATCAAATTTTCCGTAATTATAGAAATATTTGAATAAAATAGCATATAGCAGAATAAATTTTCAAACTTTTAGTCTTACTTACAGGAAACAAATATTGTTCAATAAAAAGTGTTTTTGGATTAATTTATGCACTTACCTTTTACTAGTTTGTCAATAAATATGAATATTTTCTTGTCTATAAAATTATTCTTTAGTAAAACAGAGTAAAACACAAATTCGATACACTTGAATTGTTTCTCAACAGGCAATTATAGAAAGATTAGTATATACCAAAATAAGTCATCAAACTTTTTCGTAGTACTTGCTGGAAGCATATATTGTGCAATAAAAAAGGTTCCGTTTCATTAACTCATAAACTTATGTTCTATTAGTTTGTAATCGAATATGAATATTTTCGTGTTAATAAAATGCTCCGTCAGGATTACAGAAGAAAACAAAAATTAGAATTACGCTCAAATTGCTGCTCAGTGGGAAATTATTGAATTATTTGTATAGAACAGCATATAACAAAAAAATTTGATGTGGGCAGCACATTACTTTTCTTGCAAAAAAGGATAAATTCCCCCAGAGCGACGAACTCCATTTTTGATGATATTACATTTTCACTAATTTGATATAATTTTCATTAATTAAATGTCACGTTTGTCCATCTAAGGATATTTAAAAAGTAACCATCTTGGCGATAAGACCATGTTCGTCGATAAGGTCGCCAAATTATCGCTAAAATTTTCGCCAAACGTTACACATAGAGAAATAGACGGGGAGAAGTGTTTATATATGCTTCATTTGTTCTTAATGCTTCATTAAATGCTTCATTTGTTCATCAAATATCGCGTCCACAGATTCAGAGACATACACACTGAAATACAAACTAATATACATACATACATACACATATACTAACATATATACGCACACACAATTATCACTTCAAAAGCTTGACTTGAGTTCAAAAATGCTTGAAATCTGCTTTTTCTGTCTTAAACTGGAATTCGATTTTTCGATCGCATCACATTACTTTCTCTGAATATTTTACTACATACTAAAAAATGGGTAAAAACACACAAAATTCTGAGTTTATTGGCAATAGAATGACACTTTTAAACAGTTAAATATACAGATATACACTTGAAAGGTAGCTATATCTATATGCATGTGTGATTATATTCATTTACTAGCCGCCTTTGGCGACCAGCCTGTTTGCTACCCTTGAAAATTCTGACCGTGGCAAACTCGCTGGCGCCATAACCTCGTGGAGTTAACAAAGTTTGTTTTAGTTTAATGACGTTAAAACTAATAATGAAATTTTAAGATGAAAAATAATGTTCTAGGAGGGTGGGGTCTTGAAAATTGATTTGTAAAGTGAATGTATTCTAATGTTTGTGAACTGTGAGATTCTGAGTATTTCTGTACCTGTAACTCTAGGAAAGGGATCCTTTTGATGTGTACTCACAGCCAGGATAGCTGCTCCTATGCTTTTTTTATAGAGGTATCCTCTATTTTTTGTTTGACATAAATGAAATTGCATCCGTTTGTCTGCATTTTTAGTATTGCATTGCAAATGACATGAAAGTATTTTTGAGACAGATGATGTTTAATGTGAATTTAGTATTTAAGAAATAACGATGCTGTTTCAACGATGCTGCTCAGCGAAAAAAAGTTTTTTTTTTAATTTGTCCCCACCATCACCCAATGCATAAATGCACCTCGACAATCTCCATAACTTTCTTTTTATTTACTTTTTTATTTCTTCAGTGTTTAAGTTCTTTCATTGTGGTCCCAACCACCACCCGATGTAAACAATACATCGCCACAATTCAATTCAGCATAATGAGCCCAAAACCTTATAAAAAGCAAACACTAATCCGGTTTTTAATTGTCTCTAGGCCAGAAACCGCACAAAAAGCAAACACTTATTCGGTTTTCAATTGTTCCTAGGCTAAAAACCGTATAAAAAGCAATCACTGATGACTTTTGCAAAGTGACGTCAAAACCTCGTCAGAACCGTGACGTCAGAACCTCGCCCACCCAACACCCTCTATATTCAAGGCCCCCACAGAGAAAACCGGAAGTGGCAAGATGGCCGACTTCGTAGTCCAAAGGTATATCCAGAAGAACTGACAACGCATGGGTAGCGTCGTGTAGTCTAGCCAGCCGTCCCCATTCAACACCCTCTATATTCAGTGTGATCGAATATTGAATTCGTTTTAACGTTTCTTTATTTATATTTTATATGAGCTGTTAATTACAGCTATTTTTTTTACCATTTTTTCGAAGATTTAATTGTGTAATGCCGTATCGTTGTTCGGCAGTCGGCTGTCGTGGGAACTACAATAACGGCCCACGTTCTGCTGTTTTCAATTTTCCAAAAGATCCTGAAGTAAGAAAAAAATGGATTTTTTTCCTTAGAAGAGATGGATTCGAAGTTACTAAAAATTCTAGGGTAAGTACTGTTCTTTTTAAATACATATGTACACATTGATAAAAAATGTATATGCGTATGCAGGATTTTAAATAAGCTAACCTAGAACATATATATAATTAGGTTCCTCCCATGTGTTTTAATTAAATGTACAAGGGAAGTATAGAAAGATATTGTAATTTGAAAAAATAAGATTATGTCGTTAAACTTATTAAATTCTAATTGAATTTATGTACTTAAAGGTTTAATTTATGTATATGAGTTTGGGAAATTATATTAGTTTAGGAATTTATGAAATTATATTAAAGTTTATGAACCTATATTTGATTTAATATAGCATGATAATGATCCGGGTTCGATTTCTGGCTGGTGCCTAGATAGTTTTAATTTCTAAATGTTCAAATAATTATATTTGATTATTTAATATAATTATAAGGAATATTATTATACAGTGAAACATCTCGAAGCAATGATTAGTCATGAGATATTGTTTAACTATTTAGAAGTAAAGTAGTGGTAATTTAGCTGATTCTGTGGTACCCCTGATTCTGTTATGTTCGAAGCTCTTTAATTTCCCACAGGATTTATTTTAATAAGTAAAATACATCGAAAGAGCAAAACACATTGATAAAAAATGTATATGCGTATGCAGGATTTTAAATAAGCTAACCTAGAACATATATATAATTTGGTTCCTCCCATGTGTTTTAATTTAATGTACAAGGGAAGTATAGAAAGATATTGTAATTTGAAAAAATAAGATTATGTCGTTAAACTTATTAAATTCTAATTGAATTTATGTACTTAAAGGTTTAATTTATGTATATGAGTTTGGGAAATTATATTAGTTTAGGAATTTATGAACCTATATTTGATTTAATATAGCATGATAATGATCCGGGTTCGATTTCTGGCTGGTGCCTAGATATTTTTAATTTCTAAGTGTTCAAATAATTATATTTGATTATTTAATATAATTCTAAGGAATATTATTATACAGTGAAACATCTCGAAGCAATGATTAGTCATGAGATATTGTTTAACTATTTAGAAGTAAAGTAGTGGTAATTTAGCTGATTCTGTGGTACCCCTGATTCTGTTATGTTCGAAGCTCTTTAATTTCCCACAGGATTTATTTATTAAGTAAAATACATCGAAAGAGCAAAACATGCACTTCTTTCATTAAGCAGTGCATATATGCATAAGGACTAATGTATATTTTTTAATTTTTTTTAGCTTTGTGAGCAACATTTTACATCTGGTGATATTATTCGAGAGACTGTACACTACGATGAGAAAACTGGCACATCGGTAACGATTCCGCTATCTGCACCAAAGTTAAGAAAAGGCGCAGTTCCATCTTGCTTACCAGGTTGTCCAGAGTATTTTTCAAAACCAACTACTTCACGTGAAGCCCCAGATGAGAAACGCCTAAGGTTAGAAATGCAAAATTTAGAAAAAGTTATTCAGCAAAGCATCGATAGCAAGTCTTCATATGATGAGGAACGATTGTGCAAAAGTTTTGAAGACTTTAAAAGCAAAATTAATCTTGTCTGCATACCAAAAGAATGGACAGTAACAGTAACATCTGACAGTGTGATGTTTTTATTAATACAAGTGACTCCAGTACCAGTTATTCATAAATGCATCTTAATAAACTCCTCGATGAATACTACTGCTTATTTTAGGAATATACCATTATCAAAGGTAAAGAAGTTTATTTTTCCTTTCTTATTATGCAATGTTAATGATGCTACAGAGATACTGCAAGAGGTTGAGTTCCTTAATCAAAATGTTGAAACAAATTCGAGCAAATCAATCTTTAATGTAATAAGTGATTCGGTAAATTTGTTGAAAACTTTGTTACCATCTTCAAACAAAAATTTGGATTTCTTGCTTGAACAGTTCTCTTTAATCGTTAATGGAAAACACCATTTTAAATATAATACTGAATTTTTGATTTTCTGTAGTTTGCTGTTCTCAATATCTCCCCATGCTTATAAGTTTTTACGAAACTCTCATCATTTTATTTTACCACATCCCTATACAATTTACAGAATATGTTCTTCCTTTCACTTAAACCCTGTCAATGAACAATTTGAAGATAACTTTTTGTCTTATATTAAACAACGCTATCAAACTTTACAGTCTGAAGACTGTACAGTGTGTTTAATGATGGACGAAATCCACATTAAACCTGTCATGGATTTTAAGGGAGGGAGCATTGTTGGCCATGCATATGATAATGTAAAATGTGCAACAAGTGCATATGTTTTTATGGTTCAAAGCTTTTTATCGACATATAAAGATGTTGCACATATAGTGCCAGTTCAAAAAATAAACGCAGAAAGTCTGTTTACTATAATTAAAAAAGTAACAGTAGGTTTGGAGGAAATTGGATTTAAGGTGATATGCATAAGTTCTGACAATAATGCCATTAACGGCAGAGCTATGTCTTTCTTTAATGTTCCTCCAAAGCAAAGCATTATATATAAACATCCGTCAGATTTAAATAGACCTCTATATTTTATTTATGATCCCGTGCACATCTTAAAATGTATAAGGAATAACTGGCTGAATCAAAAGAATGCAGGACAATGTATGTTTTATCCTGATTTTGAAAAACCTGGCGTCACAAAAACTGCTTGTTTTGGAACGATAAAAAAACTTCATTCTATTGAAGCAGGAAATATATTGAAATTTACATATGGGGTAACATTAAAAGCATTGATACCAACAAATCTTGAGCGACAAAATGTAAAGTTTGTTCTGCAAATTTTTAACTATCATGTTATTGAGGGCCTACGCCAGTTTGATGAAAGTAATGACTTACAACATTGCCAGGATACAGCTGATTATGTTCGCCTAATATATACCTGGTGGTCGATAATGAATGTTAAAAGTTTATTTAAAGGACAATGTAAAAGAGATGTTTTTCAAGAGCCACTTACTTTGTCTGAAACAGATGAAAAGACTAAATTTTTAAATAAGTTCCTAATCTGGTTAGAGAATTGGAAAAATTTGAAATACACGACTGGTATATTGACCAGAGAAACTCATGCTGCTTTAACGCATACAACACATGGTGTGTTGGATCTTTTATCATACTGTGTAAATGAATTAGGGTTTTCGTATATCCTAACTGGAAAAATTCAAACGGATGCTTTAGAGCAAAGGTTTGGGAAATTCAGATAACTTGCAGGTTCACAATATTTGATATCTTTGCGACAGGTGTTTGAAACTGAAAGTAAATTACGACTACAAAGTATCGGTCCTTTAAAGATCAAATCTTGTAAATATGGTGAATTGTCTGTAGATGTAGAGAATAACGAAATAGGAGACTTAGAAACCTCTCAGACTGATGATCTTCCTACCTTTGCTCAAAGCATTTCCGTTTTGGATGATGATGTTTCTAATGTATCTGATATGATCCCTGTGATATCTTACGTAGCAGGATATTGTGCATTTGCCACTGTTAAAAAATTCATAACTGTACTTTTTGTAAGATAAACTTAACTATTGCAACTGTTAAAGAGTCTCCTCTGATTGAAAGTTCTGTTATAGAAAAGATGGATAGGGGTGGTTTGATGTATCCGCAGCCCGAAGTTCTTGAAATTGTAATTCATGTATTTATAATTGTACAAAAATTAGTTTCCATTGATTTCGAACATCTTTTCTTGAATGTAAACAATCAACGACAATTGGTTATCAGTTTAGCAGTTTTTATTTTAACCGAAAAAGAAATTTTTATGAAAGGCAATTGTCCTGGTGGTCATTCCTCTACTGTCATTACCAGGTATATTATCATGGCTGCCACGAATACATTTTTAAAAAACTATTGCAAAGAGAGAAATGATGTGAAAAAACCAGAAAATAAGAAACGTAAACTTGCAACATTAAAAAAGTGATAGCCTATTTTTCAAACATGTACAGTAATAGTGCTGTCCTTAAAAAAAAAACTTTTTCGAATTTTCTATATATGTAAAGCCTAATAGGATTGCAACAAAATAAACTATAACTATATTTTTACAGCTTGTTTTCACAAAGATTTTAATGCTGAGCATATTTCATCCCTTATCTTTATAAGATAGCTGTAGGTGTATCGCTAATGTTTATACCATTGTATTGCATGTTTGTTTAATTTTCAAAATGCCAAAAAGTACTCACCTTTCAGAGATAGAAAATGGCAAAGTATTGGCTTTTACAGAGTATAGAATGAGTGTAGTTGAGTTAAAAAATTAAAATAAATTAAATAAAAAATAAATTTAATATTCATGAAGTTAATATAAATACTATAGTTTGATTTAAACTAAATGTTAATACATCACTGCATTATTTTTTCTTTAAACTAAATTTAAACATAATTATTAGTTTCTACTTATTTAACTGAAACATTATATATATAGTGTATTGATGTAACCTATTTATATAAATATTTAAACTTACCTTGGAATTACTTTCCATACATGTGTTTCATTTTATGTTAGGGTTTTAAATTTTTATTTTCACCTTGGAAATTATTAGCTGCATACATGCTTTTTGTCATAAAAGACATTTTGTGCAATTCTAATTAATGCACAGAACCTTTTAAACTTTTTTTGAATTTAAATTTTAATGATGAACTTAATATTAAATATCCAATATTTTGCAAAATTGGATTTTTACAAGTTTCTTTAAAAGACTTCTAAAGGCATATGCAATGGCCAAAGAGTCATTTCATTCTATTTTCACACATTTCACATCTGCAGGCAATAACTACAGACAGGCGCCTAGAAAAACAGAATGTGCACATATTAACTTAATCCGTAATGAATAATCATGGCCTGGTATATTGAAACTCCAATGTTGACGTCGTTAGAGTATGGGACGACTGATAGTTATGGACAAGGGTCCTACTTACTTTATCAAGTGCTGGTGTGTTCTTGGAGAAATGCTTCCTAGAACTAAGGTGTCGTATAAGCCGACAACTCATATTCAGTGTAACAAGGAACAATCTGTGCTATAAAAGACCTGTTTACGTAGATGCAGATGTCAAAATAACAATCCATAAAGGAATCCACGACTGCTCAACCACGTAAGTCCTAGTCTACATTTGTCCTGAGAAACTACAATGAAAGACTATATCATTTGGGGTAACAATAAATAGTAAAGAGAGATTTAATTTAAAGATTTTACTTTTGCCCATTTAATATATAGTTGAAATCTAAATCAACTTATTATTATAATTAAGTCCATCTGTTATGATAGCATTTATTTACAATGCTCTTATCGAATACTGATATAATAAATTTAAATGAACCCCAACATAGAGACTAGAGGGGAAGGATAATAATAGTTTGATGAATATTAATTTAAATCTGTAATTTTGAATGAATATAAGAATTGTGTAATGAATATTGAAAGGTAAATTTGTAATGATGAAACTTACTTAAAGGATATTAAGAAATGCTATATGAGTTAGTAATTTCATTAGATAATGGTGTGTATGATTATGCATTAATTTGTTGGTATAAAACTGTGCAAGAATTTAAATGGATAGATATTCACTTCTCAATGCATATAAAAATATATATATGTATATATAATAAATGTTATTTTGGATCCACACCTGCCTCTTCTTTTGACTCCAGGCCTTTTGGAATTAATTAATTATAATTATGTTTGATTTTCAGCTATCTTGGAGGGTAAGTCTGATTTTAGAATGCTAACTACTTGTGATCGAATAAATTAAAATTAATTAATAGACCAATATTAATTATATATTAATGAAGTATGCAATCTTTAGCAATTAAAGTACAATTTTATTATGTACTTCAATCTATTTTAGTATATACTTTACTATATAGTACAATCTATATACTTCTTTAAATTGTGTTAGGATAGATATGACCTTTACATTCTGATACTTTTTAATCATGTAAATTTTAATTTATTTCGATTGAATTTAAATTAATCTTCAGTAAGGATTTGATTTTTTACTTATTAAATTATAAAGTTTTTAGTAACTTATCAAATTATAAAGTGGTTCTATTAAGATTATTCTTTCATTCCAAATCACACATAAAAAAAGAAAGAAAGAATCTTATTTATGTCAACAAATTCTAATTTAAATTAAAGCAGATATATTTTAAAGAAAAAAAAATCCTCATCCTGCTGGAACATTTAAATTAAAAAAAAAAAAAAAGAAAAAAAAAATTCGCCCAAAAACAATTTCAGTACAAATTCGTATTGCGTTGGACTACGGTGTCGGCCATTACGGGATGGTGTGGAGGCCTTGAATATAGAGGGTGTTGGCCCACCTCCCATCAACTATGAAAACACCGTGCATCTGCACGCGCATGTGAGTATTAATCGATCACTTCTTTCGCAGTTTGGCCAAGAAATTGAAAATCATTACTTCCTTAAAATCCGGATCGTTCGGTAACTTTCTCTTATTTCTTGACCAGATTGGGCTTGTAAGAAAGCCTGATCTTCGAACTTTCTAAAGATGTAAATTATTAGCGAAATTGTCGGTACCTTTCCCGACGCGAGAATTTAAAAACGAAAGTTCGTTTTTTGAGCCGAAAGTGACTTTTGTTTTAAAATCTTTAAAATATTAGAATTTGTTCCTGAAGTTTGAAATTGATATAGTTTTACTCACAATTGCTTGCTCTTTCCGGTCGTGTGATTTGTTTCTTACTACAACGTCCAGATGGTGGAGAAAAAAGGGGAAAAATGGTCGAAATCGCATAAAATATTAAATAACAAAAAATAATTCAAATTTTAAAAATCGGTTTTCACGTATCACCTCCCCCCCCCCCACCCGTGTCTCCTATTGCCAAATTTCGTAGCTCTGCAATGCACGGTCGCTGAGCGTATAGTGTATACGACAGACACAAAGACAAACATTGCCATTTATTAAATAGACCACAATTCAATCTAGCATAATGAGCCAAAAACCTTATAAAAAACAAACACTAATTCGGTTTCTAATTGTCCCTAGGTCAAAAACCGAACAAAATGCAAACACTTATTCGGTTATTAATTGTCCCTAGGCCGAAACCGTATAAAAAGCAATCACTGATGACATTTGCAAAGTGACGTCAGAACCTCGTCAGAACCGGGACGTCAGAACCTCGCCCACCTCCCCTCCAATATAGAAACAGCGTGCGTTTGCGCGGTTTGGCCGAGAAATTGAAAATTATTACTTCCTTAAAATCCGGATCGTGAGGCAACATTTTCTGATTTCATGACCAGATTAGGCTTGTAAGAAAGCCTGATCTTTGAGCTTTCTAAAAATGTAAATTATTAGTTGAAATTGTAGGTATTTTTCTCGACGCGAGGATTTAAAAACGAAAGTTATCTTATTTGAGCCGAAAGTGACTTTTGTTTTAAAATCTTTAAAAAATATTAGAATCTGTCCCTGAGATATGATATTAATATATTTTGATCATAATTGTCTGTTCTTTCCGGTCGTGTGATTAGTTTTTTCTACGACGTCTGGATAGTGGAGAAAAAGGGGAAAAGAGATCAAAATTTAAAAATCGGTTTTCATGTGTCACCTTCCCACCCTCCCGGGTCTCCGATTGCCAAATTTCGTAGCTCTGCGACGCGCGGTCTCTGAGCCTATAGCCTGAGCCTACACACCCACAGATAGACAGCCATTGCCTTTTAATATTATAGATATGAGAATTACACGGAATACACTACCCGACACAGAAAATGCAACACCATGAGAGAGCGAATAGAGTGCTATGATAAAGGAAACACAGACAGAGATGTCATATATAAATAAGTGGGGTTAATTCCAGTAGGATAATGCAATACAGTAATGGCATAGACAGGGTGATATGTAGGTATCACCTCTTGCGACGATACAAGCAGCAACCCTTCGAGGATCAGATGCACTGGGCGTGAGGGTAGTTTTCTGAAGGATAGATGACCATATGCCTTCAACCATCCTTCTCAGATCGTCCCCTGTTTGAGGTGGGGGGCAGGGCAGTCAAACGACGGCCGATTACGTCCCATATATCCTCGATGGGTCAGAGATCTGGAGACAGCGGTGGCCAACAAAGGTCCTGGATACCTTGCAAGGCTTGACTGCTGATGGTTCCCGTGTGCGGTCGCGTGTTATCTTGCTGGAAAACAGCATTTTGTAACTGCTGAAGGTAGGGCAGTACAACCTGGCGCAGCACGTCATCCACATATCGTTGTGCCGTCATTGTTCCTCTTATACGAACCAGAGGTGACCGACTATCGAAGCCGATGGCACCCCAAACTACGATACCGCGTTTTCGAGCATTATGGCGTTCAATATTCGTGGCAGGATTGGATATGTTTCCACGTCTCCTCCAGACTCTCACTTGGCGACTGTTATTCGACAAACTAAACCGAGACTCGTCGCTTAACACTACCCTGTCCCATTCAGTCGTCCAAGAGGCTCAGGCCCGACTCCATTGCAGTCTCTCACTTCGGTTTTTTGTCGTCAATTGCAGTCTTTGCAAAGGACGGTTCGAGTATAAGCTGCTTTCGACCAATCGTTGAGAAACTCTTTCTGGCTGATATTGGAATATCCAATGTACCCTGCAAGTTCTGCAGAATGTCGAAAGTCGTCGTTTGTGGAGTCGTCTTCGCTTGCCATCGAATGCTTCGATCAACGCATGCTGACGTACGTCTGGATGGACCTGTAGACGATTCACAGGTCCTTCTTCAATCCATCTTCTCCAAATAATTTGCACAGTGGCTGTACGTAGGCCTAAAATGAATCCCAATTTGCATAATTATACTGCCGAAGCTTCATGGTGTTGCATTTTCTATATGGGGTAGTATAATAGGTATATTTCATTTTTTCTGAAAAGACCGTTTTAAACAGGTTAAAAGGTAACATGATATGTTTATTTTATGCACTTGTTTACCTGCTTAAATGGGTTTCTTTTAAAGAACCCTTTTAAGCAGTTAAACAAGTGGGTAGCAAGTAAACAGTTGCTCAAAATGACCTATTTGAAACGGTCTTATAATCTGATATAAAAGTTTCTAAAATAATACATTTATATAGATATAGTTACCTTTGTGTTACTGTTCAGTTAAACAATTTGTATAACTAAATGTGTAACTGGAAATTTACTTATTTAAAAGTGTCATTCTAGTAGCAGTAAATCCTATTTTTTGTACGTTTTTCCAATCATTTTTTAGTGTGTATCCATGTATATATATGATACTTCATACTGAAGGGCTGCAAACAAATACCATGCAAACAAATGCCATGCAAACAAATACGCCATGCAACCAAATTTATAATAAGATTAAATAATAGCATACAAACGGTATAGTACTAAAAAAAAAATTTCTCTTGCATGTCGATCATAATCAACTTGCAATATGGCAGAATATTTAGCAAACCTTAGTTTACAGAAAGAATAGCTTTGATAATTACAGAATTCAAAATTGCGAAAAGGCAGCATGATTCTATTCTCCATTACAATGCGTTTAATTTATTTTCAACACAAAGTGTGAAGCGATTCTTTGTATATATTTTGGTGTTAACGGATAACTATTAATATGGCCAGTGGAATTATTCTCTTGCACAAGACATTTTATAATTTAGGAGATACAATTATGTTTTGTTCTAATTTCGACATAGTAGTATCTTTATTCAAGTGGCACTCTTAATATTCTGCTCTGAAATTTATATTCCATTGCTGCATCATTCATCTGCAGGTTGTTTTTCTGGACTGCTTTTAAAACTGCACCAAGAACCATGAATAAGTATGTTTTACTTAATTTACTTTATTAACACTTAAGATGATGAAACAAATTTGTTTAAGCCAATATTCTGTGGAAACAAAACTAAATTCACAACTTTCAGAAAGCAACACCGTCATTAAATGACGTCATTCCGGCTTATTTATTACACATTACAAGCTACTTTGCGAAGAAATTCAAAATCCTGCACTGTGTTTTGAAAATGCATCAAATGTAATACATCATTGGAAAGAATACAGTACATTTAAAAGTTTTATTTACAGTGTTTAATATTGCCGAAAAATACATTGAAATAGAAGTTATGCAGCAATGCACAAAAATTGTTAGGAAAGTCTATGTGGGAAATATTTCAAAATAATGAAGCATATGCGACATTCTTATTTTATCTAATATTTAATAATAAAGTGAAATATATTATATACTCATTTTATTAGGTATTTAATAATAAAGGTTTTACTTGATTAAAAAAATTAATTTATTAAATTTTCGAGATGACATACAGTAATGTTTACTGTCCCATTTTGGATTAACATACAAGTAATACGGATAATTAACAAAATGCTGCACTCCGATTCGACCAATGAGGAATCACTACTGACGATGATACGATGACGTAGATGATGGGAATAACGTAGCGTACACGTTGTTTATCTATATTCTAGATGGGAGTTTTATATCTAGCCCAAGCTTTGTTAATTATTTACATTAAAAAAATGAACATTGAGGATGGAGGGGATGAATCAAAAGCTTCACATACGAAGAAAATAAAAAGTTTTAAAAACGTGTAAGTGTGAAATGACATTTTCTTGTAGTTCAACCTTTTATAGACTCACAAAGAAAAATGTGCAGCAGTTGCTGATGATAAATTCGGCAATTTTGTTTGCAAGGAAAAAATTGGAATTCTAAAGTTCAACAGTCAGACGATTTTTGCAATCATTTGTAAAATGTTTATGACATGAAGATAACAAATAAATGTTCATGATTTTCAAAACTATTTAGGTCTGTATTAAATCATTTAAAACTAATAATTTAAAATGCATGAATTGTTTACAATTAAGGAAAATATTAAATTTAAAAATTATTTCATTTACAAATTTTATGTTGAATTCTTTTAAATTATTTATATCTATTTAAACAAGTTCTGCATTTCAAAAATTATTTCTAAATATAGAGGTTTAAACCTCAAAGTTTATACTATTAATTAAATATCTAACAATGGAACACTTTCGCTATAAAAAATTTGGAGAAATCCGCCATTCTTTTGCGTCAAGTTTGGCGCCAAAGGAGACAATGTTTTGAAAAGTTTTAATGAACGCCATATTAGGATTTGCACGTAACAAATATAAAAATATATAAGTAAAAATCAAAAATGCATGAAAACGTAATACATAAATAAATAGCATAAAATCGTAATACATAAGTATTTATAAACGAGAAAGATCAATATTGCTTAAAGCATTGATTATGAAACACTTTCCAATTTCAATGCAATTTTATTTAAACAAGTCAAAAATGCAATACATTCCTCGGTATTATTTTAAAACTTATCACAAAACTACATTAATTTATTATATTTGAAAACTTAAACCTTCATCGAAAAAAATGAACTTCATTTAAATGACGGCAGTGAAATATAAATTGTCTGGTTTAAACATATCTAAAATGCGATACATTCCTCGGTAATACTTTATAAACTATCATAATACTACGATAATTTATTATAATTGAAAAATTCATCGAAAACAACTGAAATTCATCCAAAGGACGTCATAGAAAAAATAACACGCCTGGATCTCTCTATAAAAACAGCATTTCATTCATAACTTTTTCCCATTCATTTCAGTCATCACAATACTATTATAATTTATTTTATTTAAAAATTAAGACCATGAAGCTACAAGTAATTGAACTCTATGCTTAAAACTTCATCGAAAAAAATCGTCCTTCTCTTTGTAAAATCAATGATTATTTCATTCATATCAGCTATGCAGACTCCATGGGCTAAATAATTTTGTGTTAAAGAAATACAGCAATTCTAATACAACTCATTCTACATATTTTGTTGTTTACATTTTACATAAGTGAGAAATGGGCTTCGTTGTAGAAATAATCAAATTTGGATGATCATTTAAACTCAAATATATTGTAATTTTGTTGTTTCAGTATGTAGATGCACAGAATTTAAGCAAAAATTATGTGGTTTTAGGACGGATACTACTACACTCAATATGAATTAAAAATAACTTTAGAGAAATCACGATTTTGAGACAAGATGGATGCCATATATCATTTTAAAGTGGGTCAAGCGATCTTTTCATATCATGGTCACGTGATCGCTTCATATAAGGGGTGTAAATATTATTTTAAATTTTATTTAAAAAACTACTGAATATATTTCGCTGAATTTTTTTTATATATTTTATGGTACAATTTGAATATTACCTAAAATTTTCGAAGCAATTTGTGAATTTTAAATCCGCTTAAAAAATGTTTGAAAAATTAGGTTCCCTAGGGCTCAATGTATTTCATTTCTTCCACCCGGGTTCAATTCAAAACTAATTGGGTGATATTATTCATTTATATTACCATAGGTCCTACAGACCGTCTGAACAACATACTAAAATTTCATTTTGATTAAGTCATTTTACGGCAGTTATCGTGCTAACGGACAGACAGACAGACAGAATGAACAATGTCGTAAACACTTTTCAACTTTGTTTTAAAGTGTTAAAAAGATTACACTTTAACAAAATTTTTAAAAATGACACTTAGAAAAAGTTTGTACTTTAAAGAAATTTAAAAATACGATACTTAGAAAAATGATTGTACTTTAAACGAAATTTCGAAAAAACTTTACTTAGAAAATATATACTTTAACGAAATACAAAAAACGATACTTTGAAAAAACATTATACTTTAACGAAATTTCAAAAAATTAAACTTAGAAAAAGATTGTACTTTAACGAAATTTCAAAAAAACTATACGTCTCACGTAGCAATGGCTGTTTGCGCGGCAACTGCGCGGACGTAACATGAACATCTTAAAATTTAATACAGTCGAGAAATTAAACTTTAAATTACCCGCTACAACAAAGCAGAAGACATACTTAAATCAAAATCAAAACACAGTACTTGATTTAGTGAAATCCAAAACTTTGATAACAAGTGTAAATATCGATTTGAATATAACACGATAAACATGCGCAAATATCCAAATTGCACAAATGGGTGTTTCCTCATTGCGGTCATGAGAGAACGATCATTCCAATGTAAATTTTCTGCTTCTATATTGTTTTATCCATTAACTTGTGCTATCTTTCGCATGTGTATGATATCGTCCGTTATTAATTCCCTCGTGGTGAAAAAGCGCCTACGCACCATGTCCACAAGACCCCCAGGGTGTCCCATGGCGAAGGGGAAGAGATTTGCAGCTTCACTTTAATAGAGGCTCCCCGAAGGACGGAAGTCTGACTTGGCCTCGACATGACAACATCCATGCCCGCTGGCGGGATTCAAACCCGCAACCCGGCAATCCAGCGATCAGAGGGAAACGCATGCCCCTGACCGCTCGACCACCGGATCGGCATTTGTATGATATTCACATGTTTAATGCATTTTTACACACAAAGCAACAACACAACTAAAATAGAATCGCCCAAACCGTAGATAACAGAAAACTAAAAGGCATTGCCAGAAAAACACGTTGCGGGAAATTTCGCGTCAAGGTCAATTTATTTCGCGCCACATTTGGCAATTTATCGCTTCAGAAAAAATATCGTCAAAATCCAAATTCTTTATATCGGAGTCGTATCATTTTTACTAACATTTCCATTAACAACATATTGATATTTTAAAATGCGAGGCGATTCAAAATTAAATAGTTTAACAAATTTATAACAGATGACACCATTATAGAAATGAAATTTTCTTCCTGTCATTGCAATTATCGATTATTCCCATCAAACATCAACTCGCTTAAAATAATTCTAGTTCCTAATTCTACAATAAATAACTTAGAATTTAATATTCTAAACTATCTAATAATAATATTTATTTACTGGATTGAGCAAATTAATGCGATAGTAACTTTAACAAGAGATGAGTGATACCGAAATCGCAATCTAAACTAAAATCTGCCAACTCCCTGCACAGGAGCTGTTTCCTAAATCTCATAGTGTTCGCAAAAAATGTGACGTTCGAGTGCAGCATTTTATTAATAATCCGCTAGTATAATAATTACTAAATCATTATTATGACATGTGAAATTTAGTGTACTAAAAATGGGATAAATTACGCCGGTTTGTTACGCTATTTTAAATATTTATACGATATAGTATTAAATATTTTTAAATACTGAAGTTTGGGGGATGAAGCAAGTTTTTGAGCATCACTGTAGTCCCCGCATAATAGAACTTGCATTTGAAATTTAGATCAGGCGTCGAATCCGCTATTATCTTTACAATCATGGCGTCTATAAATAGAAAAATTCTGGCTTTGGTTTGTGATTCAGGGAACTGTAGTACAGAGCCGGTAATGCCATTTATCGGATCCCTTTGTGAATTACCCGAAATTTTGGCATTTTGTGTTATCAGTCAGCTTGGCGCTTCTACCCCGATGGGGACCTGATATATTTAATACAAAGCTTTCTGCATCAAAATTAAAACAAGTACGTAAAGGTATAAAGAGGTTTAGGTGGTAAAATAAGTTTACCTGCCAGGAGAAGGAACACAGGGTATCCCAGTTAAAACAGAAAAATGTCCATCTACAAAAAATTGCATAACTTAAGAAAATTGCTTCCTAACCGACAGTTATAAAAATTGAACCAATAAAAAGGGATAATAAAAATAGAGATAACCAACGAAAGGATGCAAAGACGTTATACTATATTTACTCAATTGCCATGTTGGATGTTGTTGTTGTTGAGACCGAGATCGTCCGACCTACCAGAAAGGTGTAAGGTAACCGTTTGGACGGCCGGGAAGTGCCACCCAATTTAGACCGGAACCCAGTGGGGGACCGTACCCTCCTTCCCCTACCACCAACCTCTCGAAAGGACTTACGGACCCACATGTTTAACGTGATCGTACTCCGCATGAACACGGCGGCAGTAGTGGCAGCGTGCAAATCCAGCGCGCAAACCACCGGGCTACCGCACCCGAAATGTGCCAACAGCACGCGGTGTTCCTAGGTGGTCACCCACCCAAGTACTAACCGCGTCCGATGCTGCTTGATTTCGGTGATCTAACGAGAACCGGTGTTTTCAGCACAGTAGGGCTGTTGGCGCCATGTTGGATGTAAAAATCCAGTAGAAAGTAAAAAAGGTTTGCTGTTGAATAAAGATGTAACAAGAAAACTTTCTTCGGTCTATGCTTGCAGTTCTCGGATTGGATTGAATTCGGTTATGTTGGTGCTTTGCTGTTTTCATATATACTGAAACTATTTTGACAGAGTGTTAAGTTTAAAGTGGATTTTGAGTCACTATACGCATGTATACATATACAAGGATTTTCAATGTTCCGGAATTCAAATATGGCTTCTATGGATCTAACAGACAGTTAGTTGGCCATAATTGAGCCTTGTAGCTCGTGAGAAGTCTATAGTGGTAGAATACCTGCATTTGTAACTCTGGTGAATCTCTTGCAAAAATATTTCCTGGCTATCAACGTTTTGTACTATCGAACAACGAGCTTTCCTAATTTTTCGTATTCAATAAAGAAATCTTAAGGTATATTTTTACAGTGCGTAGAAAAATCTAACTCAAAGAAAAATACAAAAATTATACATAATACAAAATTATATCATAAAAATACAAAGGAAACAACTGGTAACGTGACCAATTGTCTGTTGACAAATATCTTAGTGTATTATATCAATAAACAGATACGTCGTTTTACAGAAAACTTTATTACTTTCCTTATATACATAATGTATAAGGAAAGTATTGTGACGGGGTCGAAAATTCGAAATCGAGTTTTCGACGGGAGAGCACGTTTCAAGCATCCCTGACCACGAATCGAACATTTTTGAAGTGATGTCTGTGTGTGTGTGTGTGTGTGTGTGTGTGTGTGTCAGTGAGTCTGTGGAGACGATAACTGACGAACGAATAGACCGATTCGAACCAAATTTGGTACAAAAATCACAATCCATAAACACTGGAAGCCTATTGTTTTTATACGTAATCGAATGTTCAGAACCCCCCTAAATTTTCGAATAAAATTTTGAAAAAATCGTCAAAAAATCAAAACCACTAATAAAGTTATGCAAATAGACATTTCTTATGTAATTTTTCATTAGAAAACGATTGATATAAATTTTAGAACGCTAACATGAACCGTTCTCGAGATATTGCACATATTTCAAAAAAATTATTAAAAAGTCATATAAAATGAAAAAAAAATATTTCCTATTGAGAAACATGCTCACTTTTCATATGTAATACCATGCGATAAATTGGGTGACATTATTCTCGTGGATCCAGCTCGTTCCAGTCATGAAAAAAGATACTTTGAGTAATACTTTTGTATTTGAACGCCAATAGTCATTTATCTGCTGTAAGAACAACTTATGTCTTCGTCCATAACGCTTGGCGAGATTTTGGCGACGAATTTGGCGGAATGTCGCAAACTTGGCGACTTTTTCAAATGTTGCCAAATTAACGGAAATCTCGCCAAATGGATAAAAATGACGCTAAATGAATGAAAAGGACGACTAATTGTCGAAAATTCAATGTCTTGGAAAGAATATTAGTATCTACTATAAGAAAAACCTATTTTTTTACTGTAAAAGTAGTAAATTCTTTACAGTATATAAGGAAAGTCATGTGTTGCCCACATCAGATTTTTCAAATAGGAAAGATAAATTTTTGACCTACTCGCAATAATTTCAATGTGCCGTAGGGAGGTAATAGACGTGCTCTGTTTGGCACAGACACAATTAAAGCCTTATAGCACCGGAATTAAACCAATTTTCTTTACTTTCTCCCGCTCCAAACTTTAGAAATTTACGAACTCATTTATATAACTTCTTACGACTAATACCAAGTCCCAGATAAACCTAATCCACCGTGAATAACTGCCTGCCAGTTGGGATTAAGACTCAATAGTCGTAAAAATTCTCTCATTATCTTCATTTCCACAGTGTTTTTCCCTTAACAAGTCTGCGACTTGACTGGGAACAAAACCTATGGCCCATGTTGGCTAAATTTCAATTTATGCATTTAAGTACATAATTTATTAAGTATATACAGAATTTATCACTGAAGTGTTTAAGAGTTGCAATTTAATCTGTAAATTTTTTAGGACGATCACCTTTACCAGCTCAAAAGTCGTTGATTGTGGTGAAATATTTAAAATTTTATGAATCTGTGATTTTTTCTTCAAATGATATGACATCTTTAGTATATATAATCTTAATCTTTATGTATTACTTCCAAAAATACATTTAATAAAAGTTTGATAGAATATTTTGCATCTATGATAGATTACTTGATTGTTTTTTAAAGTATGTTTTGTGGTATAAGTGCTACGTGCAGGTTTCTAGATAAACTGTCAATAATAAAAAAAATAGTACTGAATCGTTAGTTGATTAACTATCTACGAAGTGTTCCACATTTCTTCAACTTTTGTAAACAAAAGCAAAGTCAAAAATTACAATATTTTTTGTTCATTATTTACTTGTAACTCTTCATTAAATACTTCGAAAGCAAATTCAAGGACAAAAATTTTAAAAATCATAAACACAGAAAAAGAAAACAAAAACTTCAAAATAATATAAAAAGTACCGTTCAGAAGATTTGTAGAAATTTATATAAATGATCGATTACGTATTTTTTGTGACTGCTCTTTTATGTTGTTGGACAACAGTAGATCAATGAGATTTTAACTAAGTTCGAAACCTGAAAATTTGGATTTCATAATACGAATGGTGAAAAGCTTAATTTAATGAACAACAAACTTTCCATATGTTCGATAAAACTATGGAATCTTTTCTCTGTTAATATTAAATTCATACTGCTGAAGGTATTCAGAAGAACAGCTAAACTCATTTTAGAATGAGTTTCTAAATACTTCAAATCTGCGCACACGCTACGACAACCATTAGCTAATTAATCTCTGTGTTTAATAAAAGATAAACTAAAACGTTTAAAGAAAGATTCTATTTCATTTTCTCCAAATTCCAAGATGAATTTCAGATGACCAATTGCTTGGTTCAAGAATTCGTAACACTTTTATAACGTATGAAGACGGAATTCCTTCAATAAGAAATCAATTAATTTTAATGATTATTAATATATATATATTATTAACACTAAGTAAAATAAATATTATTGATCCTTTCCCTTTGATTTTGACAAAGTTTCATAATGTTAGATGTATAAATGTAATAATTTTCTATTATGAAATTAGAAAGAAGTTCCGGAACAGGTTCAGTTTCTACACAAATATACCGGAGCATTATTTTGGTGCTCTTCTGCTCGATTACACCACTCACTATGGCACATTATTATCCAATTATTTTAGTAAAATGTCTTAAGGGATTATACTTTAATCAACTAAAAGTATATTGAAATTTTCATTGAAATTTTCAAAAAAAGAAAAGAGAGAGATAGAGAGCGAGAGAGGGGTAGTTTGGTGATTAAATGCTAAGAATATAAAAAAAAATGTAGAATTTTTTTAGTAAAAATTTGTTGACGTTCAGTTTATAAATTTGATGGAGTAGGTTATATACACATAATACAATAGCAAAGTTTTAAGATTCTGGCTTAATTAGTTCTGACGCTACAGAGCGCGGATGGTTGATTATACTTTAAGGGTGAGCGTCAGAAAATCTTCTGCCCTATCCGCTCTTTGTTAACTTTCGCGGCACACATTTTTCGCCGAAATTCTGCTCAAACTGTTACGAAATATTTTCTGATAGATAAAATGCAATGCTTAGATTATATTAAAACTAAATTTAATACCCAATAAAACATTGAATATATTTTATTTTAATCCAAACTATTTTTGGTGCTGCCATCTGTTGTCGTAATTTAATTCATACCTATTATTTTTATTTTTTAATGAACATTTTTAAATATCTATTCCTTCTAATACGGTATTAAATACAACAATAGATCATATATAATAATGCCACAATTACGGAAAAGTAATTTCTTATTCCATAAATTTGATAAGAGGATCTGAATGTATATCATTGAGGACTGCAGTTTTGTCTTCAAGTTCCTTTGCCTTCAAGTTCAAGTCCAAGTTCAATTACTTTTCCGTGATTGTGGCATTATTATATATGATCTGTTGTTGCATTTAATAGCGTATTAGAAGGAATAGACATTATAAATGTTCATTAAAATACAAAAGTAGTCGGTATGAATTAAATTAAGACAACAGATGGCAGCACCAAAAATATTTTAAATTAAAATAAAACATATATTCTATGTTTTATTGGGTATTAAATTTAGTTTTAATATAATCTAAGCATTGTATTTTATCTTTCAGAAAATATTTCGCAACTGTTTGAGCAGAATTTCGGCGAAAAATGTGTGCCGCGAAAGTTACCAAAGCGCGGATAGGGCAGAAGATTTACTGACGCTCAACCTTAATGTAGGTTGAACGATCTTAAAGTCAGGGAGGCTTATTTGATGATTATTGCTTCACTAATTTTTATTATAAAACGCGTTCTAATGGGAAAATTTTGATAAATATTTTTTTAATATTCTTGACATTTTATATGATAAATAGTAAAAATAAAAAAGTAATTTTTGTAACTTTAAAAAGAAATAGCCCCTCTTTTGGCAAATATAATTCTGCACTTACGCCATTATTTCATTATTACAATTTCAGCCCTTCAAAGATGGGAAATCTAACACTCTTAAAATTAGGTTGTACATTTTTAATAAGCTTTATTTTCTTTAAACAATGTATGGCGCTCAGTGTCGAAAATTGTCGAATAGGGAATCTAGTACTCTTAAAATTAGGTTGCAACCTTAAGTTTTATTTTTTTAAACAATGTCTGGCGCTCAGTGTCAAAAATAGTTAAATACGGAACCTAGTACTCTTAACATTAGGTTCAAAATTGATAATCAGTTTTATTTTTATTAAACAGTGTATGTCGCTTAGTGTCGAAAATAGTCGAATAGGGAACCTAGCATTCTTAAAATTAGGTTGCAACTTTATAAATAAGTTTTATATTTTTAAACAATGTATGGAGCTTTGTGTCAGAAATAGTCATATAGGGAATTTAATACATTTACAGGTTGCAACTTTTTAATAAGTTTAATTTTATTAAACAGTATATGTCGCTTAGTGTCGAAAATAGTCGAATAGGGAATCTAGCACTCTTAAAATTGGGCTGCAACTTTTTAATAAGTTTTATTTTTATTAAACAGTGTAAGGTGCTCAGTGTCGAAAATAGTTAAATAGGGAACCTGGCAAATTTAAAATTAGGTTGCAACATTTTAATAAGTTTTTTTAAACAGTGTATGGCCTTTTGTGTCAAAAATAGTCGAATAGGGAATCTAACACTTTTACAATTAAGTTGCAACTTCTTAATAAATTGAATTTTATTAAACAGTGTATGTCACTCAGTGTCAAAACTAGTTGAATAGGGAATGAAACACTGTTAAAATTGGGTTGCAAACTTTTAAAAAGTTTTATTTTTATTAAACAATGTATGGCGCTTAGTGTCTAGTCGAATTGGGAATGTAACAATTCTACAATTAGGTTGCAACTTTTTAATAAGTTTAATTTTATTAAACAGTGTATGTCGCCTAGAGCTAAAAATAGGAGAATAGTGAACTTAGGTTGCAACTTTTTAAATACGTTTTATCTTTTTAAATAATGTATTGTGCTTAGATACGAAAATAGCCGTTTGGAACAGAAAAAAGGTTCAGTTAGATTGATACTACAAGTATGCAAATATTCGGGCATCTAGGTCACCTGGGGTCTTCTAAAGCAGTGATTTCCATTCTTTTAAACTCAAGGAATACTTAGTAATTTTCCAAAAATTGCTGATCTCTTGACATTATAAAGAGAATTAGGAAATATATATATATATATATATATATATATATATATATATATATATATATATATATATATATATATATATATATATTTATATATATATATTTATATATATATATATATATATATATATATATATATATATATATATTTATATATATATATATATATATATATATATATATATATATATATGTATATATATATATGTATATATATATATATGTATATATATGTGTATATATATATATATATATATATATATATATATATATATATATATATATATATATATATATATATATATATATATATATATATATATATATATATATATATATATATATATATATATATATATATATATATATATATATATATATATATATATATTTCAAATATTAAATGCAAAAGAAAGTTAGATATAATAAAATAAAGATTTAGTTGTAGTAAGGAACAATATTTATTAAGAGTAGAAATTAAGAATTATCAGATAATATGTATAAGATGCATGTAAATATGACATAACTTTAAGCTAGCAACGTTATGTTACTAATTACAACCAATATAGTTTTTGTGGGACGTGGAAAATATTTGTGATGCTTAAGTTACAATTAAACATTATAATTAACATTAATTATATGGCCGTTAAAACACATTAGTGGAATTAACATTTAAAAGTACATCGCTCGTTGTTGTGCCGCAATAACCCTCCAATTATTTTTACCTTTTGTGTAAGTCCTGAAAAGAATTCATTAATCATTATAAAAGACTAGCCTGTTTAAAACTTAAACAATATCATTTATTAACAACATCAATTTATCAAAAGCACTAATTTCAACAATATCAACTTTCAATTATTATCAATTTTCATTTAATATTTTAGCTCGGGGAGATATGACCAGTTAGTTAGATTTCTAAATTGTCTAGGACCGGGGAAATGAGCACATACCTTACAGTTTAGACTTGGGCTCATCATCTCGCTTGCATCGGTCTTAGTGCTGACCGTACTGCCATAACTCTATGGTGTGTGGCTCCTACTCGTACTTTTCACCTCGACTGATACTTATATCTGCAACTGCTAGGTCATGGTCGCTTCGCTCCTTTTGTCAAACTCTTTTCACCGACACTTCGTATCAAAGTTACTTCTACCACCACATTCTGGATCCGAGTTTTTTCTACCACATTTTGTATCGAAGTCACTTGGTTCCTTCGGCGGGGGGGGGGGGGGGGGGGGGGGGGGAGGTAGCTCCACCCTTCTTCTCCTTGCTGCTCATTTGTTCTTCTGAACCCAATGGCATCACTTGACATTTATCAAGGGCTCTTTCAGCCCCCTTTGGCATGGGACACTCAAATTTATTGTATTTGACCTAAAAGTTCAAGTTGTTGTAAAGTTCGGTGCCAGCCAGTCTGCACGCTTTGTTCGGTGTTCTGGCCACCATAAATACTGAAATAAACATGCCTCATGTGAGGACATATTCTGGCCTCACATATCTCCCCACAAACAGAAAAAAAAGAACAAAAAAAAAATTTTTAAACCATCAGAGTTCGAAACAAAAGTTCGATGCACTTGCAACTCTGTAATTGGCATTTTTCACTTTCTTTTGGACAACGTCCGTCCAGAAAAGTTCAACAGTCTTGCTGTAACAGAAAAGTTTTTTTGCACACATAATATACACAAAATAAACATAAGTTACGTACTCATGAACTTTACCAGGTCCAGCTTTCAATTGAAGCTAAATTAAATTTTGAGTATTTAAAAAGACTTTTAAACATATGCACATTCACTTTGAAATGTCACACACTACTATCTTTTATATTTTTAACATCATTACACATTTTTTTTTTTTTTAAATTACACACTAATATTTTTTTAACACAATTCTTTACATACTTTATCAAATATTTTTTTTAATTGATAACTTCATCACATATATAACATTTGTGCTGAACCTTGATACTGGTACATACTTATTAATACAATCACATATATATATATTTTTTTTTTTTTACATTAGCCATTAAAATATAGTTTTCACATAAGTCAGTAACTTTAACTTTTCCACTGGGAATGACACATTTAGACATTTCCCTTTAATAGGCCATCTTGTCCCAGAATGTCAACAAACAACAACAACCCCTGATTTGTGACAGGTACTGATTGATTACTTTGAAAAGGCCATTAGAAGAACCCCTTCTTAAAAGACTCCCTTCTCCATCGAGAGTGCGATACCGGAAACTGCTTTCAACTATTCCTTGCGAACAACATGGAAAACTGACCGGTCTGCAAAAGAGACCCTCGACAATGATTCCTATCTATTTTAATCGTTTTTTGAACGGTGATTAGCAGTAACGCCCCAACTCAACTCCTCTTGCTATGACAAAGCAATGCAGTTTGAAGACGTTGAACTGGACAACGTGGTGCGCGAATTCAAGAGGGCTAACAGAAACAGTTTTTTAAAGGCGCTTGTAACAAAGTATTGGAAAAAACTTATTACCCATTCGACGTGTTCTATAAACGTCGACTTATTCTTTTTAAATATAAACCTGTTCATCAATTTAATTATATTATTTATTCCTATCTGCTATTGAACCATTTATCTTCGTATGCTGCAGACGGGCTTGTACATTATTTGCCTTCTATAACTCTTTTTTTTTTTTTTTTTAAACGCAACTTAAAATAGCTCCCTTATTTAAATATTATTCATTAGGTTCCTTTGAGGTGGCTTGTATTATTATCAAAATCATCTTAATGGTACCTTCTATATACTGACTTCATGTAAAATTTAACATTATATTATTGTATTATTTATCATTTAAATTTTACCTTTCCATTTGATGTTGATATTCTCTCTTATTTAATTTTGTTTTCTCTATGCCTTCCATAAGACTTTGAAGTTAAAAAAAAAAAAAAAACTGAAAAGTTTTTTTTTGAAATTTAAATTTTTTTTTAATTTTTAAATTTAATTTTAAACTTTTAAAGTTTTTGATATAGTTTGTTTAAATTTTATTTATTTTAACTCCTTGTTTAATACTTTCATAACTTTTATATTTTATATAAATTTATTTCATCTTTTTAAACACACTCAAGACTTTATTTTCTTGTCTAACAAAAACCCTTTATTTACCTAATTGAAAATTTTGATATATTTTTAACAATTGAAATCCTTTTTATTTATTTATCTAACAAATTTATCGTATTTATGTATTTCAATTTATTTTAATCCATATGACTTTGAATACCTGACATTTATAACCATCTATATGCGCGATTGTTTATCATTCTATCTCACACATTATTATCTAATTATTTATTTTGACATTTTATTAACTGCGGCTAACCCCTTTATCGCCGTAATACATATTATCATTTATGTCTTTACATATGTGACATTTATTTCATCCTAATTTATTTTATTTTTTAATCACATTTCTCAACACCTTATTCAGAATATCTTTCTCACACAATTTAATATTTACAAATACCTTTCAATTGCTACAGTATCTCATCGATAACTTTAATATTTCATTTACATTCCCCACTGACATCTGAGTGCCCTATTATTTAACATATTCATTTATTCATTCCGTATTTATTTATATTCATTATATATGTATCTCACATTTATTTATTATCGTACAATTTTCCTCAACAATACCTACATTTTATTTTCATTACTATATTTATTTACATTTTATTTTCATATCCATAATTTATTTATACACACATGATTATCGCAACCTTTCCTTACGTTGTAAATAAACAACAAAAATGCTTTATTTCGCACTCAAAATTCTTCACTTATTATTTATTTTTTTTATTTCAACCCTTTTTTAACACCTTCTGTGCAATTATTCATATATTCACTAAACAAAATTTTAACTAAATTTATTTACATTTATCCTTTCATTTTAGGATTAATTTAGTTACTTAAATTGCCTAAACAATTTATATATTCATGAACAATTTATTCCGTAAACAAAATTTAAACTAAATTTAATTCATTTATCCTCTCACTCTAGGATTTATTTAGTTATTTAAATTGCTTATACAATTATATTCTTCCTGAAACATTTATTTACCTAATCATTTTCAATGCATTTTTCACTTTTGACCATTCCTACACGAGATATCGTGTCCTCGATTGCTTTATTGCAACGGGCTTTTTACAGCTATTTTAACTGTTCAAAGTTTACATTTTAAATTCAAATTGATTTAAAATTTTCAATTATTTATGCCTTATTTAGTTTTTGACATAAAATTTATATCATCTATGGATAATCTCTAACATTTTCACTTTCAGCTCATTACTTATTTTTTCACTTTACTTAAATCTGTCATTCAATTTTTAAGCTTCAAGACTCTCCCTCAAGAGACCTCTCTTCCCTCAGAAGACTTAAGATTTTTGATTGCCTTTGAAAACAACCTGCAGACAAAATGATGTGAATGGACTTGCCTTCCACCCTATCTTGTCCTGACAATGAAGTATTTGACTGGACTGCCTGCACAACATTGCCCTTGCCTGGATTTGTCTCCAGACCTTAAATCTACCCACTTAGGTAACATATTTTGATTTTACCTTTCATTTTGTAGATTTATTTACATAAATTAATCTCTGCATAATCTTCTGATCACATGTACATTTGAGTTAACATTATAAATTATATATAATATTATTTTTTGAAAAAGAACCATTTGTACATTTATTATCAATTTTTGTAACATTCATACCATGTCCATTTTTAAACCATTCCATGATTATTCATTTTTTCCTTAGAAATACATACCATTTTCATTCTTAAACAATTCTTTCATTATTGCTTTTTTTTTTAATTCATATCATTATCCATTTTTTCATTTTTGAAACTTTTAATTCCGCATCATTTTTCCTTTAATTCATTTTTGATTTGTTATTCTTTTTATCTCTTTCTCATTTTCCAATTTTTCAAGTCATTCATTGATCATTCATTGTCACCATCAAGTCATTCATTCACCATTTTTGTATTACTATATGTTTGCACATTGTAGAAATCTATCTAAAACTTGCACTATCGCGTTATAGGTGTTCATGAGATCGTGGATTAATATATATATATATATATATATATACATATATATATATATGTATATATATATATATATGTATATATATATATATATATATATATATATATATATATATATATATATATATATATATATATATATATATATATATATATATATATATATATATAAATTGCTATTGTATACTTTGAACATTAAAATATTCTTTGAGATTTTATTGTCTTAGTAATAAGTTTTGGATACATATTATATAATTGTTAATTATTAATTATTACTGAGTTTATTGCGTATTTTTTTATTTTATTTTTTTATTTTATTATTTTAATTTTTTTTTTTTTTTTTTTTTTTTTTTTTTTTATCTTTATATCTCTAATTTTTGGGTTTGAAACTTATAAATTTGTATAGTCCTTTGGTTAAACATGCAGAAGTATTTCCTATAATTCACATCAGATGGCGCTCTCTTGTACTCTTTCCTAATACATTGTTTAGTGCAACGAAAATATGTCTTGTATAATGGTGAAGAAAGGTATGACTTTAATTCTATCCGAATCATTGTGGATTGTTGGTTAGATTGCTTATATGTTTGCTTAATGCACTTTCATTATATTCCTTCCAATTTCCTTTTGCTTATTTTTTGTAATTTTCGTTTATGTTATAGTCTGGAAATGTGTCGGATCTTTTGACGTTATTTCGGCCATGTGGCTGTATCGTTGAGCGAAACACATTTGGAACCTCTGTGGATGCAAAGATCCTTGATAAGCTGGATTCACAGACCTTCTATCCTATTTCATATTTTCGGATTGTATCTTTTCTCTTATTTTGTCATTTTAATATTTTGAGCCTCCAGATTTTGATAATCCTTTGTTGTTTGAACTTGATTAGTATGCTTCGCTCTTGAATGTTGATAAATTCATGTGTATTATTCATATTTAAAATTAAGATCATTTTGTCTTTTATGGTAGCATTGTTTTCCTTTTGTCTGATATTTCCTATCATATCATATTTAATTAATATTCCTCCATATTGTTTTTGAACCAGGGTATGACACTGATCATGTTTTAAATTAGTATAACTATTTTAATTTTATTTTTAATTTTATCTTATTTATATATATATATATATATATATATATGTATATATATATATATATATATATATATATATATATATATATATATATATATATACATATATATATATATATACATATATATATATGTATATATATTTATATATATGTATATATATATATATATATATATATATATATATATATATATATATAAATTCCCAAAAAGGACAAGTAGCAATGTAGTCGTACAGATTCTAGATGTGTGACAGAAGTACCGGCCGGGGGGAGCCGCGACCCCCAGCACTCCGGTTAAAGCTTTTTCCGCCATGGCAAACGCTCCCGGTAACCGATACTCCCTACACGATTTCCCTCATGACCCTTTATAAATCCGTAAAAATACATACACACACAATTTCAATAACATGTAAAATCTAAAAGTTTACTTTTCTACGCTAAAACTATCCATGAAGCATTCTGTAAAAATATAACAAATAATTTAAAATACAAAATACTTAAGACTAATGAAATCCCAGTCTGTTCGGTGTTCTGGCCACCATAGATACTATGTGAGGCCAGAATATGTCCTCACATGAGGCATGTTTATTGCAGTATTTATGGTGGCCAGAACACCGAACAAAGCGTGCAGACTGGCTGGCACCGAACTTTACAACAACTTGAACTTTTAGGTCAAATACAATAAATTTGAGTGTCCCATGCCAAAGGGGGCTGAAAGGGGCCTTGATAAAGGTCAAGTGATGTCATTGGGTTCAGAAGAGCCAATGAGCAGCAAGGAGAAGAAGGGTGGAGCTACCTCCCCCCCCCCCCCCCGCGGAAGGAACCAAGACTCTTCGATACAAAATGTAAGAGAACGAACTTGGATACGATATGTTGCAGAAGGAAGTCTGACAAGAAATGTGTTGTTGAAAGAAGTTTCATTCGAGGTGTTGTTGCAGCAGGTTTTGGCAGTTGACTATAAGTACGAGAGGCAAGCCACACACGAAAGAGTTGTGGTCGTACAGTCAGCGATAAGACGGATGCAAGCCTCAGCGTGATGAGCCAAAGATTAAACTGTAAGGTATGTGCTCATTTCCCCGGTCCTAGACACTTTAGAAATCTAACTAACTCGTCACATATCCCCCATAACTCGAGTAATTAAATGATAGTTGATAATTATGATAAATTGTTGTTAGTGATAAATTGATGTTGTTAATAAATGATATTGTTTAAGTTTTAAATAGTCTAATCTTTTTAATATTAATTAATAGTTCTTTTCAGGACTTACACAAAAGGTAAAAATAATTGGAGGGTTATTGCGGCACAACAACGAGCGATGTACGTTTAAATGTTAATTCCACGTTATGAGTTCAACGGCCATATAATTTATGTCAATATTAATGTTTAAGTGTAACTTTAAGTTACTATATTTATTTTCCACGTCCCACATTTGGTTACCGTGACGCTTTTGTGTAAGTCATAAATTTAAAGGAAAATTTTAATGAATAATACTGAGGTGAATAAAAATAATTTAAATAAAGAAATGAATGAAAATTTTTGGGGAGCATACGTTGACCAGATATTTTGCATTGGTAAAAAAAAAATATGCACAATCACTTTGAAAATGAAAAATCTTTTGAATATATTATAATTGAAAATAATGTGTGAAAAATTTATGATATGTTAAGAATATTTTGTTGCATGAAGTATTTTATGTGCAGTATTTTTTAAGTGTATTCATGTATTTAGATTAAGTTAGAAAATTTTGGAAGGGATAATTTTGTGTTAAATGCCTCAAAGGAATACTAGAAATTCGAGACGTCAAATGTCTCCCGATAGGTCACAAATAAGAATAAGTGAAAATCAGAGAACAAGAATGGAAAACTTTAATTTAATAAATCTGTTACCTCTGTTTAATGGAAAAGATAACGAGGACATTGAATTTTTTTTTACGCAGTTCGAAAACATCGCAGGTATGGCCGAGTGGTCAGAAGAGAATAAAGTTATAATTTTAAAAACTAGATTGAAGGAAAAAGCGTTAGAATTTCTGACAAAAAAAAGGGAATTGCAGAATGCAAACAACATGGGAGAAGTTAAACAAATTTTGATTAAACAATTTAAGCCATCTGTAACTATGCTTCAAAAGCAAATAAAATTAAAATGACGCCAGGCATGAAAGTTGCTGAGCTAGCGTTAAATATTTCTAATGCAACAAATGATTTTGTAGGAAATAACTCAACTAATGAAATGTTTGAAAGTAAAAATAATATCATGTTAGTTAAATTTTTAGAAACTTTAAGAGGAGATATTGCATTTGAAATAAAGAAAATAAATATTACTAATTTTGATAAAGCAGTTGAATTCGCAGAAAATCTGGAGAAAATTATGGAGGAGGAGTGTGACCGCTCGGAAATCAATGCAGTGTATCGCAAGGATAATAATGCTAGAAAAGATAATGGTAATCAACGGGGAATACAGGAAAAATCACAAAATGGAAATGTATATTGCATAGGATGCGGGAAAAGAGGTCATTATTTTTCTACGTGTTGGCATAATCAAAACGGACAAAATTATTTTGGGGAAAATAAATATGGGAGTCAAAATATAAGAAATGGGCAAAGAAATGGTTTTCGTAACACTCAAAATAGCGGATTCAGAGAACGAAAGGATAGTCGGTCAAATACCCAAACTATTCCGAAAGAAAGCAGTCAAAATCACGGGTCTTTAAACTGAGGGAGGGGCTTTGGCCAAGTCAAAATTTAATAAATAGACCAAAGTCCCAATCTAGAAGAGATAATACAAACGCAAATAAAATGCAAAATGATAAAAGGGAGGTTCGCACGCGAAGCCCAGGTCCCAATTTACAGTTAAATATAATTGAAGCAAATCAACATAATGAAAATGAAAGTCAAAATAACAATAAAAATATAAATAATATTGAAAGCATGCAAAAATTCACCCATGTTTCTTGCACGAGAGATGTCGTTCTTGATTCTATTGTAGAGTCGTTGGCACGGCCCGGATGGGTCCGCTTCGATGCCAATTTTGTGAAAAGTCTAAAAAGTGAGGCAAATATCAATAAAAAGAAAATTAAGGAAAATACAGGAGTTAAAGAAATTAATAAAAATGAAAATGAGGCGTACAAGGCAAAAATAAATTTAAATGATGAGCACAAAAATGAAGTTAACTCAATATCGACTCCAATCGAGAATAAAAAGTTTGATAAAATTAAGGAAACTAGTTGTAAAGTTTCACAAATTGATTCACAAAATAATAAAGGTAGCCATGTTAATGACTATACTTCTTCAAATAATGAAAATAATAAAAATATTGATACAGAAAATAATTTTAAAATTGTTACGAAGTCGAAAAATCCAATTGTCACACATGATGAAGTTAAAAGCATTTTTGAATTTAATGGAAATATTAAAAATGAGTATTATGACAGTAAAAAAATTGCACAGGCCGATGAGGCCGATTTTCCTAAAAATGGAAAGGTTAGTGATTTTGCTAAAAAAAAATGTGGTAATGAAGAGTCAAATCTTGACGACGAAGTCTATGTCACGCTCACACGCAGGATAGCTTTGCAACAAGGTCAGTTGATTGCAGAACAATTCGACATAAGTCAGGAAATTCCGGATAAGGAGGTTATCTTTATCCCCACAAAACACGCAAAATTACTCTTTCCATTTGGTGCAATTCGAACTGAAATAAAAAATAACAAAATTCATATTGTAATTAGTAATCAAAAGAAGGTTAAAATTACGTTAAATCAAAATATGCGAGTAGGAGTGATTAAAAATTTCAAAACAATTACTAACGAAGAAATGCAAATTGGAGATACCGTATTTTTGAAAGAGGAAAATAAACCAAATATGTTTCAAGATAGATTTCAAGGACCGTTTCGAATAATTGAAATTGGAAAAGCAAATATATTGACCATTAGAAATAAATATAACATGAAAGATGAACCAATTAAAATTCACGCTACCCAATGATCGAACAAAATGTACAAAGTGCGGAAGAATTGATGGGAAAATATGATATGGACAGTGAAATCGATGAGATTCACGCAAAAAAATGTCATATAGCACAAAAGTTACAAAGTGAAAATAAATATAACGGTAACGGTGAAATAATTGAGAGTCAATCAAAAAAATGTTATACTGTACAAAGTGTACATATTGAAAATGTTCAAAATATGAATGAGAATATTCAGCATGGAAGCGAAAATACGGATATCAAAATTATGCAAAATCAAAAAGGTGATAAAAATTTTGAAAATAATGATCAGGAAATTATGCAAAATGAAAATGTTAAAATTCAAAGGGTACATAATTCAAATGAAAGTAAAAGGTTTGAAGAAATGCAAAGTCAAAATCAAAATCATAATGATAAAAATACTCAAATTGTTAATTTTCAAGAAAAACAGAATGAAATTCTTAATTGTCAAGAAATACAAAATGAAAGTCAAAGTCATGATAATGCAAATACTCAAAAATTACTTAAAATTAAAATAATGGAAGTTTTGGAAAGAAAAAATCAAAATTTTAATTTTCAACAAATTCAAAATGAAAATGAAAATAGAAATCATGATAATAATAAGCCAAATTCTCTTGAAAATAAAATAATGGATGATTTGATTGATGAAAATAATAATTTTCAACAAATACAAAATTCAAATGTTTGTAAAAATGTTCAAAATGAAAGTAATAAAATAATAAGGGATAGTAATCACAATGATAATGAAGGTAATGATATTCTAAAAGTAGATTCAGAAATAATTGAAAGTCAAAGCATATATAAAGAGTATGTTAGGCAGAAATTAAAGTTACTAAATGAAATACATATTTATGACACAAATGAAATTGAATGTAATATTCATGAACATAGGGAGAGAAAGCTTGGTCAAAATTGTTTAAAGAAATCAAGAAATTTTAAAAATTCAAATTTTGCTGATGATTGGTACTTGAAAAATTGATGATTGGTACTTGAATGGTGACATGTTTTCATCATTGTTAATATAAAACTAGGTCAAGTGATGCCATTGGGTTCAGAAGAGCCAATGAGCAGCAAGGAGAAGAAGGGTGGAGCTACCTCCCCCCCCCCCCCCCCGCCGAAGGAACCAAGACTCTTCGATACAAAATGTAAGAGAACGAACTTGGATACGATATGTTGCAGAAGGAAGTCTGACAAGAAATGTGTTGTTGAAAGAAGTTTCATTCGAGATGTTGTTGCAGCAGGTTTTGGCAGTTGACTATAAGTACGAGAGGCAAGCCACACACGAAAGAGTTGTGGTCGTACAGTCAGCGATAAGACGGATGCAAGCCTCAGCGTGATGAGCCAAAGATTAAACTGTAAGGTATGTGCTCATTTCCCCGGTCCTAGACACTTTAGAAATCTAACTAACTGGTCACATATCCCCCATAACTCGAGTAATTAAATGATAGTTGATAATTATGATAAATTGTTGTTAGTGATAAATTGATGTTGTTAATAAATGATATTGTTTAAGTTTTAAATAGTCTAATCTTTTTAATATTAATTAATAGTTCTTTTCAGGACTTACACAAAAGGTAAAAGTAATTGGAGGGTTATTGCGGCACAACAACGAGCGATGTACGTTTAAATGTTAATTCCACGTTATGAGTTCAACGGCCATATAATTTATGTCAATATTAATGTTTAATTGTAACTTTAAGTTACTATATTTATTTTCCACGTCCCACAGTTTTATATTAACAATGATGCTGCCTTTTAAGAATTAGAGTAAGAGTGTTGAGTTAATGATGATTTCCTTCTCAAATCATTCTTAACTTCCAATATATTCATATATGTCCATTTTCTCCTCCTATCAAATCAGGCATTCTATTTGTGCATGCTAATTCTCTTGAATTGTTAAAATGGGTCAGAAGTAATTTTTAAATACATTTTCGCCCCCGAGACAGGTGAAGTCAAAAATCTAGCTCAGTTACGTACCGTCAGGTGATCAATATGATAAGTAAGCGAAGATTCAGCCTCCTAAGCCTCCCGGGGATTTGCAAAGCATCTGGAAAGATACACAGACAATTAATGACTAGAAAATTATTTCATAGATACTTTACATATTATGAAAATTCATATGTGATATGAATAAGCAAAGTTCTTGGTAAATTAAAAGACATTTACCTCTTCCTTGCAGCAACAAAATTAGAGCATTAGAACACTAAAAAAAAAGCGATTTTCTATTCCCCACTTCGAACTTTAGAAATTTACGGACTCGTTTATATAACTTCTTACAACGGATATCAAGTCACAGATAAAACTAATCCTCCGTGAAAAACAGCCTGCCACCTGGGATTAACGGTCAATAGTCGTAAAATTTCTCTTATTATCTTCATTTCTAAAGGATGGTTTTCGTAACAAGTCTAGGACTGTAACAAGACCTATGGATTATACAGTTTAATCTTCAATGTATGCGTTTCGGTTAAAAAGTATCAAGTACCTATAGAAAATATTATCGATAGCAAATTAACGGATGACATCATATCTGTATCTTTATCTATGACGACTGCGCGTTTAAATCTATTTTCGTGCAGTTTCAATTTTCCAACAAATATGTTGTATCATAAAAGTATCATTCTTTGAGTATTCCACGGAAATACAATTTCTACGCCATTTTTGTATTACTATATGTTTGCACATTGTAGAAATCTATCTAAAACTTGCACTATCGCGTTATAGGTGTTCATGAGATCGTGGATTAATATATATATATATATATATATATATATATACATATATATATATATGTATATATATATATATATGTATATATATATATATATATATATATATATAAATTGCTATTGTATACTTTGAACATTAAAATATTCTTTGAGATTTTATTGTCTTAGTAATAAGTTTTGGATACATATTATATAATTGTTAATTATTAATTATTACTGAGTTTATTGCGTATTTTTTTATTTTATTTTTTTATTTTATTATTTTAATTTTTTTTTTTTTTTTTTTTTTTTTTTTTTTTTATCTTTATATCTCTAATTTTTGGGTTTGAAACTTATAAATTTGTATAGTCCTTTGGTTAAACATGCAGAAGTATTTCCTATAATTCACATCAGATGGCGCTCTCTTGTACTCTTTCCTAATACATTGTTTAGTGCAACGAAAATATGTCTTGTATAATGGTGAAGAAAGGTATGACTTTAATTCTATCCGAATCATTGTGGATTGTTGGTTAGATTGCTTATATGTTTGCTTAATGCACTTTCATTATATTCCTTCCAATTTCCTTTTGCTTATTTTTTGTAATTTTCGTTTATGTTATAGTCTGGAAATGTGTCGGATCTTTTGACGTTATTTCGGCCATGTGGCTGTATCGTTGAGCGAAACACATTTGGAACCTCTGTGGATGCAAAGATCCTTGATAAGCTGGATTCACAGAGCTTCTATCCTATTTCATATTTTCGGATTGTATCTTTTCTCTTATTTTGTCATTTTAATATTTTGAGCCTCCAGATTTTGATAATCCTTCGTTGTTTGAACTTGATTAGTATGCTTCGCTGTTGAATGTTGATAAATTCATGTGTATTATTCATATTTAAAATTAAGATCATTTTGTCTTTTATGGTAGCATTGTTTTCCTTTTGTCTGATATTTCCTATCATATCATATTTAATTAATATTCCTCCATATTGTTTTTGAACCAGGGTATGACACTGATCATGTTTTAAATTAGTATAACTATTTTAATTTTATTTTTAATTTTATCTTATTTATATATATATATATATATATATATATGTATATATATATATATATATATATATATATATATATATATATATATATATATATATACATATATATATATATATACATATATATATATGTATATATATTTATATATATGTATATATATATATATATATATATATATATATATATATATATATATATATATATATATATATATATATATATATATATATATATATATATATAAATTCCCAAAAAGGACAAGTAGCAATGTAGTCGTACAGATTCTAGATGTGTGACAGAAGTACCGGCCGGGGTGAGCCGCGACCCCCAGCACTCCGGTTAAAGCTTTTTCCGCCATGGCAAACGCTCCCGGTAACCGATACTCCCTACACGATTTCCCTCATGACCCTTTTTAAATCCGTAAAAATACATACACACACAATTTCAATAACATGTAAAATCTAAAAGTTTACTTTTCTACGCTAAAACTATCCATGAAGCATTCTGTAAAAATATAACAAATAATTTAAAATACAAAATACTTAAGACTAATGAAATCCCAGTCTGAGAGGATATTTTTTAAAAATTGGATATAAGACCCATAAACCGCATTATTTCCATATAAAAACCTGTGTGTAAAATTACCTCACAATTAGTCATTTAATCCTTTTAAACCCTTTCTATTCAAAACTAATGTTTGAAATACTAGTCAGAGTGTCTGTATTTTTAAATATGGACTCAAGACCTATTGGCAACTCCATCGCCATATATATACTAATGTTTGCAATCATTTCACTTCATATATATACATATATATATATATATGTATATATATATATATATATATATATATATATATATATATATATATATATATATATATATATATATATATATATATATATGTATATATATATATATATATATACACATATATATATATGTGTATATATATATATATATATATATATATATATATATATATATATATATATATATATATATATATATATACATATATATATATACATATATATATATATGTATATATATTTATATATATGTATATATATATATATATATATATGTATATATATATATACATATATATATATGTATATATATATATATATATATATATATGTATATATATATATATATATATATATATATATATATATATGTATATATATACATATATATAAATATATGTGTATATATATATATATATATATATATATATATATATATATATATATATATATATATATAAAGGGTGTCCCAAAAAGATTGAAACGAGCTTTAATTCTTTACCTGTTGGAGATTGGAGATAAGTGGGCAATGTAAATTGCAAAAATGTTGAAAGTAAGGTAGAAAAGAAGCCTACGTTACTGAAATAGTCCTCCCATTAATTTTCGAAAAGTTACACGTTTTAAATTTTTATACGACCCCCCTTTGGTCAAACAATACGACCCCCCTTTGGTCGACAAATTTGGTCAAACAGATATTTTTTATTTTTAATGCAACAAGATCATTAAGAAAAACCGCATTTCTGTATCTTTAAAATTGAGCGAGTGTATATATATATATATATACATATATATATATATGTATATATATATTTAATTGAAAATTGAACATTGTGAATGGTGACCATATATCAAATTAGAAATGTAAATTTGTGACATATCACAAAAAAGATAAAACTGGATGATAAAACATAAGATACCCAACCGCGTAGGGAGTACCACTGCTTTATATGATCTCTGTCTGTGTAATGATTTATTTAGATGTATTTGTGATAAATAATTTTGACACATATTAACGTATTGATCTAAATAATTTCCATCGCCAATTTGTTTATGATCCCTATTTTTATTGATGAAACAGCCTTTCATACGGTACGGAAAAATGGCATAAGTCATATTTTTTCCTTTATCATAATTCGGTTGATTTTAAAGATACAGATATTCGGTTTCTTTTAATGATCTTGTATTAAAAATAAAAATTTTCTGATTGACCAAATTTGTCTAAGAGGGTCGTATAAAAATTTAAAAAGTGTAACTGTTTGTAAATTAATGGGAGGACTATTTCATTAACGTAATCTTATTTCCTTGCTTACTTTCAACATCTTTGCAATTTATATTGCCCAGTTATATCCAACAGGTAAAGAATTAAAGCGCTTTTCAAACTTTTTGGGACATATATATATATATATATATATATATATATATATATATATATATATATATATATATATATATATATATATATATATATATTTATATATATATACAGGGTGTCCCAAAAACATTGACCTCGGCTTTTATTCCTTAAATATTGATCTTAGACATATAAAATAAATAACAAAGTTGTGTAAAAAAAGGTACATCATTTTATGAAATCGATAAAAAAAATTTCAGGGGAATAAATGTGAAGGATTACAAAATTTAAATTTTTATACGGCTCCCGTTCAATGTAAAATGTGCCCCTTCCAAGTGCGCTGCCCCTATGCCAAGTCATCTGTTTTTCGATTGAAAATATTTTTCATAATCATATAATTTTTTCTATTGTGTTTAACTGATTGCTGAATAGAGATAGAATGGTACATATATCTTGCTATCGTTTTAGAGTTTTAATTATTACATATGATAAAAGGAACTGCATTCATTTTTGTAAATTTATTTGTGAATGGGGATAAAGATAGCCATTTTTTAGACATTCATTTGTTTATCTAAGAAGCATGAATTAGAAAGATTTCTATAAACAAATTTCTAAAAAATATTGAATAGTCTTTCTCATGTGTATTTATCTTAAGAAACAAATTTTATATTACACTTTATGTATTTAAGCAAACACAAAAAACAGAATGCAAAAATCATATTTGAAAATTTGTTGTTATATTCTAATAACCTAAATGATCATATTTTAATCTCCTGTTTTCTCACTTTGATAAATACCATGTCCTGTACTTTAATTCGAATATGCTCATTAACTGATATTACTTTCTTGAATTGATAAAATTTCCTTTTCATTTATCTTTCCCAAACTAATTCCAAAGGTATTTTTCAGGTACCCTGTAAGGAAAATTTAAGATTTAATCTCATTTCCTTAAGTACTATGCAAGATAGGCCAATGTGGGGTTACTTAATGAGATCCTATGGGACTAGAAGCATTGTTAGTAACAGCCCATTTAAGCCGTAGGCATTTCCACCGTATTTAGTACAAATCTATTGGTATACGTTTTCTCCTATAAGATCTGTGCTGTCTTAAAAAAGTAAGCATGATAAAGTGTATATTGAAGATAAAAGGGAATGGAAAACTCAGAGTCGATGCATATTTTTTGTATTAAAGTAAATTAACCGTAGTGTGGCTCAACTCGATATTTTCATACCAGAATTCATTTTTTTTTTCAAAGTTTACAAAAAAATATTTGAAAAATCGGTATCGTGGATCTAAATGATTACATCTATAATGTGTCACCCTTCACTTTAAAGGGACGGTGGACGTTGAAATGAGCAAAAATTTACTAAAAAAAGGTTTTTTTTAATTATAACATTATTTTACACATTTAACCTTTTGCTTACGGGTGGAACAGCGTCCATCCCAGAAGAAGAACCTCCCCAAAAGACAGGTATTTGATATACCCTATCCCAAACAGTTCGATCCCCCTTTGCAGGCATTGGCGTCTATGGGCATCGGCGACAGAAACACTGGACCTGCTGCGTGCAGCACTTATACAGTGTACAGTATAACCAGTGGTACTTACTTATACACTGGTTATACTCTACTACTATTTTGGTTCGAAAAGACGTGTTCAATCAATTTAAAAAGCAGTTTGATTGAACAATCAATTCAATCATCTATTCGCATTGCGTTTGTAAAGAACCTTGCCGCTTTAACCGTGACTCGAACCCAGGATATACGAACTGGCCAGCGGACACTCTACCGTTGAGCTATTGGGACGATATTGCAAGTTCTTATCTTCGAAGTGGACTCTGCACGTTTTTTAATTCCAATTTACCCAATTTTAAATCTTCCTCTTGGTTTCAAATTTGAGGCGGATCGTATGACATCCAAACCAAGACTCTAGCTATGGTGTAAGTTATCAATAAATTTGGCACATACACCCTCTTCTAAGCATTTGATTACTGCTTCGCACAGTCATCCCTAATCATATTTCCGTATTGTTAGTTTTCCCTCCTGTTTTTGAAGCTGATATACATCGAATGACACCAAACCAAGAATCCAGTTGTAGCGTAAGTGATCAATAATTTTGATACATCCCCTCCTCAGCATTTGACCATAGCTTCAGACAGTCATCTTTAATTCTATTTCCGAAATATTAGATTTCCCTTTTGTTTTAAAGCTGAGATGCATCGAATGACACATAAACCAAGAATCTAGCTGTAGTGTAAGTGATCAATAATTTTTATACCTCACCTCCTTCTCAGCATTTGATTATTGCTGCTCAGCGTCATTCTTAATTCTATTTACTTAATGCTAGATTTCCCTCTTGTTTTCAAAGCTGAGATACATAGAATGACACCAGAACCCAGAATCTAGCTGTAGTGGAAGTGATCAATAATTTTGATACCTCACCTCCTTCTCAGCATTTGATTATTGCTTTGCACAGTCATCTCTAATTCTATTTCCTTAACGTTAGATTTCTCTCTTATGTTTGAAGCTAAGATGCATAGAGTGACAACAAATTCAAGAATCTAGCTATGGTGTAAGTGATCAATAACTTTGATACATCATCCCTCTTCTAAGCATTTGATTATTGCTTCGCACAGTCATCCCTAATTATATTTCTAAAATGTTAGATTTCCCTCTTGTTTTTGAAGCTGATATACATCGAATGACACCAAAACCAAGAATCTAGTTGTAGCGTAAGTGATCAATAATTTTGATACATCACCTCCTCAGCATTTGACCATAGCTTTGAACAGTCATCCCTAATTCTATTTTCGAAATATTAGATTTCCCTCTTGTTTTAAACTTGAGATGCATCGAATGACACCGAAGTCAAGAATCTAGCTGCAGTGTAAGTGATCAATAATTTTGATACCTCATCTCCTTCTCAGCATTTGATTATTGCTACTCACAGTCATTCTTAATTCTATTTACTTAATGTTAGATTTCCCTCTTATTTTTGAATCTGAGATGCATCGAATGACACCAAAATTAAGATTCTAGCTGTAGTGTAAGTGATCAATAATTTTGATACATCTCCTCATCAGAATTTGATTATTGCTTCGCACAGTCATTCCTAATTCTATTTACTTAATGTTAGATGTCCCTACTCAATGACATCGCACAGTCATCCCTAATTATATTTCTAAAATGTTAGATTTCCCTCTTGTTTTTGAAGCTGATATACATCGAATGACACTAAAAACCAAGAATCTAGTTGTAGCGTAAGTGATCAATAATTTTGATACATCACCTCCTCAGCATTTGACCATAGCTTTGAACAGTCATCCCTAATTCTATTTCCGAAATATTAGATTTCCCTCTTGTTTTAAACTTGAGATGCATCGAATGACACCGAAGTCAAGAATCTAGCTGTAGTGTAAGTGATCAATAATTTTGATACCTCACCTCCTTCTCAGCATTTGATTATTGCTTCTCACAGTCATTCTTAATTCTATTTACTTAATGTTAGATTTCCCTCTTATTTTTGAATCTGAGATGCATCGAATGACACCAAAATTAAGATTCTAGCTGTAGTGTAAGTGATAAATAATTTTGATACATCTCCTCATCAGAATTTGATTATTGCTTCGCACAGTCATTCCTAATTCTATTTACTTAATGTTAGATGTCCCTACTCAATGACATCGCACAGTCATCCCTAATTATATTTCTAAAATGTTAGATTTCCCTCTTGTTTTTGAAGCTGATATACATCGAATGACACCAAAACCAAGAATCTAGTTGTAGCGTAAGTGATCAATAATTTTGATACATCACCTCCTCAGCATTTGACCATAGCTTTGAACAGTCATCCCTAATTCTATTTCCGAAATATTAGATTTCCCTCTTGTTTTAAACTTGAGATGCATCGAATGACACCGAAGTCAAGAATCTAGCTGTAGTGTAAGTGATCAATAATTTTGATACCTCACCTCCTTCTCAGCATTTGATTATTGCTTCTCACAGTCATTCTTAATTCTATTTACTTAATGTTAGATTTCCCTCTTATTTTTGAATCTGAGATGCATCGAATGACACCAAAATTAAGATTCTAGCTGTAGTGTAAGTGATCAATAATTTTGATACATCTCCTCATCAGAATTTGATTATTGCTTCGCACAGTCATTCCTAATTCTATTTATTTAATGTTAGATGTCCCTACTATTTATGAATCTAAGATACATCGAATGACAGCAAAACTAAGATTCTAGCTGTAGTGTAAATGATCAATAATTTTGATACACCGTCTCCTTATTGTTTGATTTCCTCCTCTAGATAAAACAGATCAAATTTCTTTATATCGAATATCTGTGACACTTTGCCAAACAGAGGCACAAATGTCATCCAATGCTCTTGCATTGAGATTACTTATACACTGGTTATACTATACACTGTATATACGCACCAGTGTATATTAATGTATATTACTTATACACTGGTTATTACCTCTAATATCTGTATAAAAGTTAAACACGACCAAAATATAAAACTAGCAGAAAGAATCAAATGTAAGCTATAGAGAGACGGAGGGAGTGACATTGGATTGGCTGTTTATCCTAAGAAATGGCTGTTTCGGCATTTAGATTGGCAACGGGGCATGATTGCCTTACCGCTCATCTTAACCTCCGGATGATCAGATAACTAAATCATTTATGACCAGAACGCCGATGTTGCTGAACATTTGACTCAAAAATATGTTTAGCATTTTCCTTACTTTTTAGCTGAGATTTACACTAATTACTTTCTTTATATACATTGTATAATGTATGAGGAAAGTATTGTGATGGGGTCAAAAATTTGAATTCGGGTTTTCGAGGGGAAAGCACGTTTTAATCATCCCTGAACGCGAATCAAACGTTTTGAGATGATGTCTGTGTGTGTGTGTGTGTGTGTGTGTGTGTGTGTGTGTGTGTGTGTGTGTGTGTGTGTGTGCGTGTGTGTGTGTGCGTGTGTGTGTGTGCGTGTGTGTGTGTGTGCGTGTGTTTGTGTGTGTGCGTGTGTGTGTGTGTGTAAATGCGTGTGTGTGTAAGTGTGTGTGTATGTGTAAGTGAGTGTGTGTGTGTGTAAGTGAGTGTGTGTGTAAGTGTGTGTATGTGTAAGTGTGTGTGTGTAAGTGTGTGTATGTGTAAGTGTATGTGTGTGTATGTGTGTGTGTGTGTGTGTGTGTGTGTATGTATATGTGTGTGTGTGTATCAGTGAGACTGTGGAGACAATATCTCACTGACGAATGGAGCGATTCGAAAGAAATGTGGTAGAAAAGTATATTAATGTTCAGATCCCCCTTAAATTTTCGAGTGAAATTTTGAAAAAGTAATTAAAAAATCAAAACCTTTAATAAAGTTATTCAAATAGTCATGTATTATGTAATTATTCATTAGAAAACGATTGACACAAATTTTAGAACGCTAGCGTGAACCGTTCTCGAGATATTGCACATTTTTAAAATAAATTTGTCAAAAAATCGCATAAAATAAATATTGTGAAATATTTTCACTTTTCATATGTAACTTCATGCGATAAATTTAGTGACATCATTCTCGTAGATCTAGCTCTTTCCATTCATGAGAAAATATACTTCGTGTAATACTTTTTTTATTTGAACGTCAATAGTTATTTATCTGCTGTAAGAATAACTTATTTCTCCATCCATAACGCTTGGCAAGAATTTGGCGGAATGTCGCCAAATTGGCGACTTTTTAAATGTTGTCAATTGAACGAAACTGTCGCAAAATTGATAAAAATGAGTCTAAATCAATGAAAATGGCGACTAATTGGTGAAAATTCAATCTCTTGGAAAGAATATAAGTATCTACTATAAGAATAGCCTATTTTTCTATTCATAATGTTTGGCAAAAATTTGATGGCGAATTTGTTGGAATATCTCCAACTTACTGACGTTTTAAATGATGCCAAATTGACAAAAATACCACTCAATTGATCGCTAAATAGATGAAACCGACGACAAATGAATGAAATGACGACTAATTGATGAAAGTTCAATATCTTAGAAAGAACATAAGAGTAGACTATAAGAATAACCCATTTCTCCGTCCGTCTGTAACGCTTGGGGAGAAATTTAGAGGGACGTCGCCAATCCTGTGACTATTTTAAATATTGCCAAAGTATCAAAGATGTTGCCAAATTGATACAAATGGGAAGTAATGTTTCGTAAATTCTTATTTCCGCCATATGAGGGGCATAGTTTCTAGTATATAAGAAGTGCTCTTCCTCCGTTTGAATGTAACTCTTGGTGATGCATTTTAACGAATTTGACGAATAATCAAGCAAATTATTTCCAGCTTGCGATATTTCACCCCAGATTGACAAAAATATCGTCAAAATTGCAAAAGTGACGCTACATTAATGAAAATGAAGCTTAATTGATGAATAATGTATTATAATATTTTAATATATGGACTATATCGCTTATTAAGGATTCTATCAATATTGATAATTGTGTATTTAGAGTTTCGTGAAATATAAGTTAATTGGGTATTTTGAAATAGTTTTACATGTTTTCATCCGAAAAATCGCCAAATGTACAATTCAACGTCAAAAACACAGTACCGTGTATTTTATAAATTATTTTTGACTGTAAAGGGAGTAAATTTATTGCATTATATAAGGTAAGTTATGTGCTACTCACATCAGATTTTTCATAACATGTTCAAAAGCCAACAAACATTGTAATTGCCTATAACACAAAATTCACTGAAAAATTTCCTGGGTTGGGGTAACCAACTTACGCCACAATCGTATAAAATATCAGTCATTAGCCAGAATATTTTTTCTCATTCGCGACCACTAAACGCTGCTGACTGCTAGTCTTACTTTGCCGTATACCTGATTTAATAGCAGTCAACGCATTTATTTTGTTTTCGACGCAATCGGAAAATTATCATTTCCAAGTGACTATTTCTTGGGGAGTCAGGAATGACTTTGGTAAAGCTACTAATAGCTACATGGCAAAATGAACAAGACTACAAACTTATATCACAAATGGTATTAAGTTGATATTGGAAACTGAAAATGCAGAAAAACTCAATAAGCCTGCAGTGAAACTGGAATCTTCCAATCACAGGTCTCAAAACACTTGACAGAAAAAAAAATAAATGAAAACTTACCAAGATGTGTAATAAGTGCAGTTCGTAATACTTATGTTAACAATATATACTTTCCATGAACTAATCAAAATGATTAAGTTCAACTGAAATTAACTGAAAATTATCCCTATTGTCTCTCATTACTTTTTTTCGTTTTATTTTTAAATTATTTTGTTACAATTATATTTCATTTTCCAGTATGAAACATTTTACTTTTGTATCATTAAATGCATTTGAACCAAATTATTGTATTTAATCTGACTATTGGGTCATATAGTAACTAAAACAGTGTGTTAACAAGTAGAGTCATTTACTAATCCCACACTGTCATCCGTGTTTCAGAATTTTACCTGGTCATCCAAAGGTTAACGGAATTGGAAATGTAAACTGTCCCAGGTATTTCCAACTGTCCAGGAATGTAAACTGTCCAGGGTTCCTTCCGTACTAGTAGTGAAGTGATGAAGGTCGACCATTTTCTCGTCTGTGCAGTCTCCTTTGGAGGGATTATCTGCGTATTGGAGGGGGGTGGGTGTAGATATTTTAATGTCCTCTATGCCGTTTTTAATTGTTTGTTCTGCATACTTTCTGTTATCAATTTTATCTATTTTTGTTCTGTCACCAATTCTGTTTCCCCCAAGGGGCCCACTCCAAGAGGATGGCGTGCGGACTTTAGTTCCTTATAGTTGTGGTTCTCGTGACCTTGAGAGTAAATTAATCGGTGGATAGCCCGGGTGCTTCCGCGTGTGGTTCATGAAGCAGGAGCTTCCCGGGAGAATCAGTGTCTTTGTGGCCTGTTTCCAGACCCGTGGGCGATTGGGGTCGAGTCTCAGTGGAAACCTTCTGGCCTTGCCCGGTGAATGGTTCCTCTGACTCTCGCTCTTCTTTCCTTAGTCTTGCTGGATGACGGATAACCCACCTGTTTCCTTCTCGTGTAGTGACGTAAACCACTCAATGTCGCCATAGGGGTTCTATGAATCTGTTACCAATTCTAAATATTTTTGTTCTGTATTTTGCTGTGCTCTTGTTGTACATCTTGGCTAAGGATGTCTGCCCATGTATATCTACTGCATTAGAAATATAGAAAATAAAATTTAGATTTATGAAGATATTGAGCTTTAAAGTTAATTTTAATTTTCCACTTTTATATATTGATACTTCATAAATTCGGTAATATTTTTGCCATAAATCTACCCCTAATTAAGTTTAAAACATCAACGTAAAGCTATGTAAATCCGTTGAACCCTTCATGAATTATAAACGATCACGACAGACTAGAAACATTTTTTTATTTCCCGTTATTCCGCACTTCAGTGTAGGCAAATAAAACTTGAGCAGAAAAATCCGTGAAATTCAATAAATTTCGTGGATACATTTCCTGAAAAATTTTTATTCAAATCCATCGCGAACTTCAAGAGATATTTCACTTAAAAGCGTCTATTCTAATTTTACATTTTATACATTAGATTATGCTTTTTCAATGATTTTTGATTTTCGAAAATTAATGCTAAAAATATTAAGGTTCTACTTCTGGTTGAACCACTTCGAATATTAATTGGCTTTTAGAGTTGATTCATACTGCACTTCATTTGATTCTCTCATTCATTTTTAGAGATATCCCTCCTATAAACAGACATAATTAAAAAAAAAACTGATTTATTTATATTTAGGGATGAATAAAACGTATAGATCTAAAAAAAATGCGAGAATATGATATGTGAATCAATGACAATATTTTCCCTTTATATATACTAAGTGTATTAGCGAAAGTAAAACGTATACATTATTCACCCTAAATAAAGGGGTGTTTATAAGAGTTTTCACATTTATATGAAATAATATTTTTCACAAATTTGTATTCTTTTGTAAATTAAAAGTAACCGATAAAAGTATTTAAACTTTTTAGATTACGTTGGAACTTTGCGGGTAATTCCTTTAATCGTCGCGGATTATAAGTTTATTACTCAAGAGTGACGTTAACCGAGAAAATATCTTGAGAAGTGCAATTACTAAAGAGTAATTCAGTAGATGTGCCCAGAAAATAAAGTACTTCATGTATTTGCGGTTAGAAAGAACGGTTGTGCTCTTTATATATGCTTAGTGTATTATTAAGTTCTTGAGTAATTGCAGGGAAAGAGATGGATAGTAAAGTTTAAAAGCGAAGAAGAGTTCTTGTCATATCCAGCTAAAAATTCTTGGATAGTAATTATTATGAGTGGATAGATGGCTTCCTAAAATCCGATATTTGTTGAATTTTATTTGTGACACAAAACATTTAACAAAATTTTGCCAAATATTGCTGTGAAATTGAATATCAATGAGATTAAATGTTTACCAGTGCCAATTAAAATGAAATTCGAGTTATATTGTGGAGTGGTATTTTTAACACTTTACAACAAAGTTGAAAAGTGTTTATGACTTTGTTCATTCTGTCTGTCTGTCTGTCTGTCTGTCTGTCTGTCTGTCTGTCTGTCCGTTAGCACGATAACTGCCGTAAAAATGAGTTTATCAAAATGAAATTTTAGTATGTTGTTCAGACGGTCTGTAGGACCTATGGGAATATAAATAAATAATATCACCCAATTAGTTTTTTATTGAACCCGGGTTGAAAAAATGAAATACATTGAACCCTATGGGACCTAATTTTTCAAACATTTTTTAAGTAAATTTAAAATTCACGAATTGCTTCGAAATTTTTAGGAAATATTCACATTATCCCATAGAATCTATAAAAAAAAATTCAGTAAAATATGTTAAGTAGTTTTTTAATTAAAAAAATTATTTAATATAGGGAAAAAAACAAATTCAATTAAATTCTGACTTTGGGATATCTTCCAGAAAGAAAAGAGAGAGATATTATATAATAAATATCTCTCCATTTGTTTAAACGTTTTGCATATGGGAGTGGCTTCATATTTTAAAATAAATTTGGTAGATAACTATTTTTCATTTTTTTTTAAATTTTATATAACTCTTCATGATAAATTTAATTGATGGCATTTTAAATGCACTTTCCTACGTCCTAGAGAGTTAAAATTTGGTACACAGCTTAAATTTGTTGAACATTTTATTCGACAAAAATTTGATGGATCTTTAAATATAGATCATACATTTTTTTCGAAATGGCCTGAAAATAATCCCCGTTCACTTCTATAAATCATTGGTGTAATATTGTTAAAAATTCTGATGTGGACAGCACATGTCTTTCCCTGCAGACTCATATTCGTTCTCTTTATTTATTCAATGATAATTTGAGTTTATCTGCACAACATAAGTATTTTAAATGACATTGAATTTACACGTTAAACTTAAATTTGGTTCTCATTTGATAGCTGGACTTATTGTCAAAGGTGGCGTAGCGAAAACGCGAAAAAACTAGAATATCTCAAGAACGGCTAGTCCTAGAGTAATGGGGTTAGTCTTATTCTTTTTGTTGTCAAAAATCACATATAAAATAGGAATTTAATTGATATAATTGAGCACACGTAGTCTTTTATTTTTATATATAACGATTTTTGCTGGCCATTTCGCAAAAATAGCCCGTTCCTTTTTCCCGAATCGTAGTAGAATAACCTACAAATGATTTATATACAAAATTTTGTTAAATTTGGTATATAAATCACTTGTAGGTTATTGAAATATTATACTCCAAATTTTGTTAAATTTGGTTCATTAGTTTTTAGCTAGAGTGGATAAAGGCAATTTCTGCGGCCATTTCGCAAAGAAGGCAGATTCTTTTATTACGAATCGTACTATAATCTAATGAACATCAGGATTTCCCACAAAAAACATACCTACCAAATTGTATGAAATTCGGTCCATTAGCTTTTCAATTAGAGTGGATGTAATATCCACACAGAAACATACACAGATACACCCTTACACACACAGACGTCTTCCTAAAAGAAGTTTTTTCGTGTTCTAGAAGTCCCAAAACGTGTAGATACTTTGAAAATTCGAGTTCCGATCTTCGGCACGATTCCAATACTTTGAGTACATACACATACACATATATATTATCTGTGTATTATATGTGTATCTAAATTCCGTGCCTATGCAATTACAATAGTTGTGATTTTAAATGATCCCTAAACTTTTATTATTTCTTCAAGGAAGCCTAATTTTAACATATGCAGAATGCAAATATCTCAAGCGATTGTAAGATGAATTACATAAGAATTGCTGAATTTTTTTCACACAAAATTATTTAGCTCTGGAGTCTGGAATACAAATTATATGAATGAAATATTCATTGATTTTGCATAAAGAATCAGATGATTTATATTTCGATACAGTTTTAAATATTTAAGTATAATAAATTACTGTAGTACTGTGATAATGTAAAAGATATTACCACTGAATGAATCACATTTTAGAAATTTTTAAATGAAATTACATTTCAGTTGGAAAGTGTTTCATAATCAATGCTTATGCATGATTGATCTTTCTTGTAAAATATACCCGGGCTGAATTAAAATTAAAGATTGGTTGAAGTGGTTTTGGAAAGAGAAAAAATTATTCCTTGAATAATTTAACGACATTCAATGCTTCTTTTATATAAAATCGGTATTTGTCAAAAGTAAAGTTACATGTAAAAGTTATATTCTGGATAAAAAAATTACCGACTTTAAATATTTCGTATTGGATTTCCATCACTGAAGTTAATTTATCAGCAAGAGCAATTCGCTGAAATATTTTAATTGATTTTAAGTACATAATAAAAGTTAATAAATTGATATATTCATGGAAATCATAGAATTATTTTTTTCAGACGAATTACTCAAATATTTCTAACCCAATTGATTCAGTGGTTTTTTAACACTTTACAACAAAGTTGAAAAGTGTTTATGACTTTGTTCATTCTGTCTGTCTGTCTGTCCGTCCGTTAGCACGATAACTGCCGTAAAAACGACTTAATCAAACTGAAATTTTAGTATGTTGTTCAGACGGTCTGTAGGACCTATGGGAATATAAATGAATAATATCACCCAATTAGTTTTGGATTGAACCCGGGTTGAAAAAATGAAATGCATTGAGCCCTATGGGACCTAATTTTTCAAACATTTTTTAAGCGGATTTAAAATTCACAAATTGCTTCGAAAATTTTAGGTAATAGTCAGATTGTTCCATAAAATATATAAAAAAAAATTTAGCGAAATATATTCAGTAGTTTTTTAAATAAAAATTAAAATAATAATTACACATCGTATATGAAACGATCACGTGACCATGATATGAAACGATCACATGACCCACTTCAAAAGGAAATATGGCATCCATCTTGTTTCAAAATCGTGATTTTTTAAAGTTCTTTTTAATTCATATTGAGTGTTGTATCCGTCCTAAAACTACTTTATTTTTGCTTAAATTCTGTGCATCTACATACTAAAACAACACAATGATAATATATTTGAGTTTAAATTCTCATTCAAATTTGATTATTTCTACAACTAAGCCTATTTTTCCCCTATGTAAAATGTAAACAGCAAAATATGTAGAATGAGTTGTATTAGAATTACTGTATTTCTTTAACACAAAATAATTCAGTCCATGGAGTCTGCATGGCTGATATGAATGAAATATTAATTGATTTTATAAACAGAAGGACGGTTTTCTCGATGAAGTTTTAAGCATAGAGTTTATAAATTGTAGCTCCATGGTCTTAATTTTTAAATAAAATAAATTATTATAGTATTGTGATGAATGACATGAATGGGAGAAAGTATGAATGAAATCCTGCTTTTATAGAGAGATCCAGGCGTGTTATTTTTTCTATGACGTCATTTGAATTTATTTTAGTTGTTTTCGATGAAGTTTTCAAATTTAATAAATTATCGTAGTATTATGATAGTTTTAAAAATATTACCGTGGAATGTATTGCATTTTAGAGATATTTAAATCAGGCAAATTATATTTCAATGCCGTCCTTTGAATGAAGTTCCTTTTTTTTCAATGAAGGTTTAAGTTTTCAAATATAATAAATCAATATAGTATTGTGATAAGTTTTAAAATATTACCGAGGAATGTATTGCATTTTCGACTTTTTTAAATAAAATTGCATTGAAGTTGGAAAGTGTTTCATAATCAATGCTTTAAGCATGATTGATCTTTCTTGTTCTTTTCATAACTTGAAAGTCTGATTACCCATTTAATTACAATATCATTTTCCAAATCATGACATGCACTTTTGAACTGATTTCAGAAGAAAAACAAGAATCCAGTTTCACAAAGTTTTATACTGCGTGTCTTAAGAATTTGCGAAGTAATCGTTTTTAACACTTTAAAAAGTTGAAAAGTGTTTATGACTTTGTTCATTCTGTCTGTCTGTCCGTTAGCACGGTAACTGCCGTTAAAATGACTTAATCGAAATGAAATTTTAGTATGTTGTTCAGACGGTTTGTAGGACCTATGGGAATATAAATGAATAATATCACCCAATAAGTTTTGGATTGAATCCGGGTTGAAAAAATGAAATACATTGAGCCCTATGGGACCTAATTTTTCAAACATTTTTTAAGCGGATTTAAAATTCACAAATTGCTTCGAAAATTTTAGGTAATATTCAAATTGTTCCATAAAATATATAAAAAAAAATTCAGCGAAATATATTGAGTAGTTTTTAAATAAAAAATAAAATAATAATAACACCTCGTATATGAAGCGATCACGTGATCATGATATGAAAAGATCACGTGACCCACTTCAAAATGATATATGGTATCCATCTTGTCGCAAAATCGGGATTTTAAAAGTTCTTTTTAATTCATATTGAGTGTTGTATCCGTCCTAAAACCACTTTATTTTTGCTTAAATTCTGTGCATCTACATACTGAAACAAAACAATTGCAATATATTTGAGTTTAACTGATCATCAAATTTTGATTATTTCTACAACGAAGTCTAATTTTCACTTATAGAGAATGTAAATACCAAAAAATGTAGAATGAGTTGTATAAGAATTGCTGCATTTCTTTAACGCAAATCTCATGGAGTCTGCAATAGAGCTGATATGAATGAAACATTCATTGATTTTACACACAGAACCAGACGACTTTTCGATGAAGTTTTAAGCATAGAGTTAAATTACTTGTACCTCCATGGTTTTAAGTTTTTAAATAAAGTAAATTGTTATAGTATTGTGATGAATGAAAGGAATGGAAAAAAGTTTATGAATGAAATGCTTCTTTTATATAGAGGCGATTTAGTATTATGATAATTCTAAAGTTATAACCGAGGAATGTATAACTTTTTAGAGATGTTTAACCCAGGCAATTTATATTTTAATTCCGTCATTTGAATGAAGTTCATTGTTTTCGATGAAATTTTAAGTTTTCAAATATGATAAATTAATGTAGTATTGTGATAAGTTTTAAAATATTACCGAGGAATGTATTGAATTTTAGACTTGTTAAATAAAATTGCATTAAAGTTGGAAAGTGTTTCATAATCAATGCTTTAAGCATGATTGATCTTTCTTTTTATTTTACGAACAATTATCGTTTAATACGCTATCTTAAACAGAGAATGCATTTAACATTTAATTTCAAATGTATTTGAACTTCAATGTTTTTATCTCAAAATATACTTATTATCTTTTTTGATAAGCATATTGTATAATGTAATAAAGCTGTATATTTTTCAATACAGTCGAGTTATTTTCCACATGATCTACGTTTGCAATACACTTTAAATGTCAATGTACGAATGCTCAGCATTCTATTCTTCCAAGATTTCCTATCGGAATCCATAACTGTTAAGTGTATATTGTACTTAACGTGACAAACTCCGATTTTCAGGGGTCGGTAGAATAGCCCACAAGTCCTTTATTTATCTGAAATGGTGTTTAAAAGTTGAGAAAACAAAATAAAATAAAAAATTGCAATTGGTGTAGTCGAATTATAGAACTATATTTTTAAATGACACTTTTTACGATTGCCATTCCGGCCCCTTTTATTCAGTGTTGATGGACCTACAGCCTAAATTACTGAACCGATTTCAATGAATAATTACTCATTATGTGTGTTCTAATGGGAGATATATACTACATACTTTTCTTCTATTACTTGAAGATAAATGGGCTTTAGAGTTTTTAAAAAATGAGAAACATGAATAAGTGGATCATGAATAAAGTACATGAACTAGTGGTGCATGAATAAAATACAATTGGTTGTGCGGAGAAACATGAAGTGGAGAAACATGAATAAAGTACAATTTGCAATGTCTGCTATATCATTGTTGCATAATTATGTGGATGAATATTTCTGTAACTATGGGGCACTTCCCCCTTCCCGCTACAATCGTAAACCTCTCCCTCACTCGATTCGTGAATCGGAAAGTTTTGCCTTCTATTTGCTGAGCTCGTTGACGCTAACTCCCGGGTCCGAGGTCACCGCCTCCTGTTCGCTGTCGCTCATTAATTGAAGTTCGTCCTAGATGTAATAAATGTTCTCCTCCTTTTCTCCTTTATCACCAGCTTGAAGTTTTTTTATCCAAAAGGAATTTCAGGAATACTGGGTCTCCTCGATTGGGGGTGACAGGACCCGACGGTTTATTCCGACAGTCAATCCTAATCTCCCGATTACTGACAAATCTTTATATACTAATTGCCAAGTGTCCGTCTGTCTGTCTGTCTGTCTGTCACGCTTTTTTAGGCACTTCCCGAATAGATAGAGACTTGCAATTTGGTACACGGCTCGGTCGTTCGATAAAACCCCCTGGAAAAATCGAATTTTCCGAAAACGTTCTATAGAAGGGGTGCCCCACACCAAAACGTTCGAAAAGTGAAATGATGGGAAAGCATGCTTTGCGATAAGATAGAGACTTCAAATTTGGTGTATGGGTAAACCGTTTGAAAGGAAAAAGTGTACAATTTCAGATTTTGAATATGTTCTACTTAAGGGGGTGCCGCACACCAAAATGTTCGATTTACCGAATAAATGAGAAACGGCTCCTTTAAAATTTGATAGAGGCTTGAAATTTGGTATATGGGCTAATCATTTGAAGAAAACACCTAAAACAAATATAGTTTTCTTAAATGTTCGTTTAGGGGGTGCTCTACTCCAAAACGTTCGAAAAGTGGAATGATGGGAAAGTGTGCTTTCCGATAAGATAGAGACTTCAAATTTGGTGTATGGGTAAGCGTTTGAAAGGAAGAAAGTGTACAATTTCAGATTTTCAATATTTTCTACTTAAGGGGGTGCTGCACACCAAAATGTCCGATTTACCGACTAAATGAGAAACGGCCACTTTAAAATTTGATAGAGGCTTGAAATTTGGTATATGGGCTAACCATTTGAAGAAAACACCTAAAACAAATATAATTTTCTAAAATGTTCGTTTAGGAGGTGCTCCACACCAAAACGTTCGAAAAGTGAAATGATAAGAAAGTGTGCTTTGCGATAAGATAGAGACTTCAAATTTGGTATCTGGGTAAACCGTTTGAAAGGAAGAAAGTGTACAATTTCAGATTTCCAATATTTTCTACTTAAGGGTGTGCCGCACACCAAAACTTTCGAAAAGTGAAATGATAGGAAAGCATGCTTTGCGATAAGATAGAGACTTCAAATTCGGTGTATGGGTAAATCGTTCGAAAGGAAGAAAGTGTGCAATTTCAGATTTCTAATATTTTCTAATTAAGGGGGTGTCGCACACCAAAACGTTCGAAAAGTGAAAAGATGGGAAAGCATACTTTGCGATGAGACAGATACTTCAAATTTGGTGAATAGGTAAATCATTCGAAAGGAAGAAAGTGTGCAATTTCAGATTTCCAATATTTTCTACTTACGGGGGTGCCACACACCAAAACGTTCGAAAAGTGAAATGATAGGAAAGCATGCTTTGCGATGAGATAGAGACTTCAAATTCGGTGTATGGGTAAAACGTTCAAAAAGAAGAAAATGTGCAATTTCAGATTTCTAATATTTTCTACTTAAGGGGGTGCCGCACACCAAAATGTTCTATTTACAGAATAAATGAGAAAACGCTCCTTTAAAATTTGATAGAGGCTTAAAATTTGGTAGGTGGGCTAATCATTTGACGGAAACACCCAAAACGAATATAGTTTTTCAAAAATGTTCGTTTAAGGGGGTGCTCCAGAGAAAAATGTTCGAAAAGTGAATTCATAAAAAACCATGCTGCGGAATGAGATAGGGATATCAAATTTGGTGTAAGGGTAGATAGTTTGAAAGGAAGAAAGTGTACAATTTCAGTTTACCAATATTTTCTACTTTGGGGGGGGGGGGGGTGCCTCACACCAAAATATTCGATTTTCGGAATAAAGGAGAAACGCCCCTTTTAAAACGTGATAGAAACTTGATATTTGGTATATGGGCGAATCATCTGATTGAAATCACAAAAAGAATAGAGTTTTTCAAAAATGTGTATTTAAGGGGGTGGGTACTCCACACAAAAACATTCGAAAGATAAAATGCTAGAAAAGCATGCTTCGCGATGAGATAGATACTTCAAATTTGGTGTACGGGTAAAATGTTGGAAAGGAAGAAAGTGTGCAATTTCAGTTTTCCAACATTTGTTATTGTAGGGGGGGTGCCGCCCACTAAAATATTTGATTTGCCGAACAAATAAAAAACGCCTCCTTTACAATATGATAGAGGAATTTAGTATGTGGGCTAACCATTGGACAAAAAAAACCAAAGATGAATACAGTTTGACAAAAATGTTCTTTAACGGGGTGCTACACAGGAAACGGTCGAAAGGTGAAGTGATAGAAAAACATTTCTCTTCGCGATAGGATAAGGACTTCAAATTTGGCGTACGGGAAGATAGTTTGAAAGGAAGAAAGTATGAAATTTCTGATTTTCAATTTTTGTTACTTTAAGGGGTTCCGCACACTAATATGTTCGATTTTCCGAATAAATGGGGTACACTTCCTTTTAAATGTGATAGAGGCTCGATATCTGGTATATGGGCCAATCATCTGATAAAAAAAAACAAGACAAACAGAGTTTTTCAAAAATGTTCATTTATGGATGTGCTTCACAAAAAAAAAGTTCCAAAGGAGAAATAATAATATAGGGGTGCCTCGGGATGAGATAGACTTTAATGTGTTGTACGGGTAGGTAATTCGAAAGGAAGAAATTCGCAAATTTAGTTTACCAATATTTTCTTTTTTAAGGGGTACTGAACACCAAAATATTCGATTTGTCGAATAAATGTGAAACGCGAATTATTAAAAAATTTGCACTATTCAGAGGTTGCTTATTGCGAGACAGTTGATTTTCAACGGGTATTCGGCTAGTATTTAATCTATTTCCTCACCGGCCATGAACATTTTATGAGCTAACTTTATAGATCCAAAATCAAAACTTCCCCTCACTGCAAATGCGGTGAAGTCGAACATTATACTTTTGATTGCCCTTATACAATAAATTTTCATTTGTCCAAACCCGCGGATGAACCCCGAATCTTACAGTTTTCTGGGCTGTCGATTTATCTAAGGTCAATGTATTTTATTAAAAATTGTATTTTAATTGCTTATGAAATCTCTAACGACCTAAACTAGTATAACACATTTTAAGAGCAGTTGTTATTATTAGTACTTTTATCTACAACGATTGTTATATTATATTTTTAATGATGTTTTTAGCCATTGTTTAAAGTGCGAAATTTATTACGTTTTTCCAGAATGTATATAGTTAAATAACTTAACTTGCATTTGAGTCTCAATCTTGTGTCTTGTTTGGAGATGGGGCTAACAGTTGAGTATGTTTTTTTCCAGAGTAGTGGTATTGCACAAGTGTAGGGGTCCCCCTCTATTTTATTTGTGTTATTTAATGAATGTATTGCTTTTGTTTCATTTACTAGGGGCTCTGCCCTCGGCTCCCTACACTTCGCCAACCCCTGTAACGCGCTTTGCGAGACGGGAGGCTTCGCGGGCTATTTCAAGCCAAATTAAAGTTTGAATTGGTAAATGGTTTATTTCTATGTGTTACTCTATTATTTGTCTATAAAGATACCAAAGTTCATATTTTTGGATGCTATAGTGTTTGCGGTACGAGACAAAGAAAATAGATTGACGTGCTGATAAGAAAAACATTTTTCACCACTTCAGAAGTGCATAAAACGTAAACTATCTCGTAAACTACATCGAGATTAAAAAAACGGGCTCCGTCTGGCAAAAATTCAACTATGTAGGTACCTGCTGAAAATTTGTGGTCTTGCCTGCAAAATTTTGTTAGTTTATCCATGAAGCGAACTTGCAGCTCAAATATTTTGTCGTTGACTTTGACATTAAATATTTCTTTTCGAAAAACGATTTATTTCAGCGTATTCCCAAAGCGTTTCTTTACAAGTGTACCAAATTTTATATTTTGTATGCTATCCGTTTTGTGGTGCGAAGAAGGGAACCTAGAGGAACGAGAAATTGGCAAATAGCGGCTGTGGTGGCGCCAGCTATTTTTTTTTAATATGGAGAGATAACTGCCGTGTGCCGCTACAGGTTTGGGTCGAGTTCTGTCATTTTGGAACCTTTCAGAAGTATTTACTCGGGCGCGACAGCCCATTGGTTAGCGCGCGGGGATCAATCCGATTTTGATTCCAACCTCTGCCCCAAACTATCGCCGGGTTCACGCGCAGTACGATCCCGTTCAACATGTGGATCCGCAAGTTCTCTCGAGAGGTTAGTGGTAGGGGAAGGAGAGCACGGTCCCTGTGCATGCCTCCCCCACTGGGTTCCGGTTTAAATTGAGTTGCACTTCCCGACCGTCCAAACAGATACCTTACACCTTTGGGTAAGTAGGGTGGCCTGGGTTGAAGAAGAAGTATTTACTGCTCTACTGTGCCCCTTTGGGTCGAGGAATTCTCTTTTTCTCTCCGAAGTATTTAAGGGGACGGTGGACGTTAAAATGAGCAAAAATCGATAAAAAAAGGTTTTTTTTTATTATATAACATTATTCTACACATTTAACTGCACCAGGTGCAAAAAACCGCTAGTATCTATGATGATTTTTGAAGAAGTTATAAGCATTTAAAGTTTGTAAACAAACAAATCATGGACCTTTAAATTTCACACATAACGTAAACAAACATCTGTCAGCGTTTATGAATCGATATTTTAATTTTAAAAATTAATATCTTCGTAAATTATTATTTTTGTAAATTGGCAACAGTGAGCTTTAACTGTAACCACTTCCTGGTTTGTTTACTATGGATTGCCGAAAGTTTTGAAGTGATAAATTTTTATAATATATTTCCTTACTTCTTGACACTATTTTCTTCATTTTTTGCTTCAAAAATAGCTCTTTTTAGATCTGAAAGTGCTACAGCGTACTTTTATGTCATAGTTTTTACAACATATATTTGTGTTAATTTTAAAAATGCATTCTATAAGTAGGCGTTTTCGTAAGCCGAAATCTCGACCGTCAAAGAAATCGCTTGCAAACAGCAACAAAATTCGTAAGCGGTGGTCATCTGTAAATAGTGTGGATAATTCTACAAATAATTCGTCATGTGTGAATGGATCTTCAAATAATTCCTCATTTGTAAATAGTGTGGATGAATCTTCAAATATTTCCCTGTCCACTATTTCTTCTGAAAGTGCAACATCTACTACATATTTATATAATAAAATTGGAAGTGCTAGTGAAAACAAACTAAATGCATATTTTCCATCCGCATCTAACTGTGATTCAGAAAATTTGAATGAAAACACATATGTTTTTATGAATAATAATATGTGGTCAGATTTATTGTGCAATGTGAAGTGCAATGAATGTGATAGTAATTCTCTGGATGTAATATCAAAAGGGGCATTTGGGTACTCTTCAAAAATAGAGTTAATTTGTAAAAGTTGCGGAAAAGTATTCAGCACAGTATTTTCGAGTCCTCGAGTAAGCCAAACGAAGTGCTTTGATGCAAATAAAAAACTAGTTGAAGCATTTCTGAAAATTGGTAAAGGACATGCAGCTTTAGAAGCAATTGAGTGGAATGGCTATTGGAATTCATGCCATGGATAAAAAAACATTTTCAAGATGCTTGCATAGCTTGTATGAGGAAAGAAAAAGCTTCAAAGATGATGTTCTTCGAATTGCTCGAAGTATAGTGCGGAAGAAATATGAGGATTTGGATGAAAGTTTTACTAATGAAGAAATTATAGACATCACTGTTTCATATGATGGAACATGGCAGAAACGCGGTCATACATCTCTATATGGAATTGGATTTGTTATAGATATTCTGACTGGATTAGTTATCGATTTTGAAATCTTATCTAAATACTGTCCAGAATGTGTCACTGCGACGCGAGATCTTTGTGCAGCTAGTGCTGAATTCAGTATTTGGTATGAAGGCCATAAACCTGAATGCTCACAGAATCATGCCGGATCTTCTAATTCGATGGAAATGACAGCTGCTGCGTCTATATGGAATCGATCTGTAAGTACTTGTGGAATGAGGTATGTAGGATTGCTATCTGATGGTGATGCGAAAACTTATCAACATCTGTCAGAATTAAATGTATATGGCAGTGATATTAGAATTATAAAAGAGGAATGCATAAATCACGTGGCCAAACGCCTAGGAGCAGGACTCCGTAATAAAGTCAAAGAGTGGCGTAGCAAAGGTGTTACTATTGGTGGACGTAAAGACGGTAGTTTGAAAGAGGAAACAATTATAAAACTAACAAACTTTTATAGGAAAGCGATTAAAGACAACGTGCCTCGCATAGAAGATATGAAAACAGCAATTTATGCTACCATATTACACTGTTCTTCAACCAACAAATCTCCAAAGCACAACAAATGCCCCGCAGGTGTCTCATCATGGTGTTTTTATCAACGGGCTCTTGCTAATAAGGAACCACCAAAATCTCATGCGACAATGAAGACAAAGCTGTCTGAAGATGTTGTTGCAAAAATTATGCCAATTTACCAAAGACTGGCTAGCAATGAATTGTTAACCAGGTGTGTTTCTGGCAAAACCCAGAACGCTAATGAGAGCTTACACAGCTCAATTTGGAAAAACTGTCCGAAAGAAACATTCGTTTCTAAAAAGAGGTTGGAAATGTCTGTGATTTCCACAGTTTCGGAATATAACTTTGGATGTATAAATAGTTTAGGTATGGAGGAAAAGGTGAACGCATTTTCTTTATCTATTGCACAGCAACGTGATAAACGCCGCATCAATCAAAGTTTAACTAGAAACACTACTGAATGGAAAGAAAACAGAATAGTTAAAAAATATTGTAAGTCACAGAAAAATGCTAAAAATGTAAGAAAAGAAAGCAAAACATATGGTGCTGGTGAATTTGATTAGTTGTAATTAAAGGTATGTTTAAATTTTTTCGATTAATGATTCATACTATTATATCGCCTCGATTACTAGTTCATACTTATTTTTCTTAATTGCCAACGGCCCTACCTTGCTGAAAACACCGGTTCTCGTTAGATCACCGAAGTTAAGCAGCATCGGGCGCAGTTAGTACTTGGGTGGGTGACCACCTGGAAACACCGCATGCTGTTGGCACATTTCGGGCGCAGTAGCCCGGTGGTTTGCGCGCTGGATTTGCATGCTGCCACAACTGCTGCCGAAATCCGACGCGGTGGTCGAACAGTCAAAGGCAAGCGTTTCCTCGTACTCGTTCGACCGCCAGGTTATGGGTTCGAGTCTCACTTTAGGCATAGATGTTTGTGTTGTTGGGCGCAATGTGTTCCCACCCCCACTGGTGCACTGGGGCAACGTCATATGATGGCTAAGAGGTTCACGCATGGGCATATCGCACGTAGCACGATAACTTTCTCCATGCAAGCTAGGATCCGTAAATGAGAAGGGGTTCGACCTAAAGGTCGAAATCTGCGGAATGAATGTACCAGTGGTCCATATGTACCACAGGGATGTATCTACAGTGGTCGGCGGTGGTCGGGGTTTCCATCACTCAGAATTTCCGACCACCACTCAATTGCCGAACACCACTCATCCAAAAAAATATACATATTACAATTACATTTAAAAAAAGTTATATTCAATTTTATCAAATGTTTTTCTTTAATATAAAAGTATAGAATACTAATACTGTTTGTGTGTGCGAATTAACGCAAAGCTCGTTTCGAAATTTTATATTCGCAATAATAATTGTTCTGGAAAATCAACCACCACTCACATTTCTCTAGATACATCCCTGGTACCAGTAGTCCATGTAGGGGCAGGGGTTCAACCTAAATGTCAAAATCTGTGGAGCGAATATATTAGTGGTCTGTAAGTACCAGTGGTCCATGTAGGGGGCAGGGGTTCGACCTAAAGGTCGAAATGTGTCTAACGAATGTACCAGTGGTTCATGTAGGGGCAGGGGTTCGACCTAAAGGTTGAAATCTGTGGAACGAATGTACGGAACGCTTGGGATACACAGCAATCGGAATGCTTGGCGACTACTTGGCGAGTGAGCTGAAAGTGCTGTGAGTTGGTCTCCGGATTAGCCAAATTTATATATACTTAAATTGCATTAACCATCATTTATCCACTATCTACATAGTATTTCTGTCTTATTTACTTTAAATACATTTTTCTCGAAATAAAATTTTCAAAGGTTTTACATTTTTAAAATTGGGATCGTGACCTATCGGGACTGCGGTTTATCGTTCCACGACATTGCTGCTCATATTGGTCGGGATCCCATGACTGTCATGCGAATATGGAATCGATTGGTCCAAAAAGGCCATACTGAATGCCATGCAGGATCTCTGCGGCCCTGGACCACTAACGACCGAGAGGACAGACATGTTGTCCTCTTGGCCTTGCGGGATCGTACAGCCACGTCGTACCCTGAGTCAGGAACTGGGCTCGTTTACAAGACGACAAGTGTCTGCACGGATAGTGCGATGACGTCTGCAGCACCATGGACTGTCAGCACGGCAACCATTGTTGCAGCTTTCATTGATGCTGCAGAAGAGATAGGCACGCCTACAGTGGTGTGACGAACAACGACACTGGATACAGGAGTGGCACCACGTCGTCTTTTCACATGAATCTCCGTTCTGCATACAGCATCATGATGGACGTATCCGTGTGTGGCGGCACCGAGGAGAACAAAAATTGCCAGCTTGCATTCGTCATTGTCATATGTGCCCAGCACTTGGCTGGATGGTATGGGGTGCCATTGGATATACATCCCAGTCACCTCTTGTTCGCATAGTCGGTAATGTGGACAGCCATCGTTGCATTCCTGACGTGTTAAGGCCCGTGGCTGTGCCCTAACTTCAAGGCCTGCGTGACACCATCTTTCAACAAGATAATGCACGACCGCATGTTGCCCGTGCTTTCCTGACCTTCCTAGATAGAGAGGGTGTTCGACTGTTTCCCTGGCCAGCACGCTCTTCAGATCTGTCACCCATTGAGAACATCTGGGCATGGGTTGCCGAGAGACTGACACGCCACCACTCACCCGCCACTATGATTGATGAACTCTGGCATAGAGTTGAAGCCGCATGGAATGATGTACCCATAACTGTCATCGAAGCTCAATTTAACTCGATGCCCAGCCAGATTACAGCCTGCTGTTGCTGCCAGAGGTGGCAACTCTGTGTACTGAATTCTGCATGCTGTGTATGCCAAACCACCTGCAAATTTAATCATGTCTTCCTCCCATTATACCGTATATGTACAATAAATAAGATTCAGCTATTTGTTTTCCTTGGTGTAGCAAATTTAATGACCAGCAGTGTATTATATCTCCTCGATTACTAGTTTAATACGTATTTTTCTTAGCGGAAATTTATACTTATTTTTCTTAGATTGTGATAATTTATTTATTTTTTACTATAATATTAGTTTATTATTCTAAAAGTTACATTAAATAGTATATATATATACTTACATTGCATTAACCATCATTTATCCACTATCTACATAGTATTTCTGTCTTATTTACTTTAAATGCATTTTTCTCGAAACGAACTTTTCAACGGTTTTACATTTTTAAAATGCTCCATGCGTCTTAGTTTTTGTTTGAAATGCATGAAATTTGGCAAGAAGACACCTTTCATACTTCTTAATGAAACTGGGTATGCATTTTACAATTGGACTTTATTAAGGTGAATAAGAACCGAATGAAATGTGAAATTTCGATAAAAATTAAGTTTTAACGCAGAAAAATATTTTTAAAAAATTAACTTTCCAACCGATTTAAAAATATATACCCAAATTTGTTCATAATATGTTTTTAAGTGATCATAAAGTAAAATTAATCAAAAATGTGAATAAATGGAACGCAAGGAGCATTTTTAAATTTTTGTTAAAAAAAATTAAATTTAAAAAAAAAATACAAAATTGAAAAAAATTTCATGGTATTATATATAGTAATGTTAAGAGGAATATTTATACAAATTTTCATGTTTCTAAGTCAATAAATAAATAAAAAAAATTTCAACGTCCACCGTCCCCTTAATCTTTCGGATTAGTATTGAGAGTAGAGTCGTAGCGTGGAGATGTAATACATCCGTTGCGACTTCTTATCATATTCGTGGACGCTCACTAACCTCTTAAACTGGCTTCGTAAGCTCTTTCACCACAAGCGGCCTTATCGCTACTTGCTCCCTACGTTCGTTAACCCCCCTGTTTCAATTCTCGAGTCGGGAGACCGCCTTCTACTCCCTAGCGCTCGCTAAACTACCCTTGTAAGTGACGTGGTGCCTGCTAAGCAGTCGTAATGCGGCTGTTGGAGATATCCCTTGTTCGCTAGTGTTCACCAAATCCCCGGAGCTCTCGAAGTGAGTACATTGAATAGCTGAGTATATTTGATTCTTAATTGTTTGTAAGAACCAAAGACGAGGCATATAATTATCAAAATTGCTCCCACTGAACTATCTAACGCTGTAACCTACGTTTTTGAAGTAGACATGATGTTTATGCCAAAAACCAAAAAGCAGAGAAGTTGGAAATAGACTTGACCAAGGAAATATTTGCTAACACTTGGAATACAAAATTTAATTAATCCATGTGAGTTTGTCAGGTGAGAAGTTGATAAAAGACGACTCCACTCTGCATAACCACATACCTTGACTTAAGACATTCGATTTTTCATCCTGCTTAAGCTATTTACATTTATTTACGAGTTGAAGATATCGAACGTCACGAGCAACCGCCTTTGCACGCTCCTTTTCAGAACCTGTACTTCGTCCTTGCTGTCTAACTTTCGTCTCCGTTTCGCTCTTGATTTTGGCTTGCTTTCGTCCTCTAAGCAGTCAATATCGTCTAAGCGACTAAGAGCATCTCGTCTGATTGAACTATGGCTTCAGGCCTCCCGCTCGCCTGAGTGACCTCCTCGATCAACTTCCTCCTTGTCTATCTATCTCTCTCGTTGCGTTGGATGCTGTTCTGGAGCCCCTAGCCAACTATGGGCTGTATCTCCTGTGATGTTGTACATAATAATATTATTAGCCATTGAGGGATCTTGCAAGAGCATAGGATGATATATTGGTTGGTGCAATCAGTATTAAAAATACCTTGAAAATAAGTTGCAGGGGTGGGACGAGGAGAAGGTGGAAATCGAAAAATGAATTCAATACGTCAGGGCAATTCAAGAACAGAACATGACGTTTTATAAAAGAAGAACTTCTGTATTGCACTGAAAATCATAGAAAGGGAATCCATGGGACCCTTGGTCCTGGGTAAATTCAGTATTAAAAATTTAGTAAAATTGGTAATTTTATCCAGTTGAATTCCTGCAAATATTTGTTTAATTGCGTTAAATGATTTAATAAAGTCATTTAGGCTCAGAGAGTCCCCGGTGGGGTCAGCCACGTGGAGGGGGGGTCTGCTTTTTCTCCTACTTACAGAATTAGCATAGGTGGAGCCTTTAGTTTGTTGGGTTTCAGATTCTATCGCTTTAGCAGAAGTCTCAGGTACTTCTTTCTCCAAAGAGACAGTTTTAGTCTGAATCTGGAGAGGGCAGCATTTTGTTTAGTCTCATTAGGAATTTTCTTCTAGGGGGGCGGTTGGCGGGGTTAGCTGGACAACGTTTGTAATTTGCCGGATGGTCACCGCGGCAATTGCAGCATACCGCGGGAGATTCCCTTGGATGCTTGCAATCCAGGGTATGATGCATCTTAGCGCATTTCAAGCATCTACTGGGAAAACTGCAGCACTCAGACGAGTGTCCATGGCGCTGACAGTTGAGTCACATCTTAGTGGCAAAAGATTTAAACGGGGTAATTTTGATTCTGAGATGGAGCATAGAATTAATTCAATAAAATTTTTGTCATTCCCATTATGTGGGTAGAGAACCAGGAAAAGGGGGAGGGGTGTCCTCAAATTTCGGTGTGTGAGCTGCGTGATTCTGATGGCTTGGTACCCTTGAGCAGTAATTTCGTTAAAGATTTCGGCAATTTCAGTGTTGGCGGGAAGTCCCCGAATCAGACATTTCTTAGAATTTTCAGATTTGAGATTAAAAGAGCTGAATGGAACTTTCCTTCCAATCAGGATCTTTTGCAACAGTCGAAAGTCTTTAATATTATTAGGCTGAAGTCTAATCATTTCGCGGCTGTGTGAGCCAAAAATGAGGATTCAAGTTTGAGGATTTTAATCTCATCTCTTTAACCAATTCTTGCCACCCTGAGCAAACATTAATGAAGAAGGGCTGGGGTCTCGGTGGTTTTTCAACAGTAATTTCGGACTCGGCATTGGTGTCCATCACCCCCTGCTCGAGAGCTTGGAAGGAATTTTGAACGGGGAGGGGGGTCAAAAGGGTAATAGCCGACTGGCTTTTACAAATTTCTTTTCGGACTCGAAAAGGCGAATTTCTTGACAATCTCATTGGGTTTGTTAGAGAAGCTAACGTCAAAGCTCAGAGAATCCTGTTTAGTGGGATCTTTTCTTTTAGATTCCGCGACGTAATCAAGTACCCTATCAATCAAGGCTTTATCAGTAACAATTCTAGTACTCTTTTTAGTACTTCCGGTCTCATTATGTACGTCTGCAACTTCCTTGGCATATGCGCCTAACTTCCGATAGGGGATCAGACTTCCAACACTCACATTAGAGGAGAAGGGGACAATAATGAATGGTGGTATATAATTTTTTCCTAAGCAAGTTAAACTCATCAGTAGTAGACTCCCCGTAAACATCTTCAAAATGGATATCTTGGGGGATGGGTCCAGAGGGATTCTCAAAGTATTCAAAATACGAAAGCACTTACCATAGAAGAAGTTCATATTTGCAGGGTTGATGATGAAGTACTCCTTTTCAATATCAAAATAGTCCACCAAGTAATCTCCAACCATTTTCAGTAGGACAGGCATGAAGTCTCCCAAACTATGTCCAGGGTTTACGTTCCCAGAACGCAATCTTCTGACAATCTCGACGCATTCCAAAGGCATCTCCGAGGGAATCTCCATAATAGATTCACTGTATTCATTAGCGTCCATGATATTAGTACAATCGGGGTTGGCATCCACGAGAAGGATCAAGATGTAAGAGTAAAGGCACGCTCACTGCAACGAGTCGACGACAGCCGTACCCAGTACGGGAGAGAACTGGTATCCCGAGGTGAAACCTCTGCTAGGGGACGCCCGAACTTGTCAAGTTCCAGTCTCCGAATCCTCCTTCTCGTCTATCTAGCGTCGACTCCTTTATATAGTCTCTCATCTGTAGGTGGCACTGTCCTCTAGTGACGTCCTCTACCGTCCTGATTGCCACAATCCTACATCCATATATTATTGAAAAAGGCCTAAATTAAAATTTTATAGCCAAATTTCCGATTTTTCAATGAGTTTTTATGATACAAGACAGATAAACTCGAGGATCGCGAAATTTGTCAAACAGATGCGGCGGTGTCAGATTTTAAATATATTTTATTGTAAATTTATTTTAAATATAGAAAGATAAGTATTTAAATATAAAAAAAGCTTAACTTTATGAACAAAAACTCTATTCCAAGTTTGAAAAATTATCATAAAAAAGTTATGACATCTCAAAATAGTTTGCATCAAGTTCCCGCAGGTGCGGAGCTATACTCTCAGGTTTAGGATACTCTGCTGTAGTTTCATAACTCATAACTCTACATCAAATCACGCGCAGCCATTTTGTAGTAAATTTATTTAATTGCTGTGTTAAAAGTGGGTTTTATTTTTAAATGGTGCTTCTGTAATATAAAGGTGTTTCTTTTACGATGCTGTCAAATTATTTTTCACATGAACTGGGTTTGCAATCCACTTTAAATTCCATGTAAATTACTGCTCGTTTTTATATTGTTCTGATTACATAAACTACTTTTACATGAACTTGTGTTCGATCGTATTGACATTAACAAGGCTCGTTTGTATTACTATATTTACATTCCTTGTAGTAATTTATGTGTTTTAAGAAGGTGGTTACAAGGTTTATTTAGCCAAATATTGATCCTAAACATATATATACAATTACAAAGTTTTTTAAAACATGGTGCAGAACTTTATGAAAAAAACTCTGAACTATGAGGGTGGTATTTTTGGAAAAATTCAAATTTTACTTTTTACATGAACTTTTTGGAGTAAAGTTACAATAAGTAGAATATTCTTTACGATTTTACTAGTTTAAGTTAAAAAGTACCATCAATTTAACTGCCAAATTTACAAAAATCAGCTTAATTAAAATTTTCACAAAAAATAAAGGCGTTCTTGAATGTTCTCTAAAAACTTTAATATCCCCAAATTTATCATGAATGTCTTGAATTAAATTTTTTATAGGTATGGTACTTGGACTTAAGCCACTACATTCGTTATTAATATCTTCGTACATTTCTGATTTAAGAATTTCACATTTTTTTTTCTTTTAACTAATGAAGTCATAAAGAATATTCTTTAAATATCTCATGAAACACCACTTCATGGCAGAAGAAAAACTCCTTGCTAAGTACAGGAAACAAGAACATTTTTCCAACAAAGTTATGAAATCTTAAAATAGTTTATGCTATGTCACCGAAGGACGAAAGCTGTACTTTCAGGTATAGAATTGAATGACTATTGAAGGATCCTAAATAAATGGTAGGATCCTTCAGAAGTTCTTGAGATATACTATGAGGTATATCTACTACTTTATATACCTCATACTATGTCAAGCCAATTTAATATCATCTCATAGTATATCAAGTCACTACTTAATACACCTCATAGTATATCAAGTCACTATTTAATATACTTCATAGTATATCAAGTCACTACTTAATATACCTCATAGTATATCAAGTCACTACTTAATATACCTCATAGTATATCAAGTCACTACTTAATATACCTCATAGTATATCAAGTCACTACTTAATATACCTCATAGTATATCAAGTCACTTTAAAAATATACGACGAAATATTAAACATGTACTTAAAAATATTTATATTGTTACGACTTATCCTCTGGATACATGGGTGTGCACTCAGGATATAAGAATGAGTCCAGATAACTAACACGTTTATTCAAAAGATCGGCGTCAACAGGAACAATATACAGCAAATAGCTCGAGGACTATCACACAAAATCACTAATCAAGTGTCAGGCACAATAAAACAGCAAATAAATGCTCCACTAATTTCACAAAACAGCATATACTATACACAAAACATTTATTATTTCATTTCATTTTACAAAACAGAAGCTACTATTCTCCTAGGTCGTATGTAGCTCGTATCTCGCCAACTGCTCTCCAACTGAGTGATGACTTCTTTTATAAACACTCTATAGATACTTATAGAAAGCTCTCATATCTCGTAGAATATTCGTTATTTCGAAGTATTTCCAGAACCTTCTAAAAGTCATTAAATTTGAAAACTCACTTTTAGAACATCAGCATATGGAAACCCTAGATTAATGTCATGGGAAAGGTTGTACTAGTGTTTTCTCCATATTTAAAAAAAAAGAGATTCAGTAGGAAGAAGGACATTTTACACGTTTGTAACAATATGCTTTGAAGGAATAAGGTATATACATATATTACCTAACTAGTATTTAAGCCTGCCAAACACAACAAAACTAACATTCTTAAAAAATTCAGCTGCAACATTTTTTTAAAGTTTTATTCTGTTTAACAATGTTTTTTGTTTAACAATAGTTGTCACTCTGGAAAATTGACTCACTTACGTTCTACCTCCTGGCCGAGTTTCAGCCTTTCATGTCACCGGGGGGCTTCAAGTGGGCACTGATAGCACTGCAACCTCAAATCAATTTGTCCATTCTGGGAGAAAAATCGAAATTCCTGCCATGTTAAGTACTGTCCAGCGGCCGATGCTACAATTGTGTACAGATTAAGCCTTCTAAGTTACAGGAGGACTACTTGAAGGTCTGGAAAAATATTTAAAATACTTATAATCTCCACCCCGGAGGGTGGATAGAAAATCTGACCACATTAGCTTCTGTCCAATGGTCGATACTATAAACGTGAAAAGCTTTCTGGGTCACCAGGTTAGGAGGCGGGTCTAGAACGACTTAAAGGAAACCACCTTATCCATACCTGGGACGAGATAAATCGAAAAATTGGCTCCTTTAAATTCTGCCCGATGAATGATACTATACGTGTGCAAATACTCAATCTTCTAGATTACCCCCTTTTCTTCCTCTATTGGGGGGGGGGGTAAAAATCCGGCTAGATTAAATTCTGTACCCTAGTCATACTTGTGCGCAAAGATTCAGATTTCTAGGTCACCGGGGAGCTTAAGGAGGGTTTGAAAAAACAAAAGCACGTTAAAGATGTTAGACAATTATATATATAGCGATATTCATACGTTATGAGGCGAAAAACTTTACACCAAAACTCTAATGACTCGGAGAGCAATTGATCAATTACCCTCATTAATTTCCACAATAGCTTTAAATTCTGTTGCGACGAAATTTTCCTCTGACTCCGTTATCATTTAAACCCCCTGACATCCTTTCAAACAATGCAACAAAAGTTCTTGCAATTCTTTCAATAATTTGAAAGTTCACACAAGTTTTTCAAATGCAAACACAAGAGAGATAGAGAGAGTGGGGAATGGGGGTTATTCATACGAACTAATGTTTTCATGTGGCTTCAAAATTAATTAAAATTATGACATTGCAGATTTAATTTTAAATATATAAGGAGATATAATAATTCAATTGGTTAAATGCCATCTGTGTCTGGTTTAATTCTTTTTCTTTCAGATTACGAGTTAAATTTTCTACATATATGTGATATTTATTTACAATTTAAGCGAGATAGAAATTGTGTTTTTAAATATTAACAAGTATTTCACATTTTATTTAAAACAAGTAACCTGTTTTTGCCCCCACATGTTTGGTAAAACCGGATACTATGCATATTTTTGCAATTAGATACCGTAAAAAATATGCTACATGTTCAACAAAATTGTGACCGTATTATTTATAATATATACAGGGTATTTCAAAACTAATGCAAAAAATTTTTCAGGGGTGATAGTACACATCGATACAAACACTTTTCCAAAAATGCTTGGTCGCAAGTGAAGTGTTGCCCTTTACCTGCCTTTTGCCTGCCATTACCTTTGGCAAGCCCGTAGGCAAAATGTATGACCGTCTACTTCACATTGTTATAACGATACATTCCAAGTCGTTAACGACCTTAAATGTAAAAAACCTCCGCTTTCATACGCGTATCTGAAAGAACACTCTAATGCCTGAAAGCTCCCCCTAGAGTGTAACTGTTTTACACTCCATGCATTCTATGATGAAAAGTGTTTGTTTCGATCTGTTCTATCACCTCAGAAAGCTTGTTGTATTAGCTTTGAAACACCCTGTATATAACGTCCCAGGTTTATCTATCTGTCTGAAACATTTGGCAAAACGTTTGGCGAAAAATTGGAAACATTGGCGAAGAATTTGGAGAGACTTTAAAATGCCGCCTAATTAATTAAAATGTTGCAAAATTAATAGAAAAGGCACCAAATTAATGAAAATGAGGCCAAATTGATGAACATTCACTGTCTTGAAAAATTAAGTTCGACCTTTGATAAGCCCTGTCGATTTGAGGAAATTATTAATGCAATATTATTTACTCAAAATATAGTGAACTTCGACGTGTTGCTGGCCAGCTGCTTTTTTGTTATGGGGTGTAGGTTGTCATAAGGGTCATTTTCTGTAAACATGCGTTTTACATGTCCCAGGTATTTTAATAAAAGTTTGCATGACTTGAGACCGATTGTGGACACTGATCAGTTTTGCTAAATTGTACTTCATAGTTGTCACCCATTAGTTAAAAGAACAATTTATATTTTTAATATTTAAAAGTTTAGTTTTTATATTAAATGTCATTCCCCTGTGTGTCCCACCAGCCAATTAACAAAATTAAAACATCATTTACAAGCCTTCATTTTATAGTTTTCTTTTAATTTGATGTTTTATATTAAATTATATATTTTAAAACGCAAATAATAAAATATCCACTATACATTAGAGCATTATTTTAAATTAATTTGTTACAACTGTCCCTAGTTTTTTGTAATTCACCTGTCTTTAAATTTTAACACCGCATTCTGTACATAGATGACAACACAATATATTTAAAGTGTTATTCCTTTTTACTAAAGTCCATATGAACAATTTCAAGAGTTCGGCTATGTTGTAGCTATCATTCTTTGCAAGGAAATATTATAAAACTGAACAATTTTGAGTAAGTAGATTTATTCCTTGTCATTCACCTGTCTTTAATTATTCTCAAAATAAGAAAGAAAATAATTTTTTTAATGTGTATGTGTGGCTAGTTAGTGTAGCAAACTGAATATCGAGTTAGGCTTAAATGCAAATAAAACTCATACTCAGAAAGCAAAATTACATGATTTGTCATTCCCCTGTCGTCATTTACCTGTCTACTTTGTAGACAAGGGAATGACATTAGAACACGTGAATCCCATTTAAGCAAGATTTTCGTTTTAGAAGATAGAACAAATAAGAATTTAGTCCTATATATAAGATTGCAATTAAAGCAAAAAAGGAATATATGTTTCTAATGATATATATACATATTAACGAAGCAGTTGCTAATAATAAGTGTCATTCCCCTGTCATGCTGTGATTTACTTGAAAATAAAAATTTGCATTTTCTATTTAATTTCCCCAAATTGATCACTGCTACTGTTTCGTTTTGTTTAAACCACCCATATTAAAATATAATGCAGAATACAGTTTGAAAAATAGAAAAAAATAATATATTGTAACAAGAAAGATGAAAAAGCCCGTTTAGAGAAAATGACCCATAAAATAATTGCGTTGTATTAGGTGATGGTATGGTATATATGTTTCAATGTGAAGTTGTATAATAAAGAATAATATTAAACAGGAGATATACGTGGTGCACATGTGTCTGTGGATATTAGGAGCGCAAGTGCTGCAGGGGCGAATAGGGGTAATATTTTACAACTTGATGGTTGGCGGATGGGACATAATCTTTCTCAACTTTACTCCGTCTTATGACGGGCTTTTCTTTCTAGTTGTAAATTAGTTAAACTTCATGGTTAGAGAAACAAGCCTTGTTTTACAGTCCATTTTAAAGCAGCAGGTGGAAAGTGTAATCTACCCGGTTTTGCACGTTTCTATGAGTGACTTTAAATGCCAGTATTTGAAAACATTCTGATGTGGGAAGCACATGACATTCGCTTCTTAATGCAAGTACTTTAATGCGATTTGTGATAGACAAGATCCACAACACAATGTTTGTAACTTTGAAAGTACACTGACATTTCGTGCTTCTCTAGATAATAACATGTAAAATCATGTTGAAGCACCCAGTTGACTTAATAATCCATATTGACTCTCAAATTATATTGCTCGTAAATATAATTTGAGAATTGGAAATATTGCTAACATTCACTAAAAAATCAACTGCATCATATTAAAATATATTAATTATGATTTCATCAATTTGGCATCATTTTCGTAACTTTAGTGTCATTTTTGCCAATTTGGCGATATTTTCGTCCAAGTAGCAACAAAAAGAAGTCGGAACAAAAAAATCTCAATAAAAGGTTGCAAAGCTGGCAATATTTCACCAAATTTGTCGTCAATCTCGCCAGATTTCTCAATAAGTATTATATAATACTTATTGAATATACATAAGTATACATTGAAATATACATAAGTATTTTTATATATTTTTAAATACATTTATTTGAAAAGTATGCAATATGAGAAGAACGGTTCTAGCTAGATTTCTAAAGTCTGTGTAATTCGTTTTAGAATAAAATATAGGTACAGAATGATTATTTATTTAACATTATTGGATGTTTTCTTATTATATTATTAAACGTTATATTACCATTATTACATTAACATTATTGAATGTAACATTATTGAATGATTTTTTTGAAAATTCATTCGAAATTTTGAGAATCTTCCGAACGTTCTATAGCGTTTAAAATCAATAGGGTTCCAGTATTCACGTACCATAATAATCGTACAAAATTACGTTCGAAACGGTCATTTCATGAGACATTGCATCGCAACGAAAACATACACAGGCATCACCTCAAAACGTTCGATTCGAGTTCAGAGATGCTTAAAACGTCCTCTTCCGTCAAAAACTCGAATTCGAATTTCTGACCCCGTCCCAATACTTTCCCTACACATTATACTATGTATATAGTGAAAGTAATACAAACACATATCCATATTTTATGAACAGAACTTTCAAAATAACAGTATTGGAGTTAATCAAATTTCAGCGTCTTGTATTACTACATCAAATGTAATAACATTTCTGGGAATAACGACCTTAAAAATGACATGAAAAATGGAGTTAGAAAAAAAGTAACTTTTATTAACAGCTTTTAAAAAGATGGTATCATAAAATTTGTTCCATAAATTTCTCTAATGCATTTGAAGAAAATTTCATAAAGAGAAAAAGAGAGTTAATGGCAAATTATAACATATTTGTTTTAAAACGCAGATGCCCATGAATAACATTAAATTGCCAAATTAAACTATTTTATGACCCTTAAAAATTTGCATTTTAAAGCAAGTAATGTTGAGCTTCTTAGGTATTTTAGGTGGTATTTTATTTTAAGTTTTTGGGTAATTACACCATAAAATGAAACTGTTAAGAACCAGAACATTAAAATGAAATACAATCGAGTATATAAATTATTCAAAATATTATGAAATTTTGTATAGAGTTATTTAAATAATTTAAATGGTATCACTTTGGCATTAGAGTAAAAAATACAATTTCAGCATATAATACAATTTCAGTATTTCCTTAAATGCATGGAATAATCTGTATGATGTTGAACCTGTTTATAATCTTCTGAAGTATCGTGCTAATCTTCAAGGCAGAATTGGTGTACATTCATATTACCTATTACTGGACAGAATCTAAAGAAACCTCCCCCTACGTGGGGCCGAGAAAAAGTTTTTTTTTTTACTTTCCCTGCAATACATGGTAATGTATAGGGAAAGCATTGGAATCATGCCGAAAATCGCAACTCGAGTTTTCGACGGATCTACACGTTTCGAAACCTCTAGAATACGAAAAACTATTTTTAGCGTGACGTCTGTGTGTGTGTCTATCTGTGTGTCTGTCTGTCTGCCTGTCTGTCTGTCTGTGTGTGTCTGTGCAATGTCCACTCTAACTCAAAAACTAATGGACCGAATTTCATAACATTTGCCTGGTTAGTCACTTGGGTGTGACCCTGGTGCTGATTAGTTTCTGGTACGAATTGTAAAAACAGAACCCGCCTTTTTTGCGAAGTGGTCCGTAGAAATTTCATTTATCTGCTCTAGCTAAAATATTAATTTACCAAATTTCACAAACTTTGGTAGATAAGTTACTTGTTGGATACTCTGATTTGAATTTGGTACGATTCGGAAAAGAAGAACCCGCCATTTTGCACGAAATGGCCAGCAAAAATTTCATGTATCCACCCTAGATAAGTAAAAACCCACTCAAGAAATAAAGAAAATATGAATTTGAGTCTGCAGGGAAAGTCATGTGCTGCCCACATCAGTTTTTTTTTTACATAAAGTATTTACAGACCTTTCAGAAGCAACCGTTTAACTATAACCGGAATGAATCTTTGCACACTTATGACATTGACATATATCTAGGGACATAATCTAACGGAGTCGGATTTCAATCCCTCCCCAGGGATGGTGAAAAATGGGGTATTTTTAAAAGACTTTCTAGAGTCTTTAGAACCGACCCAACCTTAAGTGTCATGGTTTGAGGTTCCATTGGGTTGCATTCTTGATCTTGCCTGATGTGAATTCAGGGAACTCTCAATAGTTAGCTATACATCCAGGATACTTGCAGATGTGATACCTTTCTTTCAGAGTTTTCCTGGGAATATTGTTCAGCAGAACAATGCTCTTCCACATGTGGCCAGAAATAGCTGAGACTTCTTCAATGTATGGCAAATGTCGTTCTCCCCCCTTCAGCCTGCAATGTTTGTCAGACATGTTCCCGATCAAACGTGTCGGGAACGAGATAGCTAGGTAGAATGATAGATATACAACTTATCCTTCTAGATTCTCCGCCATCCACAACAAATAAACGTGGTATGTATGAACGTAGCCTGCAGGATATTCCACAATACGTTATTAAACGCATTTTCCATTGAATGCTTTGTAGAAGCTATAATTGCTGAGCGAGGTGGCTTCGCACGATAATGAATGTTGAAAAATATTCTGTATAGCTTTGCAAATGTAATCAGTTATCTACTTTAACATGAGTAATCTGTGAGATAAATTTCTTCGTGTTGCAATTTTCACAAACAGTAGTGTTGATAAACCATATTCTGCCATATTCATAAAATATTAAAAATATTAAGTGTTGTATTAAGATATCCGACATATTTAAAGCCAGCACTCTTATAGTATTATATAAAAACTATCACGAATATTTAAACTTTGGTTTAAACAAAAATGTTAGGTTTTCTACTGGATATTTTTGCTCTTTGACGGATTTTATACCATTGCAGTCCTATGAATTATTTTTGCGGTAGTTCCTTGAAAAACCAAATGATATTCCAGATCCATAATATTAAATCCTATTATTCAATCTGAGATTGGATATGATAGCAATTTGAATAGAAACAAAATATACTGACTTCCAAAATTTAAGCACACAATTCAAATTTTAATTTTTCGAAAGCGTATTTGAATTTGAATGGCTGAAAATCGCTGCGGATATAGATGGCAGTATGCAAATATCGTCTGTTACAGCCAATCACGATCGACTGCCCGGATATATGCTAATTAGGCGGTCGTTGAAGACGCCAGCATTCTGAAGGGTTTGAGAAGGAGCATTTAAATGCTGATACGAAGTGTTTATAAATTTTGTAGGATTATTTTTGATGATATTTGTATTTCTATGGCTGAAAGAAAACGAATGGCAGATGGTGAGCGCTGGCGTGCTGTCGGACGCATTGAAGTAGGACAGTCAATCAAAGATGTCGTATTTTCTTTGGCGTTGACCATTCGGTAATTTCTCAATTATGGAAACATATCCAAACAAGTCAAACAGTTGTCCGAAGATCTGTGCCCGGTCGTCCAAGGGCTACCGCCCTATCTGATGATCGGTATATTGCCATAGTAGCTAAGCGGAATCGACGAGCGACCTCCACAACCGCTATATCCATGGTTGCAGCGGCACTTGATAAAACAATATCTGTCAGTACTGCGCGCCGAAGGCTCCACGTGAAGGGACTATATGCCTGAGTACCACGTTTTTGTGTTCCTCTAACCGTCCAAGCCAGAGGGGCAAGATTAAAGTGGTGTCGTCAACATGTTAATTGGACTGTCTCAGATTGGTACAACTTCCTGTTCACGGACGAGTCCAGATTTACCCTGGAATCAGATGATAAGCGTGTAAGGGTGTGGAGAGAGGTACTTTCAGCATGGTCGGACGGTCTGGGTCGAAAGAAAGGATTATGACTCAGAACGCATTTGTACACTTTGGAGCTTCTTTGGGTTGGGGAGCGACAGCTCAGTGGATAGCGCGTGGGGATTGCACTCGAATGACCCGCGTTGGATTCCCGCCTCTACGATAACAGTCTCTTTGTTCACGCGGAGTACATTCACGTTAAGCATGTGAGTCTGTATGTCTTTGCAAGAACGTGGTGGTAGGGGAAGGAGGGTACGCTCCCTGTGGATGTCTCCCCCTCTGTGATCTGGTTTAACTTAGGTGGCACTTCCCGGCCGCTGAAACAGATACCTTTCAGCTTCGTGTAGGTCGGACGGTCTAGGTTGAAGACGAAAAAGCTTCTTTGGGTGGTCACTGGGGTCTGTCACATCTGTTATTTGTAAAATTAAATATTCACAAATAATAAAATTATTGCTTATTTAAAATATTCCACGATACTAATATAAGATCCTTATGTTCATTGCAGTGTCATAAATTTAGTTACATATAATTGTCATTCCTTTGGAGTCCCCAATTGCTTAGATCACTTTAAGCTTATTGTTACGGACTCAATTGATCACTTCTATAGCATCTTTAGGTGGTCAGTGGGTCTTTCACATCAGTTGGCCGAAAACTTAAATGTTCACAAATAATAAGGTCATTGCTTAGTTTAAAATATTTCATAATGCCGGATAAATTCGCATTTCGCGTCATTACAAACATATATTTGAAACAAAATTCTAAAATAAAATCGGGAGTTCTTAAAAATTCCAAAGACACACACACCTTGCATCAAAATAATTAAATCAAGCCATTACTAACATTTTGGCAATTTACTGCGAACGCAAGAAAAACAAACACATTACGAATTTAAAAATGTATCCGAAATGAAAAATATCGCAATCACTTCATAGTTTAACAAACCAGTCCACATTTTGAAACAGCGTTGTAAAATGTGAACAGGTTTTTACCAAGGTTAAACATTGTTACTCAGATAACAATAAAATACTAAATCTCTCATTGGGCAAAATAAATATTTAGCCATATTGTAATTTTCTCTGAGCAAACAGTCATTGCTTTGTGTGATCTCTGCTTTACTGAGTTTGAAAGCGATTTCATTCAAATAAATTGAATACTTGAGAAAAACATCGAATAAATTTAGTTTCACTATACTTCTATCTTTTATCAAACTTTCAGATATTGTCGATATCAATTCGACTCACGAATCCTTTTTTCATTCTTATTTTATTCATATAAAACAAACTTTATTATTCTCAGAGCAAATTCTGAGATGTTGGTTCCGATGTGTGCACTGCACTTAATGCCAATCAATTAAATAGTTTGTTTAGGGAAGTGAAAAATTTAGTTTCGATTTCCTTCCGCTCATGTTACAAAGAACAGGATGGTATATGGATGTGATATCCCAGTAGTTAAGGTACGGGGGTTGCACTAGGAAGACCTGAGTTCGATTCGCACTGTCCAAACTACCCCTATGTTTACGCGGAGTACGGGCAAGTTAAATCTGTGTGTCCGAAAGTCATTTCGAGAGATTGGTCGCAGGGGAAGGAGAGTACGTTCCTTGTAGATGTCGTCACAACTGGTTTCTGATATAAATTGGGTTTCACTGGGCAGTCCAAACTTTGGGGTAGGGCGGACGGTCTGGGTCGAATAAAAGAAAGAAGAAGAGCACGGCGGTGTCCTGTATTAAAAAGCAGAGGAGCATTTTAACTGAATTTATTTTGCTTAAAAAAATGTGTTTTATTTAAATTACTTCATCACAGTCCAGACAATTAAAGAAACGTCCCATTGTGCAAAGTCGTACCGTGAAGAGTCATGTGATGGCACAATTTGTAAACCAGATAGCTATTTCAACCATGTAAAAATTGTATTTCATAATGAATAGCAACTATGTTTTTTTCGAAGACATATGTTTCGAAAGTTGATATAATACACTAAAGATCAAGGACAGTTCCACTCCATAAAGGTGACAATGATATGCATCTAGCAATAAAAATGGAGAAATAGGGACATTAACACCAGTCTCGGCGTCAAACAAGGTTGGATATTTTTATGTCAGCCAAATTAAGACAACTGGCAAAGTCAACGTCACTTAATCTAGGAATGATGCATGGGATCGTAAGAAACTAAATTCAGTTGGTCTAAACCAGAGACATTTAAACCAATGATAGAAGGAAACAACATGGAATAAAATGTGGTCGTTGTGGTGAGGTGAATTTTACACATAAATACAAAAATAGAACACATAAATACACTCATATTACTCACCAATAGCTTCACTCAGCTCAACCGCGTTGCGTAAAGTGGGGTCCGATTGGACCTAAATACATTGCATTCCCTAATTAAAGAATCACTTCCTTTTTGTGGCCACTTAACAATTTATTAAAAGAACACATGAAATCTTAATGAACACTAATAACAAATATACACAATTACAGTTACTTCCCAATTACCCAGCTTGACCTCGGGGTGTACGGTTAATTTTACATTAATTTGTATGTTTTTTTTATCCAAAACTTGCATTTAATTACTTTTAAAGAAAACAAAATATAAAATCCATTGGGCAAATATCCCATGAAGCTTAAAGTTACCCTCAAACACTGTACATCACATCAAAATACTGTTACACATTACTTTATAAAACATTTAAAATCAAATATAATTTTCATACCTTCATTACAGAAGAAATGACACTCAAGGTGCTGGGCGGCCGTCCAAATAGTTGCTCAAGTCCTCAGGATGAGTCGGACGGTCTGGGTCTTCAACACTCAAGGGGCTGGTAGCAATCCCTCTGCACATTGGAAATGGGTGGCAAGATTATTTGAAAGGTTAGTTCAGCATTGGACGTTTCATGAAAATCACTGTCAGTCTAAGCAGCTCGGTTGAGGTTAAACAGTTGACGAAAGTTCAGACAAGGATTAATCCGGAGATGGTCACACTGTCTACTTCAATTCTCCTCCTCTTAACGTTGGCTTACGCCCAGCGGCTCATAAAAACTTGCGTACAGGCTTCAACAGAAAATCAAGAGCAATTACGTAAATAGTCATCGTCAACAGTGTCATAACGGTTTCCCGTTGACACGACCGACCGGAGAATTCTAACTTTCTCCAATTTTTACAACCCAGGTTCGAAACTTCTCTCGTCTGCAAGTAAAACTTACAGATGACCTGCCGCAAATACAAAGCGTAATAATAATAAACCCTTACCTTGAGTGGATGATTCTTCAGCTAAAGCATGGATATAGAAAACACAGAATATTGAAAATAATCACTAATATCCAAACTCAATGATCACACAGTAATTAACTAATCCAATCTTTATTAAATATGTAATTAATAAGTTATATTATGGAGTTACACCTATTCTTTAATTATAATTACGCACTGGACACCGGCAGGATATTATAACACAATTTGCCACCAAATGATAAATATAATACCAAGAATTTAATACGTTACGTGGCACACACATTTCATATAGAACCACAATTGAATAAAATAAGGTATGGTCTAAAGTATGGTAATAGGCAGACAAGGGCAGAGCACAGGAGAGAATTATAATCACAAATAATAATACTATTTAGAATTGCTGATTCTAGGAGTTAACACAACGATCTGTAAATATGATAGTTCTCCGTTCTTGGAGATATCTGTTAGAACTTAAGGAATTTCGGAGAAAGTCTAATGGCTCCGCCAATGCATGTAAAGGAGCTTACCTTCGTACACAGGATAGTGTGAATAGGAGAGAATTACGTCATTGATTGCTCACAGTACAGGTCATCTCAGTTCCCGGTCCGGCAGGGACGAAAAGGCATCGCAGAAGATCTAAGTCGGCGTATCAGATGAATTCTCGGACAGATGTTCGGGCATGAGAATTTTTCGGCAATGTCCGGCAATGCTACCTCGGACCCCTTCTTCTCCGTGGCGGCGGTGGCGACATTCCCAACTCGCGAACCCCGGATTCCGCAGTGAGAGTCGGATCCCGGAGCTCTGGGCGAGCATCGAAAGTAAATTGAACTACCACATCTCCGTGTAGTATTCAGGATGGGAATGCGCGACGAACCTTTGCGTTCCAAGCTTATATAACCTTCCGAGACTCATAGGACTCAGAACCAAACAAGAAAACATACATGCCGAGAAATAAGTTCTCACCATCAGCCGCAGGCTTGCCCCGACACTCAGTCTAGACTTTCAGTACGTTGGACCGCTTGCATATACATAGAACAATCGAAACCTTTACATTACTTCCGATTTCAACTGCCGAAGAACATGTACATATGAAATCTTACTAGGCTTTTCATCATCCGAATGCAGACCTTGAACTTATAACGGAAAATAATTCTCTCTCTCACAGTGAGCGTTAAAAGAATTAAAATGGCTGAATATTCCTTTGAAACTGATAGATACATGTAGAATATAAATTGCATATATATAAGACGAGAGGGATATAATAACAGGATTGAATATTAAAGGATGCATAAAAATATAGATATAAAAATATAATATAGATTTCCATGATTTTGACATATTTTTACACAGGTGTCGAGAGATTAAGAAATCTCGTCACAACACTCCTCCCCTCCTCGAGGCAAAAAAAATCTGACTAACAGGAGGATTTTTTTTCATCACAGGATGTAGGCGCAAGTAGTTATTAGGTCCTTGAAGTCCTAGGCCCTTCAAGAAGTAATTTCAGCAAAAATTTTGAGAGATGTAGTCGGCCAAAACTACATCAGGGTTCTCGGCACGAACACCATCCCACATGGGCGCATGTCGAAGAACCAGATCCAAAAGGAACCTAAAAATGACTGCAAATCAGTCGAAAACCCTAATAGCTACAAGCCCTTTACAGAAGTTCACAATATGTGAATTACCAATTATAAATTAAATATAAATTCCAAAAATTAGTTTAAATATGTATATAGTATTCCTCAAGTCAACCAGTTAAATAAATTTTTAAATTTCCATAAATAAAATTTTTCAAATCAAACCTTCAAATCAATTTTCAAAGTATAAAAATATTTTCCAATTTTCATCAATTAAATTTCAATCCATAAAATATTTCATATTCCTTATGTATTCAAATTATTTAAATATTAAAATGTAAACATGTGGTCAGCAGCAAATATCAGTTCAGTATATCAAGTGTTATTTATTTTTAAATTCTTGTAAATTAAAATTTTATGATCACTGCAAATCATTAACTTTTCAAATAATCAAAGTGTAAACAATAACCCTCCCCTGCAGCTCCTAATTCCGAAATTGTCTAAGTAGACACAGCAGCAATTACAATACATATCTTTAAACATTAATATAATATAAATACAGATTTAAATTAGGAAAGACCATACCAAAAACAATAATTTTCAACCTACCTTGTCCAGTGGTTCACAATAAATCAGAATTCTTATTAAGTGTCTATTTGACACGACAATTTTTAATCAATATTTAACAATAAATATCTTCTTGACCATCAGCAATCAGTCAGCTGTAATGTGGATAACAACAAAAAGGCAAATAATAGCAATATTTTATATCAACAGTGACACAACACCAATTCTTAACTTTTTCAAATTTCACATAATTTCATCATTTCAAAATTATCAACATATTTTATTCAATATTTCTATTATATTTTGAAAATATCATTTCAAAAATATCACATTATATGTTCCATTCTTTTATAGTAAATTATTTTTTTTTAAATCAATTGTTTCTTTTAAACAATATTACTCATTTATACATAAACACCAAACATCATTCTATACCAAGTATTTATTAACCTTGTGGCAGAAACGAGGGGAACTCAGTGGTCGAAAACAATTTCAACTCAATTTAGAATTAAAACATTGAAATTAAATCATTTTTCTCTTTTCCACTATATCAAGTAAAAACAGGTGGCACAAAAATAAAGAATGACCGGATGACAGAGACAGAAATCAGTTTCGAAATTATTCCTTGAAATTATCCAAATATTAATTCTCAAAGTCTGTGACCCGCAATAAAATTATGTAGACAAAATGTCATACAGTAATTCAGTAAATATAATCTCTATATATGTGTGTGTGTAAACAGTAATTATATCCTCAAGAAATTTCCATTTCCTAATTTTGCAAGTAATACGTAATAAAACTTGTTAAGAAATTCTCTATTCTTAACAAAACACAAAGTAAACAAATGATATATACGATGCAACACCAATGTGGCAGTAAGGGATTTTTTTTCTTTTTTTTTTTTTTTTTTTTTTACTCCACAAACACCGAAGAACTTACAAATTAAATTGAACATCCTGAAACAAGTGCAGAAAAACCAAATGTCCTGGCACACTGGTATTCGCAATTTTGATGAAATTTTGGAGAAAGGTAGTGTGTTTGCAACCACACCACCACACTACAAGATCAGAGTGCGGCCAACACTCAACACTTGCAGGGCAAAAGTTCCGACTAAGGCCAAAAGAAAGGATGTCAAAATTCCACATTTCATATACTACCCATTTGAACTCACACTTTAAGAACCGAAACGGTCACAGAGAATTTAAACCACAATATAATTTCTGTCACCACCGCGTCAATGTAGTAAATCAAGTTTTATTGTAAATAAATTGTGCCGCGAATTAAATGTGTGCCCTCTTGGCACAGGCACAAAATTTCAAAGTGCTCACTGGCACAGAGGAATCTCAAGTCTCTTTTCTCGTGATTAAATATGTCATATATTATTATTTTTCCATTTCTAATGGAGTTAGATCTCACTAAACATTGCCACCAAAATTAATTCAAATTTTGAAGAAAACTTTTCACCACTCCCCAATCAAATTTTACCAAAGCCACACAATTTAGTTCAAGTTCTTTAAATCAAACTAAATTTCAACATGTTACCAAAATTTTCAAACATTTGTAAATAAGTAGGTGTCACCTCATAAATTGATAAATTCTCTTTAAATCAAATAAATTTCTTTAAGATTATGTTGCCTTCCAATGTAATAATACAGCTGATGTCAAAGATAAATTTAAATTGAGTTTAATAAATTCTATTATTCCATTTTATTTCATTTGCGCAAATTCTCAAAGACTCGTAATTAAATTAATAAGTGCAAAAATTTTAGGTAGTAACTCCAGAAATTAATTTGAAAATTCAAATATATCCATTTGTGTAACTAACCTTCAAGTTTCAAAATAGAATTCCTAAATTCAAATAAAAATTTTCAAAAAAAACCAAATGGATTTCGGAAGTAAATAAGTAAAGTAAAATTTCAAAAATATTATAAGGTAAATTAACTTGTGGAATCCAATTCTTTTTTTTTTTTTTTAAATTCTATATATTTCGTTCATAAATAAACTAGAGTTCATCGACTCTTTCAGGATTTCCACGTCATATGCAAGTAAACAATGAAATTGAATGTACGTAAATAAATTTTCAGAATATTTTAATTCGAAATACAACACTTGTGGATTCGGTTTATAGATTCAATTCTATTTTCGTAATTAAAGAGTTCACTGACTCGAATTCGAAATCCACAATGTAAGATCAATATCAAGACTCCAATTATATTTCTTAAATGTCATGTATCGCAAGTAACTAGGAGTCACGAAAAATATTCCAAGTTTCAAAAAAAAATTCAATTTCAAAATGATTTCATATTTTAATTCTTAAATTCAAATTCTATATTTCACTTTTATTTCATATTTAAGTTTCATTTCTCAACTTCCAATTCGCAGTCAAAAAGGTGTAGAATTAATATTCACGGCTTAATCCAAGTTCTCATGTCACAATCAAGCATTTATGCATAAAAAAAACAAGTCACAATCAAAGATAAATGTTCATGCATCAAAACCACAAGTTGAAGCAAAACGATCATGAAAAAAAATTGTGTGGTGTCAGCAGAACGAAATGCCAGCATTGCTTCGCGCCATCACGGATTGCAGTCTCGCATATCCGGAACAGAAGCAGCAGATTCACGATTTAGACTTTATAAACAAATGAAAAGGAAGAACGATCAAGGTCAAGATTTTTCAAACTCTTTTTCGTAATTATCGTTATTAAACATTCAATTTATCTAAAGGGAAATATTTGAAAGAGGAAGGGATACCGAGGTGAATATCAAAATATACTTGTAATTAAATACAATGCCATAACGTAAATAAGTATTTGTATAATTCAATGGCAAACGTAAATAAATCATTCTCAAACGTAATAAGTCATTTTCAGATTCTTTTCTGAAATTATTCAATATTTTCGTTTCTATATTTCAACATCTTTCTCCACAATTTTATATTAACATTTTTAACTTTTATGTTTTCAAATATCAATATTTCAACTTTGTCATAAAACATATTCAATCGTTTTTTAAAATTTTTCACTTGCCAAGTAAAAAGCAACCCATCCTCAAACCATTTTTCAAAACTTCTTAACGTTGAAAAAATTTTCGAAAGTAAGATTTCGAGCAAGATTTTTTTTTTTTTTTTTGCTATCGAAATAACATAGGCATGGGTGCAAACGGGGATTAAGAGGACATCATTCTACTCATTAATTTACCCTCGACAATAGCAACTGATGAGGTATTAGCCTTCTCATCGAATTACGCTAGTTCGATGTGATATTAACGTACATTCCAAACAAAATAAAGTTAATTTCAATCCTAAGCACATCAGCTTTCCTCAAAATTGTTTGTGAGGCAATTCCACGAAAGGAAACTTAGGAAGGTCAAGTGCACGATATTACAATAAAATGTTTGGATGCGACAAAACAAGGCAAGGAAACAGAAAACATATATTCAAGTGGAGAATCATATAGTCATCCTGAGGCATTCAAAAATAATTTACATTCATTCTCAGGGAAAAAATACGCACTCGGTCCCATTTATACATCACTTTTTCAAAATTTCAAATTTATTTTCAATAAAGTGTGGAAACAAAACTCCTCTTATTTTCAATTTTCTATCTTTCGTATTAACAGTTCCACAAAATTCAAAATATTTAGTATAATCAACCCCTTTTCAAAATTTTCCTGCTCTTCCCCTCATTTCATGAAATGACACCGCATTTTAAATTTTGTCACATATTATTCTATATTCATATTTTATATGAAATTTCTTTTTCATAGAGATATTAATGTTCTATATCAGTTTTTCAATGTCATTAAAATATACACAAATAGATTATTCACATTTTTCATTGAAATAATATCATCAACTATATATTAATCATGTTTTACAAATATTTCACTTACTTTGTTAATATATTCACAAACACAAGACTTTTTACCTTCTTCTCGGTAGGTACATTTCATTTGCAATTAACTCACATTATAAATTATTCACTTTCAACTTTGGTGAAATCAAAACATTTTATTTTATTTTTATTATATTTCCACTTCTTGGGAAATCAAAACAATTTATTTTATTTTTTTTTTACTTCACACTTCTTTCTATCCACCAACACGAATCTGTTTTCTACAGAATTCACAAAATGTGTGCTTTTTAGCCACACAACATAATAAAACTTTTTTAAAACGTGAATTTATATTTTCAAAACTCGGTTACTTATTATTCTAGATTTCTTAAAATTATACCTATTTTCACATATATTTATATATTGTCACATCGGGTACTAAATTCTCAAATTTTCCAAGTCAAAGTCAGTTATGTTTTTAATCAGGGTGCATTTTCAAATAAAATTTTCAAATCTAACATACAAGTATTTTAATGTTTAAGCATTTATATTTATATCAATATTTATAATTAGATTTAAATATTTGCAACTAAAATTTTGAGCAAAATTCTAGGAAACAACTCCCATTTCCGATCAAAAAATTCCATTTCTATTAAAACTATTCTACATTCCTGAGATTCAGATTCCGCCAACCCAAATTTTTCTTTTCTTTTTTTTTTTCTTGGGAAAGGGCTCAAAGAGCAGTCGAAGATAAATTACAGCGGGAATCCTCTCCAAACATTAATTACATCAAACAAGAATTTTCAACCCGAAACCAAAAGAAATTTCCGAAAACTTCAAAAACGAAAATTTTTCAAATAAGCTGTTATTTTTACCTTTCACAATAGTTAATTTCAACTTTTAAAATAATCATAATCAAATTTTTAAATAATCAACCAATTCTTAATAATTTTCCTTTTATAAATCCCAAAATACTTTTCAAAATATGTCACACCTGTTTACATGATTGTTATAATAAATATGAAATTCTTTAAATTTGTGCACTTTTTGCACGGTATTTTCAATTCTGGTCATGTGCCACTTTTGCACATGCCAACAGTGAATCATTTTTTCAAATGCAAAACAACCTTCACACAATTTGTCACAGATATTGATATTAAATATTTTAAGTGTGCAACTTTGCCCCATTAAATCCGACTACGTGCCACTGCACACTTTTGTAAATACATTTTCTTTTCAAACCCTGTATTTACTTGTAAGAAATTTGTCGATAAATGACATTTTATACACAAATCAATATTTTCTTTTCCAAATATTATAACAGAAAATTTACTTTAAAAATATATATATCATAATTTCAAGTGCTCTCCCAGAATTTAATAAATTTTAAAAGATTCCATACCAATTCAAAACACGCAGTGTCCAGTGCAACACCAAAATTTCAAATTTTTGGCAAGCTAAATTTCAAGCAAATTTAAATTTTAAAAACTCCATTTTATAAAATTTCGTAAAGGACAGGTACTCGAGAGGCAAGGTCACAGGCACCAATTGTCATAACGGTTTCCCGTTGACACGGCCGACCGGAGAATTCTAACTTTCTCCAATTTTTACAACCCAGGTTCGAAACTTCTCTCGTCTGCAAGTAAAACTTACAGATGACCTGCCGCAAATACAAAGCGTAATAATAATAAACCCTTACCTTGAGTGGATGATTCTTCAGCTAAAGCATGGATATAGAAAACACAGAATATTGAAAATAATCACTAATATCCAAACTCAATGATCACACAGTAATTAACTAATCCAATCTTTATTAAATATGTAATTAATAAGTTATATTATGGAGTTACACCTATTCTTTAATTATAACTACGCACTGGACACCGGCAGGATATTATAACACAATTTGCCACCAAATGATAAATATAATACCAAGAATTTAATACGTTACGTGGCACACACATTTCATATAGAACCACAATTGAATAAAATAAGGTATGGTCTAAAGTATGGTAATAGGCAGACAAGGGCAGAGCACAGGAGAGAATTATAATCACAAATAATAATACTATTTAGAATTGCTGATTCTAGGAGTTAACACAAGGATCTGTAAATATGATAGTTCTCCGTTCTTGGAGATATCTGTTAGAACTTAAGGAATTTCGGAGAAAGTCTAATGGCTCCGCCAATGCATGTAAAGGAGCTTACCTTCGTACACAGGATAGTGTGAATAGGAGAGAATTACGTCATTGATTGCTCACAGTACAGGTCATCTCAGTTCCCGGTCCGGCAGGGACGAAAAGGCATCGCAGAAGATCTAAGTCGGCGTATCAGATGAATTCTCGGACAGATGTTCGGGCATGAGAATTTTTCGGCAATGTCCGGCAATGCTACCTCGGACCCCTTCTTCTCCGTGGCGGCGGTGGCGACATTCCCAACTCGCGAACCCCGGATTCCGCAGTGAGAGTCGGATCCCGGAGCTCTGGGCGAGCATCGAAAGTAAATTGAACTACCACATCTCCGTGTAGTATTCAGGATGGGAATGCGCGACGAACCTTTGCGTTCCAAGCTTATATAACCTTCCGAGACTCATAGGACTCAGAACCAAACAAGAAAACATACATGCCGAGAAATAAGTTCTCACCATCAGCCGCAGGCTTGCCCCGACACTCAGTCTAGACTTTCAGTACGTTGGACCGCTTGCATATACATAGAACAATCGAAACCTTTACATTACTTCCGATTTCAACTGCCGAAGAACATGTACATATGAAATCTTACTAGGCTTTTCATCATCCGAATGTAGACCTTGAACTTATAACGGAAAATAATTCTCTCTCTCACAGTGAGCGTTAAAAGAATTAAAATGGCTGAATATTCCTTTGAAACTGATAGATACATGTAGAATATAAATTGCATATATATAAGACGAGAGGGATATAATAACAGGATTGAATATTAAAGGATGCATAAAAATATAGATATAAAAATATAATATAGATTTCCATGATTTTGACATATTTTTACACAGGTGTCGAGAGATTAAGAAATCTCGTCACAACACTCCTCCCCTCCTCGAGGCAAAAAAAATCTGACTAACAGGAGGATTTTTTTTCATCACAGGATGTAGGCGCAAGTAGTTATTAGGTCCTTGAAGTCCTAGGCCCTTCAAGAAGTAATTTCAGCAAAAATTTTGAGAGATGTAGTCGGCCAAAACTACATCAGGGTTCTCGGCACGAACACCATCCCACATGGGCGCATGTCGAAGAACCAGATCCAAAAAGAACCTAAAAATGACTGCAAATCAGTCGAAAACCCTAATAGCTACAAGCCCTTTACAGAAGTTCACAATATGTGAATTACCAATTATAAATTAAATATAAATTCCAAAAATTAGTTTAAATATGTATATAGTATTCCTCAAGTCAACCAGTTAAATAAATTTTTAAATTTCCATAAATAAAATTTTTCAAATCAAACCTTCAAATCAATTTTCAAAGTATAAAAATATTTTCCAATTTTCATCAATTAAATTTCAATCCATAAAATATTTCATATTCCTTATGTATTCAAATTATTTAAATATTAAAATGTAAACATGTGGTCAGCAGCAAATATCAGTTCAGTATATCAAGTGTTATTTATTTTTAAATTCTTGTAAATTAAAATTTTATGATCACTGCAAATCATTAACTTTTCAAATAATCAAAGTGTAAACAATAACCCTCCCCTGCAGCTCCTAATTCCGAAATTGTCTAAGTAGACACAGCAGCAATTACAATACATATCTTTAAACATTAATATAATATAAATACAGATTTAAATTAGGAAAGACCATACCAAAAACAATAATTTTCAACCTACCTTGTCCAGTGGTTCACAATAAATCAGAATTCTTATTAAGTGTCTATTTGACACGACAATTTTTAATCAATATTTAACAATAAATATCTTCTTGACCATCAGCAATCAGTCAGCTGTAATGTGGATAACAACAAAAAGGCAAATAATAGCAATATTTTATATCAACAGTGACACAACACCAATTCTTAACTTTTTCAAATTTCACATAATTTCATCATTTCAAAATTATCAACATATTTTATTCAATATTTCTATTATATTTTGAAAATATCATTTCAAAAATATCACATTATATGTTCCATTCTTTTATAGTAAATTATTTTTTTTTAAATCAATTGTTTCTTTTAAACAATATTACTCATTTATACATAAACACCAAACATCATTCTATACCAAGTATTTATTAACCTTGTGGCAGAAACGAGGGGAACTCAGTGGTCGAAAACAATTTCAACTCAATTTAGAATTAAAACATTGAAATTAAATCATTTTTCTCTTTTCCACTATATCAAGTAAAAACAGGTGGCACAAAAATAAAGAATGACCGGATGACAGAGACAGAAATCAGTTTCGAAATTATTCCTTGAAATTATCCAAATATTAATTCTCAAAGTCTGTGACCCGCAATAAAATTATGTAGACAAAATGTCATACAGTAATTCAGTAAATATAATCTCTATATATGTGTGTGTGTAAACAGTAATTATATCCTCAAGAAATTTCCATTTCCTAATTTTGCAAGTAATACGTAATAAAACTTGTTAAGAAATTCTCTATTCTTAACAAAACACAAAGTAAACAAATGATATATACGATGCAACACCAATGTGGCAGTAAGGGATTTTTTTTCTTTTTTTTTTTTTTTTTTTTTTACTCCACAAACACCGAAGAACTTACAAATTAAATTGAACATCCTGAAACAAGTGCAGAAAAACCAAATGTCCTGGCACACTGGTATTCGCAATTTTGATGAAATTTTGGAGAAAGGTAGTGTGTTTGCAACCACACCACCACACTACAAGATCAGAGTGCGGCCAACACTCAACACTTGCAGGGCAAAAGTTCCGACTAAGGCCAAAAGAAAGGATGTCAAAATTCCACATTTCATATACTACCCATTTGAACTCACACTTTAAGAACCGAAACGGTCACAGAGAATTTAAACCACAATATAATTTCTGTCACCACCGCGTCAATGTAGTAAATCAAGTTTTATTGTAAATAAATTGTGCCGCGAATTAAATGTGTGCCCTCTTGGCACAGGCACAAAATTTCAAAGTGCTCACTGGCACAGAGGAATCTCAAGTCTCTTTTCTCGTGATTAAATATGTCATATATTATTATTTTTCCATTTCTAATGGAGTTAGATCTCACTAAACATTGCCACCAAAATTAATTCAAATTTTGAAGAAAACTTTTCACCACTCCCCAATCAAATTTTACCAAAGCCACACAATTTAGTTCAAGTTCTTTAAATCAAACTAAATTTCAACATGTTACCAAAATTTTCAAACATTTGTAAATAAGTAGGTGTCACCTCATAAATTGATAAATTCTCTTTAAATCAAATAAATTTCTTTAAGATTATGTTGCCTTCCAATGTAATAATACAGCTGATGTCAAAGATAAATTTAAATTGAGTTTAATAAATTCTATTATTCCATTTTATTTCATTTGCGCAAATTCTCAAAGACTCGTAATTAAATTAATAAGTGCAAAAATTTTAGGTAGTAACTCCAGAAATTAATTTGAAAATTCAAATATATCCATTTGTGTAACTAACCTTCAAGTTTCAAAATAGAATTCCTAAATTCAAATAAAAATTTTCAAAAAAAACCAAATGGATTTCGGAAGTAAATAAGTAAAGTAAAATTTCAAAAATATTATAAGGTAAATTAACTTGTGGAATCCAATTCTTTTTTTTTTTTTTTAAATTCTATATATTTCGTTCATAAATAAACTAGAGTTCATCGACTCTTTCAGGATTTCCACGTCATATGCAAGTAAACAATGAAATTGAATGTACGTAAATAAATTTTCAGAATATTTTAATTCGAAATACAACACTTGTGGATTCGGTTTATAGATTCAATTCTATTTTCGTAATTAAAGAGTTCACTGACTCGAATTCGAAATCCACAATGTAAGATCAATATCAAGACTCCAATTATATTTCTTAAATGTCATGTATCGCAAGTAACTAGGAGTCACGAAAAATATTCCAAGTTTCAAAAAAAAATTCAATTTCAAAATGATTTCATATTTTAATTCTTAAATTCAAATTCTATATTTCACTTTTATTTCATATTTAAGTTTCATTTCTCAACTTCCAATTCGCAGTCAAAAAGGTGTAGAATTAATATTCACGGCTTAATCCAAGTTCTCATGTCACAATCAAGCATTTATGCATAAAAAAAACAAGTCACAATCAAAGATAAATGTTCATGCATCAAAACCACAAGTTGAAGCAAAACGATCATGAAAAAAAATTGTGTGGTGTCAGCAGAACGAAATGCCAGCATTGCTTCGCGCCATCACGGATTGCAGTCTCGCATATCCGGAACAGAAGCAGCAGATTCACGATTTAGACTTTATAAACAAATGAAAAGGAAGAACGATCAAGGTCAAGATTTTTCAAACTCTTTTTCGTAATTATCGTTATTAAACATTCAATTTATCTAAAGGGAAATATTTGAAAGAGGAAGGGATACCGAGGTGAATATCAAAATATACTTGTAATTAAATACAATGCCATAACGTAAATAAGTATTTGTATAATTCAATGGCAAACGTAAATAAATCATTCTCAAACGTAATAAGTCATTTTCAGATTCTTTTCTGAAATTATTCAATATTTTCGTTTCTATATTTCAACATCTTTCTCCATAATTTTATATTAACATTTTTAACTTTTATGTTTTCAAATATCAATATTTCAACTTTGTCATAAAACATATTCAATCGTTTTTTAAAATTTTTCACTTGCCAAGTAAAAAGCAACCCATCCTCAAACCATTTTTCAAAACTTCTCAACGTTGAAAAAATTTTCGAAAGTAAGATTTCGAGCAAAATTTTTTTTTTTTTTTTGCTATCGAAATAACATAGGCATGGGTGCAAACGGGGATTAAGAGGACATCATTCTACTCATTAATTTACCCTCGACAATAGCAACTGATGAGGTATTAGCCTTCTCATCGAATTACGCTAGTTCGATGTGATATTAACGTAATTTCCAAACAAAATAAAGTTATTTTCAATCCTAAGCACATCAGCTTTCCTCAAAATTGTTTGTGAGGCAATTCCACGAAAGGAAACTTAGGAAGGTCAAGTGCACGATATTACAATAAAATGTTTGGATGCGACAAAACAAGGCAAGGAAACAGAAAACATATATTCAAGTGGAGAATCATATAGTCATCCTGAGGCATTCAAAAATAATTTACATTCATTCTCAGGGAAAAAATACGCACTCGGTCCCATTTATACATCACTTTTTCAAAATTTCAAATTTATTTTCAATAAAGTGTGGAAACAAAACTCCTCTTATTTTCAATTTTCTATCTTTCGTATTAACAGTTCCACAAAATTCAAAATATTTAGTATAATCAACCCCTTTTCAAAATTTTCCTGCTCTTCCCCTCATTTCATGAAATGACACCGCATTTTAAATTTTGTCACATATTATTCTATATTCATATTTTATATGAAATTTCTTTTTCATAGAGATATTAATGTTCTATATCAGTTTTTCAATGTCATTAAAATATACACAAATAGATTATTCACATTTTTCATTGAAATAATATCATCAACTATATATTAATCATGTTTTACAAATATTTCACTTACTTTGTTAATATATTCACAAACACAAGACTTTTTACCTTCTTCTCGGTAGGTACATTTCATTTGCAATTAACTCACATTATAAATTATTCACTTTCAACTTTGGTGAAATCAAAACATTTTATTTTATTTTTATTATATTTCCACTTCTTGGGAAATCAAAACAATTTATTTTATTTTTTTTTTACTTCACACTTCTTTCTATCCACCAACACGAATCTGTTTTCTACAGAATTCACAAAATGTGTGCTTTTTAGCCACACAACATAATAAAACTTTTTTAAAACGTGAATTTATATTTTCAAAACTCGGTTACTTATTATTCTAGATTTCTTAAAATTATACCTATTTTCACATATATTTATATATTGTCACATCGGGTACTAAATTCTCAAATTTTCCAAGTCAAAGTCAGTTATGTTTTTAATCAGGGTGCATTTTCAAATAAAATTTTCAAATCTAACATACAAGTATTTTAATGTTTAAGCATTTATATTTATATCAATATTTATAATTAGATTTAAATATTTGCAACTAAAATTTTGAGCAAAATTCTAGGAAACAACTCCCATTTCCGATCAAAAAATTCCATTTCTATTAAAACTATTCTACATTCCTGAGATTCAGATTCCGCCAACCCAAATTTTTCTTTTCTTTTTTTTTTTCTTGGGAAAGGGCTCAAAGAGCAGTCGAAGATAAATTACAGCGGGAATCCTCTCCAAACATTAATTACATCAAACAAGAATTTTCAACCCGAAACCAAAAGAAATTTCCGAAAACTTCAAAAACGAAAATTTTTCAAATAAGCTGTTATTTTTACCTTTCACAATAGTTAATTTCAACTTTTAAAATAATCATAATCAAATTTTTAAATAATCAACCAATTCTTAATAATTTTCCTTTTATAAATCCCAAAATACTTTTCAAAATATGTCACACCTGTTTACATGATTGTTATAATAAATATGAAATTCTTTAAATTTGTGCACTTTTTGCACGGTATTTTCAATTCTGGTCATGTGCCACTTTTGCACATGCCAACAGTGAATCATTTTTTCAAATGCAAAACAACCTTCACACAATTTGTCACAGATATTGATATTAAATATTTTAAGTGTGCAACTTTGCACCATTAAATCCGACTACGTGCCACTGCACACTTTTGTAAATACATTTTCTTTTCAAACCCTGTATTTACTTGTAAGAAATTTGTCGATAAATGACATTTTATACACAAATCAATATTTTCTTTTCCAAATATTATAACAGAAAATTTACTTTAAAAATATATATATCATAATTTCAAGTGCTCTCCCAGAATTTAATAAATTTTAAAAGATTCCATACCAATTCAAAACACGCAGTGTCCAGTGCAACACCAAAATTTCAAATTTTTGGCAAGCTAAATTTCAAGCAAATTTAAATTTTAAAAACTCCATTTTATAAAATTTCGTAAAGGACAGGTACTCGAGAGGCAAGGTCACAGGCACCAATTGTCATAACGGTTTCCCGTTGACACGGCCGACCGGAGAATTCTAACTTTCTCCAATTTTTACAACCCAGGTTCGAAACTTCTCTCGTCTGCAAGTAAAACTTACAGATGACCTGCCGCAAATACAAAGCGTAATAATAATAAACCCTTACCTTGAGTGGATGATTCTTCAGCTAAAGCATGGATATAGAAAACACAGAATATTGAAAATAATCACTAATATCCAAACTCAATGATCACACAGTAATTAACTAATCCAATCTTTATTAAATATGTAATTAATAAGTTATATTATGGAGTTACACCTATTCTTTAATTATAACTACGCACTGGACACCGGCAGGATATTATAACACAATTTGCCACCAAATGATAAATATAATACCAAGAATTTAATACGTTACGTGGCACACACATTTCATATAGAACCACAATTGAATAAAATAAGGTATGGTCTAAAGTATGGTAATAGGCAGACAAGGGCAGAGCACAGGAGAGAATTATAATCACAAATAATAATACTATTTAGAATTGCTGATTCTAGGAGTTAACACAAGGATCTGTAAATATGATAGTTCTCCGTTCTTGGAGATATCTGTTAGAACTTAAGGAATTTCGGAGAAAGTCTAATGGCTCCGCCAATGCATGTAAAGGAGCTTACCTTCGTACACAGGATAGTGTGAATAGGAGAGAATTACGTCATTGATTGCTCACAGTACAGGTCATCTCAGTTCCCGGTCCGGCAGGGACGAAAAGGCATCGCAGAAGATCTAAGTCGGCGTATCAGATGAATTCTCGGACAGATGTTCGGGCATGAGAATTTTTCGGCAATGTCCGGCAATGCTACCTCGGACCCCTTCTTCTCCGTGGCGGCGGTGGCGACATTCCCAACTCGCGAACCCCGGATTCCGCAGTGAGAGTCGGATCCCGGAGCTCTGGGCGAGCATCGAAAGTAAATTGAACTACCACATCTCCGTGTAGTATTCAGGATGGGAATGCGCGACGAACCTTTGCGTTCCAAGCTTATATAACCTTCCGAGACTCATAGGACTCAGAACCAAACAAGAAAACATACATGCCGAGAAATAAGTTCTCACCATCAGCCGCAGGCTTGCCCCGACACTCAGTCTAGACTTTCAGTACGTTGGACCGCTTGCATATACATAGAACAATCGAAACCTTTACATTACTTCCGATTTCAACTGCCGAAGAACATGTACATATGAAATCTTACTAGGCTTTTCATCATCCGAATGCAGACCTTGAACTTATAACGGAAAATAATTCTCTCTCTCACAGTGAGCGTTAAAAGAATTAAAATGGCTGAATATTCCTTTGAAACTGATAGATACATGTAGAATATAAATTGCATATATATAAGACGAGAGGGATATAATAACAGGATTGAATATTAAAGGATGCATAAAAATATAGATATAAAAATATAATATAGATTTCCATGATTTTGACATATTTTTACACAGGTGTCGAGAGATTAAGAAATCTCGTCACAACACTCCTCCCCTCCTCGAGGCAAAAAAAATCTGACTAACAGGAGGATTTTTTTTCATCACAGGATGTAGGCGCAAGTAGTTATTAGGTCCTTGAAGTCCTAGGCCCTTCAAGAAGTAATTTCAGCAAAAATTTTGAGAGATGTAGTCGGCCAAAACTACATCAGGGTTCTCGGCACGAACACCATCCCACATGGGCGCATGTCGAAGAACCAGATCCAAAAGGAACCTAAAAATGACTGCAAATCAGTCGAAAACCCTAATAGCTACAAGCCCTTTACAGAAGTTCACAATATGTGAATTACCAATTATAAATTAAATATAAATTCCAAAAATTAGTTTAAATATGTATATAGTATTCCTCAAGTCAACCAGTTAAATAAATTTTTAAATTTCCATAAATAAAATTTTTCAAATCAAACCTTCAAATCAATTTTCAAAGTATAAAAATATTTTCCAATTTTCATCAATTAAATTTCAATCCATAAAATATTTCATATTCCTTATGTATTCAAATTATTTAAATATTAAAATGTAAACATGTGGTCAGCAGCAAATATCAGTTCAGTATATCAAGTGTTATTTATTTTTAAATTCTTGTAAATTAAAATTTTATGATCACTGCAAATCATTAACTTTTCAAATAATCAAAGTGTAAACAATAACCCTCCCCTGCAGCTCCTAATTCCGAAATTGTCTAAGTAGACACAGCAGCAATTACAATACATATCTTTAAACATTAATATAATATAAATACAGATTTAAATTAGGAAAGACCATACCAAAAACAATAATTTTCAACCTACCTTGTCCAGTGGTTCACAATAAATCAGAATTCTTATTAAGTGTCTATTTGACACGACAATTTTTAATCAATATTTAACAATAAATATCTTCTTGACCATCAGCAATCAGTCAGCTGTAATGTGGATAACAACAAAAAGGCAAATAATAGCAATATTTTATATCAACAGTGACACAACACCAATTCTTAACTTTTTCAAATTTCACATAATTTCATCATTTCAAAATTATCAACATATTTTATTCAATATTTCTATTATATTTTGAAAATATCATTTCAAAAATATCACATTATATGTTCCATTCTTTTATAGTAAATTATTTTTTTTTAAATCAATTGTTTCTTTTAAACAATATTACTCATTTATACATAAACACCAAACATCATTCTATACCAAGTATTTATTAACCTTGTGGCAGAAACGAGGGGAACTCAGTGGTCGAAAACAATTTCAACTCAATTTAGAATTAAAACATTGAAATTAAATCATTTTTCTCTTTTCCACTATATCAAGTAAAAACAGGTGGCACAAAAATAAAGAATGACCGGATGACAGAGACAGAAATCAGTTTCGAAATTATTCCTTGAAATTATCCAAATATTAATTCTCAAAGTCTGTGACCCGCAATAAAATTATGTAGACAAAATGTCATACAGTAATTCAGTAAATATAATCTCTATATATGTGTGTGTGTAAACAGTAATTATATCCTCAAGAAATTTCCATTTCCTAATTTTGCAAGTAATACGTAATAAAACTTGTTAAGAAATTCTCTATTCTTAACAAAACACAAAGTAAACAAATGATATATACGATGCAACACCAATGTGGCAGTAAGGGATTTTTTTTCTTTTTTTTTTTTTTTTTTTTTTACTCCACAAACACCGAAGAACTTACAAATTAAATTGAACATCCTGAAACAAGTGCAGAAAAACCAAATGTCCTGGCACACTGGTATTCGCAATTTTGATGAAATTTTGGAGAAAGGTAGTGTGTTTGCAACCACACCACCACACTACAAGATCAGAGTGCGGCCAACACTCAACACTTGCAGGGCAAAAGTTCCGACTAAGGCCAAAAGAAAGGATGTCAAAATTCCACATTTCATATACTACCCATTTGAACTCACACTTTAAGAACCGAAACGGTCACAGAGAATTTAAACCACAATATAATTTCTGTCACCACCGCGTCAATGTAGTAAATCAAGTTTTATTGTAAATAAATTGTGCCGCGAATTAAATGTGTGCCCTCTTGGCACAGGCACAAAATTTCAAAGTGCTCACTGGCACAGAGGAATCTCAAGTCTCTTTTCTCGTGATTAAATATGTCATATATTATTATTTTTCCATTTCTAATGGAGTTAGATCTCACTAAACATTGCCACCAAAATTAATTCAAATTTTGAAGAAAACTTTTCACCACTCCCCAATCAAATTTTACCAAAGCCACACAATTTAGTTCAAGTTCTTTAAATCAAACTAAATTTCAACATGTTACCAAAATTTTCAAACATTTGTAAATAAGTAGGTGTCACCTCATAAATTGATAAATTCTCTTTAAATCAAATAAATTTCTTTAAGATTATGTTGCCTTCCAATGTAATAATACAGCTGATGTCAAAGATAAATTTAAATTGAGTTTAATAAATTCTATTATTCCATTTTATTTCATTTGCGCAAATTCTCAAAGACTCGTAATTAAATTAATAAGTGCAAAAATTTTAGGTAGTAACTCCAGAAATTAATTTGAAAATTCAAATATATCCATTTGTGTAACTAACCTTCAAGTTTCAAAATAGAATTCCTAAATTCAAATAAAAATTTTCAAAAAAAACCAAATGGATTTCGGAAGTAAATAAGTAAAGTAAAATTTCAAAAATATTATAAGGTAAATTAACTTGTGGAATCCAATTCTTTTTTTTTTTTTTTAAATTCTATATATTTCGTTCATAAATAAACTAGAGTTCATCGACTCTTTCAGGATTTCCACGTCATATGCAAGTAAACAATGAAATTGAATGTACGTAAATAAATTTTCAGAATATTTTAATTCGAAATACAACACTTGTGGATTCGGTTTATAGATTCAATTCTATTTTCGTAATTAAAGAGTTCACTGACTCGAATTCGAAATCCACAATGTAAGATCAATATCAAGACTCCAATTATATTTCTTAAATGTCATGTATCGCAAGTAACTAGGAGTCACGAAAAATATTCCAAGTTTCAAAAAAAAATTCAATTTCAAAATGATTTCATATTTTAATTCTTAAATTCAAATTCTATATTTCACTTTTATTTCATATTTAAGTTTCATTTCTCAACTTCCAATTCGCAGTCAAAAAGGTGTAGAATTAATATTCACGGCTTAATCCAAGTTCTCATGTCACAATCAAGCATTTATGCATAAAAAAAACAAGTCACAATCAAAGATAAATGTTCATGCATCAAAACCACAAGTTGAAGCAAAACGATCATGAAAAAAAATTGTGTGGTGTCAGCAGAACGAAATGCCAGCATTGCTTCGCGCCATCACGGATTGCAGTCTCGCATATCCGGAACAGAAGCAGCAGATTCACGATTTAGACTTTATAAACAAATGAAAAGGAAGAACGATCAAGGTCAAGATTTTTCAAACTCTTTTTCGTAATTATCGTTATTAAACATTCAATTTATCTAAAGGGAAATATTTGAAAGAGGAAGGGATACCGAGGTGAATATCAAAATATACTTGTAATTAAATACAATGCCATAACGTAAATAAGTATTTGTATAATTCAATGGCAAACGTAAATAAATCATTCTCAAACGTAATAAGTCATTTTCAGATTCTTTTCTGAAATTATTCAATATTTTCGTTTCTATATTTCAACATCTTTCTCCACAATTTTATATTAACATTTTTAACTTTTATGTTTTCAAATATCAATATTTCAACTTTGTCATAAAACATATTCAATCGTTTTTTAAAATTTTTCACTTGCCAAGTAAAAAGCAACCCATCCTCAAACCATTTTTCAAAACTTCTTAACGTTGAAAAAATTTTCGAAAGTAAGATTTCGAGCAAGATTTTTTTTTTTTTTTTTGCTATCGAAATAACATAGGCATGGGTGCAAACGGGGATTAAGAGGACATCATTCTACTCATTAATTTACCCTCGACAATAGCAACTGATGAGGTATTAGCCTTCTCATCGAATTACGCTAGTTCGATGTGATATTAACGTACATTCCAAACAAAATAAAGTTAATTTCAATCCTAAGCACATCAGCTTTCCTCAAAATTGTTTGTGAGGCAATTCCACGAAAGGAAACTTAGGAAGGTCAAGTGCACGATATTACAATAAAATGTTTGGATGCGACAAAACAAGGCAAGGAAACAGAAAACATATATTCAAGTGGAGAATCATATAGTCATCCTGAGGCATTCAAAAATAATTTACATTCATTCTCAGGGAAAAAATACGCACTCGGTCCCATTTATACATCACTTTTTCAAAATTTCAAATTTATTTTCAATAAAGTGTGGAAACAAAACTCCTCTTATTTTCAATTTTCTATCTTTCGTATTAACAGTTCCACAAAATTCAAAATATTTAGTATAATCAACCCCTTTTCAAAATTTTCCTGCTCTTCCCCTCATTTCATGAAATGACACCGCATTTTAAATTTTGTCACATATTATTCTATATTCATATTTTATATGAAATTTCTTTTTCATAGAGATATTAATGTTCTATATCAGTTTTTCAATGTCATTAAAATATACACAAATAGATTATTCACATTTTTCATTGAAATAATATCATCAACTATATATTAATCATGTTTTACAAATATTTCACTTACTTTGTTAATATATTCACAAACACAAGACTTTTTACCTTCTTCTCGGTAGGTACATTTCATTTGCAATTAACTCACATTATAAATTATTCACTTTCAACTTTGGTGAAATCAAAACATTTTATTTTATTTTTATTATATTTCCACTTCTTGGGAAATCAAAACAATTTATTTTATTTTTTTTTTTACTTCACACTTCTTTCTATCCACCAACACGAATCTGTTTTCTACAGAATTCACAAAATGTGTGCTTTTTAGCCACACAACATAATAAAACTTTTTTAAAACGTGAATTTATATTTTCAAAACTCGGTTACTTATTATTCTAGATTTCTTAAAATTATACCTATTTTCACATATATTTATATATTGTCACATCGGGTACTAAATTCTCAAATTTTCCAAGTCAAAGTCAGTTATGTTTTTAATCAGGGTGCATTTTCAAATAAAATTTTCAAATCTAACATACAAGTATTTTAATGTTTAAGCATTTATATTTATATCAATATTTATAATTAGATTTAAATATTTGCAACTAAAATTTTGAGCAAAATTCTAGGAAACAACTCCCATTTCCGATCAAAAAATTCCATTTCTATTAAAACTATTCTACATTCCTGAGATTCAGATTCCGCCAACCCAAATTTTTCTTTTCTTTTTTTTTTTCTTGGGAAAGGGCTCAAAGAGCAGTCGAAGATAAATTACAGCGGGAATCCTCTCCAAACATTAATTACATCAAACAAGAATTTTCAACCCGAAACCAAAAGAAATTTCCGAAAACTTCAAAAACGAAAATTTTTCAAATAAGCTGTTATTTTTACCTTTCACAATAGTTAATTTCAACTTTTAAAATAATCATAATCAAATTTTTAAATAATCAACCAATTCTTAATAATTTTCCTTTTATAAATCCCAAAATACTTTTCAAAATATGTCACACCTGTTTACATGATTGTTATAATAAATATGAAATTCTTTAAATTTGTGCACTTTTTGCACGGTATTTTCAATTCTGGTCATGTGCCACTTTTGCACATGCCAACAGTGAATCATTTTTTCAAATGCAAAACAACCTTCACACAATTTGTCACAGATATTGATATTAAATATTTTAAGTGTGCAACTTTGCACCATTAAATCCGACTACGTGCCACTGCACACTTTTGTAAATACATTTTCTTTTCAAACCCTGTATTTACTTGTAAGAAATTTGTCGATAAATGACATTTTATACACAAATCAATATTTTCTTTTCCAAATATTATAACAGAAAATTTACTTTAAAAATATATATATCATAATTTCAAGTGCTCTCCCAGAATTTAATAAATTTTAAAAGATTCCATACCAATTCAAAACACGCAGTGTCCAGTGCAACACCAAAATTTCAAATTTTTGGCAAGCTAAATTTCAAGCAAATTTAAATTTTAAAAACTCCATTTTATAAAATTTCGTAAAGGACAGGTACTCGAGAGGCAAGGTCACAGGCACCAATTGTCATAACGGTTTCCCGTTGACACGGCCGACCGGAGAATTCTAACTTTCTCCAATTTTTACAACCCAGGTTCGAAACTTCTCTCGTCTGCAAGTAAAACTTACAGATGACCTGCCGCAAATACAAAGCGTAATAATAATAAACCCTTACCTTGAGTGGATGATTCTTCAGCTAAAGCATGGATATAGAAAACACAGAATATTGAAAATAATCACTAATATCCAAACTCAATGATCACACAGTAATTAACTAATCCAATCTTTATTAAATATGTAATTAATAAGTTATATTATGGAGTTACACCTATTCTTTAATTATAACTACGCACTGGACACCGGCAGGATATTATAACACAATTTGCCACCAAATGATAAATATAATACCAAGAATTTAATACGTTACGTGGCACACACATTTCATATAGAACCACAATTGAATAAAATAAGGTATGGTCTAAAGTATGGTAATAGGCAGACAAGGGCAGAGCACAGGAGAGAATTATAATCACAAATAATAATACTATTTAGAATTACTGATTCTAGGAGTTAACACAAGGATCTGTAAATATGATAGTTCTCCGTTCTTGGAGATATCTGTTAGAACTTAAGGAATTTCGGAGAAAGTCTAATGGCTCCGCCAATGCATGTAAAGGAGCTTACCTTCGTACACAGGATAGTGTGAATAGGAGAGAATTACGTCATTGATTGCTCACAGTACAGGTCATCTCAGTTCCCGGTCCGGCAGGGACGAAAAGGCATCGCAGAAGATCTAAGTCGGCGTATCAGATGAATTCTCGGACAGATGTTCGGGCATGAGAATTTTTCGGCAATGTCCGGCAATGCTACCTCGGACCCCTTCTTCTCCGTGGCGGCGGTGGCGACATTCCCAACTCGCGAACCCCGGATTCCGCAGTGAGAGTCGGATCCCGGAGCTCTGGGCGAGCATCGAAAGTAAATTGAACTACCACATCTCCGTGTAGTATTCAGGATGGGAATGCGCGACGAACCTTTGCGTTCCAAGCTTATATAACCTTCCGAGACTCATAGGACTCAGAACCAAACAAGAAAACATACATGCCGAGAAATAAGTTCTCACCATCAGCCGCAGGCTTGCCCCGACACTCAGTCTAGACTTTCAGTACGTTGGACCGCTTGCATATACATAGAACAATCGAAACCTTTACATTACTTCCGATTTCAACTGCCGAAGAACATGTACATATGAAATCTTACTAGGCTTTTCATCATCCGAATGCAGACCTTGAACTTATAACGGAAAATAATTCTCTCTCTCACAGTGAGCGTTAAAAGAATTAAAATGGCTGAATATTCCTTTGAAACTGATAGATACATGTAGAATATAAATTGCATATATATAAGACGAGAGGGATATAATAACAGGATTGAATATTAAAGGATGCATAAAAATATAGATATAAAAATATAATATAGATTTCCATGATTTTGACATATTTTTACACAGGTGTCGAGAGATTAAGAAATCTCGTCACAACAACAGGATCAGACCGGCAAAGGCTTAGACAGGGAATTCTCCACCTCCTAACGTTGGCTTACGCCCAGCGGCTCATAACAGCTTGCGTACAGGCACTACCATAAGTCAGGAGCAATTACGTTTCAGTAGAAATTATCTGCTACGGACCTCACTAAATCCATTCAATGACACCCAGTTGACGTTCGTCTGCTGCATCGGAGCCAGTGATTGATGCTCCGCAAACACTCCGTCCATGCAGTGCCGCAGTTACCACGACTTGAATGTAGCTAAGGGAGCAAAGGCCCCGCACCACGCCGTTTTAGAGGCAGAGCTGCGTTGCACTGCAACCCCCCCAAAATGACGACTTTCTTTACTTCGCTGGTCGCCACCACCCGAAGAAATGCGCCCTCGCGCTGAATTAGGCTCTGGCTCGTTTTTGGCTACGAGCCGCCATACATCTCCGGACACTCTACGTCGGATCCTAGCAGAAAGCATTGGCCGCTCTAGATAGGGGCCACGGATACCGTGCCTGAACTGCATAAAAATGCATGCCGGATCGGGCTGCACAAAAACACAAGTGCCACACACTTGGAGTGCTATTCTCTCGAGATCAGAAAGGCATCTGAATTTTTTACATTTTTTCTAAAAACTTCCAGAAATTTTAAGACAAGGGGAACGACAAATATAGGGAGGAAGTCCCCCAATTCCCATTCGTTGTTTCCCAAGCGCAATAAAAAAAGAAGGCCCAGATTTGCTTCACAGCATTGGTTTTCGAAGCGACGCTCATTTTTTATGCGCTCCACTAAAACTCAAGAATCAGAGGGCTTTCTGCAAACCGGGTGGTCCAAGGGCCGGACCCCGACGCGATCTACACCTAACAGGGCTATAAATTTTCAGAGATTTGTAGCTCAAATTTGACATTTTGCCGCAATTAATTATCTGAATATTTACAATCCATGTCAAGTGCACATACAAACCAACGGCGCCAAAAATCCCAATTTCGTCTGTGCAGAGGCCTAGAATATACATAATATAAAACCATTATATACATTTCATTTCATTCCAATTGTCCTTTTCCTCCCAGGGTTACGTATAAAAATATGGGGTTGCTTTATCACAGTCGTAAGTGATGGAAGGAGACAAGGATCGCTTAACCGATCTGAGTTCCTTCTCAGAAAGAATCTGTAGACTGAATTTGGAAGAGGCTCTGAGAGTTTTAAAAAATGCTCCTGAAAATTTCTCGAAAAACGGTACTAAGTTTGGCTTTTTAGATTGTCTATTAATATACATATAGAGATATAAGTTGGAAACCTTAACCCCTATTGAAATACACCATGACGTTTGTCTGTGCCAACCTTTGCAACTTATATAGTAAGGAGGCGATGTGAAGTCGCGAAAAATAATGTCGCTGATCTAGTCAGTATATTTGTATTGTGGAAGCCAGCCCAGAGAAGAACATCGACAGAATTCCAAAATGAGGATTGGACAGACCATTGTATTGTGAGCCATGTATTGTGAGTTGTTTTGTCACTGTGGGGAAGAATCACTGTTTTGTCACTGTGGGGAAATCAATTTTCGTAATATTAAGATAACTGAGAAGCTATTATTACTTTCCCTATATATATAGTAATGCATAGGGAAAATATTGTGACGGTTCGAAAATTCGAATTCGAGTTTTCGACGAAAGAGCAAATTTCAAGATCGAATGCTTATGAGGGGATGTATGTCTGTGTATCTGTTTGTGTGTATGTGTGCGTGTGTGAAATCTCACAAACAGGGTGAGACCTTCGAATGAAACTTAGTACGATTATTAATATACCAGTATTCCTGGATACTGGAAACCTATTGATTTTTAGCCGGATCAAACGTTTGGAAGACTTCCAAATTTTCGAATGAATTATTGTAAAAATCCTCAAAAAATTAGGACATGCAATATTGTTAAACGTATAATCATATTATACGTAATTCGTTTTTCTGAAATGAATGACACAAACTTTAGAACACTAGTCTGAACTGTTTTTGAGATATTGCATATTTTTAAAATAAATTTATCTAAAAACCAGTTACATAAAAATATGTATCATCCAATGAGTAACACTTGACGATTCAGTCTGAAATTTTGCGATTAATTTGGCGAAATACCGCAAAGTTGGTAACTTCTTTAATATGCTGACAAATTGGCAGAAATGAAGTTAAAATTACGAAAATATCGTGACATTGATGAATTAATAGTTAGCTGATTTATATAATGGAGTATTTTGTTTAGCAGATGTTAGATGTATTTCCAATTGTCAAGTTCAAGTTTGCGCAAAATGTAAGCAACTTTTGTATTTCAAAATAATTTTATATGTTGTCATCCAGATAATCGCCCAATTCCAGTATATTTTTCAACGTTGTGTCGTGGATTTTGTCCATCTTTAATTTGTATTGAAAGAAGTAGAGTAATTGAATTATATATTTTCATTTAGAAAAGAATGCAAGCTACAGGACAAAGTACCAGTAACAGCGTGCAAGATAAAATACAATACACAATATACAGATTAAATTGTAATGAAATACATTAAAATACAAACTATTGACAACAACTGGTTTTCGAAAGCACCTGAAAATGAACAAATACATTAAAATATAAAATATTTACAACAAATGAAAGAGTCATTTCCGATGCGTAAGAAACATCTAGATAATCGGGGAAGTTGCTGTACAGTTTACAAAAATTACTTATCGCACAATAAAAAGCAATATTCATAATGAAATTCCTTTCAACAAATAAACTCATGCTCGTGGTTGAATACTGGGTAACATCAAACCTGATCCTACACAAGACAGGGGAACAATCAATTCTGTTATTGAACAGATTCCTGAAGAATGAAAATAAAATTAAATCCCTTCTGTTCTGTAAGCTTTTAATATTAAATATATCAGGAAGAAAAACTAGCAGATAAGGAATAAAAAAAAAACCAGTTTTCTTATTATACAGATATCTTAAGAATTTAATTTGAATAATTTCGATCTTGTTTGCATGAACAGCATGAAAAGGTCCCCCCACCACAGACGCAATGCCAACGGCCCTATCGTGCTGAAAACACCGGTTCTCGTTAGATCACCGAAGTCAAGCAGCATCGGGCGCGGTTTGTACTTGGGTGGGTGACCACCTGGGAACACCGCGTGCTGCTAGCTCATTTCGGGTGGGGTAGCCCGGTGATTTGCGCGCTGTATTTGCACGCTGCCACAACTACCGCCGTGTTCTTGCGGAGTATAATCACGTTAAACATGTGGGTCCGTAAGTCCTTCCGAGAGGTTGGTGGTAGGGGAAGGAGGGTAAGGTCCCTGTGGATGTCTCCCCCACTGGCTTCCGGTCTAAATTGGGTGGCACTTTCCGGCCGTTCAAACGGTTACCTTACACCTTTCTGGTAGGTCGGACGGTCTGGGTCTCAACAACAACACCACAGACTCAACACATCCTCTTCACATCCAGACCTTACCAAGGCATTATAGAGAACAATGATGGTATCTTTATTAGTAAAATCCTGAGTAATCATCTTAATGCAACCGAGTTTCTTATAGGATTTAGAACAAATATCAGAAATACGAGGAGAAAAGAAAAAAATTAGACGTATAAATAAAGCCAAGATCAGTAACAGAGAGCTTTCTAGCCAAAACAGAGTTGCCAATACCATAAGAAAATAAAATAGGCAGTTTTCTCCGAGTAAAAGACACAACACTACATTTACTAATATTGAGATGAAGACTGTTATGCTACACCAATTAGAAAGGACATGCAACTTAGACTGAACACTGATACAAGAACCGGCATTGAAATTTGGACAGAACATTTTTAAATCATCAGCATGAAATAGGCAATTTTTAAAACAATAAGCAAGACCATTAATGGAAATAATAAATAACGAGGGACCAAGAGCAGAGCCCTGAGGCACCCCAGAAGTAGCCGAAAACTCAAGCAAGAATCAAAATTAAAACATGAAAACCGTGAAGATAAATAGGATTTTAATAGCATAATCAAATTAGAACTAAACCCGATACTCTTCAATTTATAAATCAAAATACCGTGATATTGACCGAATCAAAAGCTTTTCGTAAAATCAGTGTAAACAACATCCAACTGACCCCTCGAATTTATGGTGCCAATCACAAACGAATTAAATAAAAAAAGATTAGTATTAGTAGACTTACCACTCATAAAATCATGCTGATTAATAGAAAAAAAAGACCGAAATTGACTGTAGATACACTTATGCAAAATAAATCAAAAAACTATAGCAAATGGAGAAATAATAGAGATGGATCTGTAATTTTCAATACGATATTTGACACCCTGTTTGAAAATAGGAATGATTCGAAATCTCGTCCAACAATTATGTAATAATAATGTTCGCAACAATTATATAGAAAATGTCAAGTGCTGAGTACATCAGATTTTTTATTTAGGTGTAAGGATTTAGAAAATATCGTGCTATTACATTTGTTTGCTAAATCTCCAACTTTCAGTCTAATAATAATAGATTGGATAAGTTTCTTGGAAATGAGGAGTTAGCAAATCGAAATGGAAAAGTCATGTTATGTTAATTGAAATATAAATTACAAATTTCTTGAAAATGAAAATAAAATTGAATAAGTTTTTTTATAACAAATTCGGTTATGAATGTTTTACACCGTCCGTTCTTAAAGATAAAGAGCGATAAATTGTCGAAATTAATTGAATAAGATTGTGAGCTGGATTTTTTAGAGTGGAGTATATAGAAAGGGGTTCATATTCTATACCATCATGAAAATACGACAATTTTTTTTCCAATGGCGGGTGCAAAAGACAAACTGAAGCCAAACAACAGAACAAGAGAACAGTAACAAAAGGCAACAGAAGAAAGTCTATATGGACCCATTCAGTCCCTTGCTTCCCAGTAGAGTTCCCACATAGGTGCAGCGGAGAGCGCAGGACAGCGTTGCAGGTGATAATATTCCATGGGTTCCCGAAGGCTGCAGAGCATGCAACAAGGGTCGTCAAGTATATTTATACGATGTAAATGCCCGGCAAGGCAGTCATGACCAGTTGCGAGATGAAATTCTGCTACGGCTTTCTTCCTAGGTCAGTCAGAAATATTTGAGATGTTTTCCCACCAGGGTTTGTGGAAATTCCTTTCTGAAAGTTCTTTTTCCAAATTATTCTTAAAAATCGATTTAATGATTGACTTTACATTATGATAAGGGATTTCATAAATATTAGTTTGAATAATCGCTGACCCTTTTTTGACCAGTCGATTTGCTTTTTCATTACCCTCTATACCGCAGTGGGCTGAATTCCACTGCAGGCAAATAATATTTTTCTTGTCGGACAAAAAACTCAGGAGAGATTGGAAATTCTTAATGGCTGCAGAGCACGGGGCTCTAGAATGAATTGCCTACAAGGCGGCTTTCGAGTAGGACAAAATTACCACTCTGGAAAAATGACCTAAGTGACACTGGAGCTGAGAGAGGGCAATACGTATGACCTCAATTTCGCCATCAAAAGCAGTTCTATATCTCCCCACTGGGGAATAGATAGCAAAGGTGTCACAGTAGACACCTGCTCCAGAATTAATGCTGTTATCCACACGAGATCCGTCCGTATAAATCCGGAGCCAATCACTTTCAGAATATAAAGTGTTAATAGTCTCATAAGCCAGAATCCGCAATATCAAGTCATTTGTGTTGCTTTTAAGGACAGGCTGAATAAGTTCGGCGTGGACACGAAATCCCTTATTTGCACTCTGATCAAGTGACTGTGGTAGTTATTCGGGTCTGAAATTGAGTTCAAGGTGTTCCTTCAACTCGAGAACTTTCTGCAAGAAACCATATTGAGTCTTTAAAATCCGTTCACCAGTTTGGGAGTCATCGTTCCACAAAGAAAAGTATCCAGGACTTCTTAAAATCTTTTCCCAGAGTGGAAGGGCACGTTCCTCGATAATTGACCTAATAGGCTTATTCCCCGTACAGAGCAACATAGCATCAATAGGGGCTGTTTTGACTCCACCAGTAATTAGGCGAAGGGCCTGATTATGCAGTCTTTCAAGCAGGCCCTAAAATTTTTTGTTAAGAGGCCACCAAGGCTTCGCAGCAATAGGTAATGATCGGCAATACAAAAGTTTAATAAGTCATATTTAGAGTCATATTTAGAGTCGTTCTGGAACCGCGCTTCAGTATGTTAAGCCGATCAGTGACTCTACTGACAATTCTCTCTCCGTGTGTGGCCTGAACGTCAGTTTTCGGTCGAAAGTCACGCCCAGATATGAAAACTCAATACGACAAAAATATATACATCATATATAATTAAACATGTATGTGTGTCTGAGTATCTTTATTGTCCATTTTTAAAAAATCGAAGATTCAGGCATTGGCGAATTTTGGTACAGAGGTACTTCATGACCCCAGACGATGCGGTTAGGAATTTTTTTTTCAAATCCGGATTATCTTAAAAGCTACGAACATTTATTAAAGCAGAAAATCCGTCGAATTTTGAGTTTCTGAATGAGTTTCATTTCCAGCAGATGGTTTCAGAATTCAAGGTTTTCGAGATGTTTTAATTACAATTTGACTAGACGGAAAATTAGCTGTTTCCAAACAAAGTGGATTTAATTTATTGTTTTTTTAATTTTGCGAATTTAAAATATTTCGTACTAGATTTTCACTTTCTCATACGAAGTATTGAGAAAGTATTGTTTCCACAAACATTTTTGATCTCAAGATTTTGATGTCAATATATGTTTTAAGACCTCTTGAACACGTTTTGACTATTTCAGAGTGATGTCCGTCTATCTGTCTATCTATCTGCGTGCCTGTGGTCGATTTTTATGTACAAGATAGCGGCCACAAATATTAATGAATTTTCACCAAACTATATATCCGGCTTTGTTATAAAAAATTTAGACATAGATATAATTTTTTTTTAATTCGAGAGAAAATTTCGTTATTTATTTCAAAGTTTACATCTTTTAACATGGACAAAATTTTGGCATAATTATACATAAAAGGATCATTTATAGCTCAATGATCACGAAACTTCATAGTTTCAATAATTGTTGAGAGAAATTGCAGCGATATATTTTTTTCTGTTCGTGGCGTTATTAGCATCCCTCGGGGGAAGTTAATGTCCCCGGGGGTACATTGGCAAAGATAGTATAATTCGACATATATTTTCAAGTCTTTTAAAGTGAAGGGTAACACGCTATAATTGTAATCATTGGTCCCTGATACCAAATTTTCAAAAATTTTCTTGTAAAATTAAACAAGAAAGAACAATCATGCTTAATGCATTGATTATGAAACACTTTCCAACTTCAATGCAATTTTATTTAAACATGTCTAAAATGCAATACGTTCCTCGGTAATATTTTAAAACTTATCACAATACTACATTAATTTATTATATTTGAAAACTTAAACTTTCATCGAAAAAAATGAACTTCATTCAAATAACGGCATTGAAATATAAATTGCCTGGTTTAAACATCTCTAAAATGTGATACATTTATTGGTAATAATTTTAGAATTATCATAATACTACGATAATTTATTATATTTGAAAACTTCATCGAAAACAACTGAAATTCATTCAAATGAGGTCATAGAAAAAATAACACGCCTGGCTCTCTCTATAAAAGCAGCATTTCATTCATAAATAATTTCCCATTCATGTCATTCATCAAAATACTATAATAATTTACTTTATTTAAAAATTAAGACCATGGAGATACAAGTAATTAAACTCTATACGTAAAACTTCATCGAAAAAATCGTCCTTCTCTTTATAAAATCAATGCATATTTCATTCATATCAGCTACGGAGACTCCATGAAGTAAAGGATTTTGTGTTAAAGAAATACAGCAATTCTAATACAACTCATTCTACATATTTTGCTGTTTACATTTTACATAGGTGAAAAATAGGCTTCGTTGTAGAAATAATCAAATTTGGATGAGCATTTAAACTCAAATATATTGTAATTGCGTTGTTTCAGTATGTAGATGCACATAATTTAAGCAGAAATAAAGTGTTTTTAGGACGAATACAACACTCACTATAAATTAAAAAGAACTTTAAAAATCACGATTATGAGACAAGATGGATGCCATATATCATTTTGAAGTGGGTCACGTGATCTTTTCATATCATGGTCAAGTGATCGCTTCATATAAGAGGTGCAATTATTATTTTAATTTTTATTTAAAAAACTACTGAATATATTTCGCTGATTTTTTTTTATATATTTTATGGAACAATTTGAATATTACCGAAAATTTTCGAAGCAATTTGTGAATTTTTAATCCGCTTAAAAAATGTTTGAAAAATTAGGTACCATAGGGCTCAATGTATTTCAGTTTTTCAACCGGGGTTCAATCCAAAACTAATTGTGTGATATTATTCATTTATATTCCCGTAGGTCCTACAGACCGTCTGAACAACATACTAAAATGTCATTTTGATTATGTCATTTTTACGGCAGTTATCGTGCTAACGGACAGACAGACCGAATGAACAAATCACTTTTCAACTTTTTTGTAAAGTGTTAAAAAATGTACTAACAATAGATTCCAGTATGAGAAAGTCGAGTTTAGTTACACTTCCGTTAATTTAATTTGGTATTATATTAACGTTATGATTATTATGCTCAAAACAGGCAACATTTTGATGAAAAATCGATGAGATAGCATTTAATTGAAAAAAAATTACCATTTTGTTTCTGTGATGCTTGGTATTCTCAGTCCCCGTACATCCGATTAACATGCAATTTTCACCACTTATTAACAAAGACAGCGTGCGCTTGAGCTAAAGGTAGGATTATATATGACTTATGAATGGATCTTATTGGGTACGGATTATGTCTACGTTGCACAATTGGCATCGCTACACATGGGAAAAACAAAGCATGGGATTGGATTTGGATTAAAACAGGAGATTTGAAACTGAGTGGTATCTGTATCTGTATCTGTATTATTTACGATGAAGACGCATTTTTAGGACCCACTTAACGCCTTTAATTCGGTCTTATATTACATAAATACGATACACAATTCCCCGGAGAATACTAACTGATTAAAACAAACATAAATTAGAAATCTAACGAAAAGAGAGTCGCGAAGTGATAACTGTTTTTACATAAAAGAAACACCTTAAAACATTTAATTGGCCAATTAAAATATTTCAGCTGTCATTCTTTTGTTTTAATGCGATAAATTCGAATGTTTTGCGTACATATAATATTACCTTATCATACAAAAAATAAACCAGGCTTTTGAAATAAAATATTTTTATCGCCATTTATTATAATTCTAAAACCACGTATTATGCATAAAATGAACCATTTTAAGAGCTGAAGATTAAATTTCGGCACTTTTTTTTCAAAATTTCATTTTTTTCAGAATTTGCTGTAACATGACTCAAAAATAACGTTTTCTGTAATGTAAGTTAACGATATAGAAAACAAATTATTTTTTACTTATGAAAAAATGCGAGAAAAAAAAATGTAGCGTAGCAGCCTTTTTATTGCAATTTAATGTTTAAAACGAATAAATCTCAATTTTATACATGAACTTAAACTGCGTATTTTAGAAATAAGTAAAATTATATAAATAAAATTACAAATAGTCTGCAATATTTTGCAGATAAAGTGCTGAAAATATCTTCTTAACACTTTAGAATTTAATATTAACTTTAAAACAAGAATGATCAATCATGCTTAAAGCATTGTTTATGAAACACTTTCCAACTTCAATGCAATTTTATTTAAACATGTCTAAAATGCAATACATTCCTCGGTAACATGTATTTTAAAACGTATCACAATACTACATTAATTTATAATATTTGAAAACTTAAACCTTCATCGAAAAAAAGGAACTTCATTCAAATGACTGCATTGAAATATAAATTGCCTGGTTTAAACATCTCTAAAATGCGATAGATTTCTCGGTAATAATTTTAGAATTATCATAATACTACGATAATTTATTATACTTGAAAACTTCATCGAAAACAACTGAAATTCATTGGAATGATGTCATAGAAAAAATAACTCGCCTGGCTCTTTTTATAAAAGCAGCATTTCATTCATAAATAATTTCCCATTCATTTCATTCATCACAATACTATAATAATTTATTTTATTTAAGAATTAAGACAATGGAGCTACAAGTAATTAAACTTTATGCTTAAAACTTCATCGAAAAAAAATCGTCTTTCTCTTTGTGAAATCAATGAATATTTCATTCATTTCAGCTATGCAGATTCCATGAGCTAAATAATTTTGTGTTAAAGAAATACAGCAATTCTAATACAACTCATTCTACATATTTTGCTGTTTGCATTTTACATAATTGATAAATAGGCTTCGTTGCAGAAATAATCAAATTTGGATTATCATTTAATTTCAAATATATTGTAATTGCGTTGTTTCAGTATGTAGATGCACAGAATTTAAGCAAAAATGAAGTGGTTTTAGGACGGATACAACACTCAATATGAATTTAAAAGAACTTTAAAAATCACGATTTTGAGACAAGATGGATGCCATATATCATTTTGAAGTGGATCACGTGATCTTTCCATATCATGATCACGTGATCGCTTAATATTAGAGGTGTAATTATTATTTAAATTTTTATTTAAAAAACTACTGAATATATTTCGCTGAATTTTTTTTTATATATTTTATGGAACAATGTGAATATTACCTAAAATTTTCGAAGCAATTTGTGAATTCTAATTCCGCTTAAAATATGTTTGAAAAATTAGGTCCCTTAGGGCTCAATGTACTTCATTTTTTCAACCAGGGTTCAATCCAAAACTAATTGGGTGATATTATTCATTTATATTCCCCTAGGTTCTACAGACCATCTGAACAACATACTAAAATTTCATTTTGATTAAGTCATTTTTACGGCAGTTATCGTGCTAACAGACAGACAGGCAGACAGAATGAACAAAGTCATAAACACTTTTCAACTTTGTTGTAAAGTGTTAACAAGAAAGATCAATAATGCATAAGCATTAATTATGAAACACTTTCCAACTGAAAAGTAATTTCATTTAAAAATTTCTAAAATGTGATACATTCAGTGGTGATATCTTTTACATTATCACAGTATTACAGTAATTTATTATACTTAAATATTTAAAACTGTATCGAAATATAAATCATCTGATTCTTTATGCAAAATCAATGAATATTTCATTCATATAACTTGTATTCCAGACTCCAGAGCTAAATAATTTTGTGTGAAAAAAATTCAGCAATTCTTATGTAATTCATCTTACAATCGCTTGAGTTATTTGCATTCTGCATATGTTAAAATTAGGCTTCGTTGAAGAAATAATAAAAGTTTAGGGATCATTTAAAATCACAACTATTGTAATTGCATAGGCACGGAATTTAGATACACAGATAATACACAGATGCACAGATAATATATGTGTGTATGTGTATATACTCAAAGTATTGGAATCGTGCCGAAGATCGGAACTCGAATTTTCAAAGGATCTACATGTTTTGGGACTACTAGAACACGAAAAAGCTATTTTTAGGAAGACGTCTGTGTGTGTAAGTGTGTATCTGTGTATGTTTCTGTGTGGATATTACATCCACTCTATATGAGGAACTAATGGACCGAGTTTCATGAAATTTGGTAGGTATGTTTTTGTGTGAAATCCTGATGTTCATTAGATTATAGTACGATTCGTAATAAAAGAATCTGCCTTCTTTGCGAAATGGCCGCAGAAATTACCTTTATCTACCCTAGCTAAAATCTAATGGAACACATTTAACAAAATTTAGTGTATAATATTTCAATAACCTACAAGTGATTTATATACCAAATTTAACAAAATTTTGTATATAAATCATTTGTAGGTTATTCTAGTACGATTCGGGAAAAAGGAACGGGCTATTTTTGCGAAATGGCCCGCAAAAATCGTTATATATACAAATAAAAGACTACGTGTGCTCAATTATATCAATTAAATTCCTATTTTGTACGTGATTTTTGACAACAAAAGAATAAGGCTAACCCCATTACTCTAGGACTAGCTGTTCTTGAGATATTCTAGTTTTTTTGCGTTTTCGCTACGCCACCTTTGACAATAAGTCCAGCTATCAAAGAGAACCAAATTTATGTTTAATGTGTAAATTCAATGTCATTTAAAATACTTATGGTTGTTATTTTGTGCAGATAAACTCAAATTATTATTGAAGAAATAAAGAGAACGAATATGAGTCTGCAGGGAAAGACATGTGCTGTCCACATCAAAATTTTTAACAATATTACAACAATGATTTATAGTCCGGCCGTCCAACTAGTTACTCTAAGTCCTCAGGACGAGTCGGACGGTCTGGGTCTTCAACAATGATTTATAGAAGTGAACGGGGATTATTTTCAGGCCATTTCGAAAAAAATGTATGACCTATATATATTTAAAGATCCATCAAATTTTTGTCGAATAAAATGTTTAACAAATTTAAGCTGTGTACCAAATTTTAACTCTCTAGGACGTAGGAAAGTGCATTAAAAAGGCCATCAAATAAGTATATCATGAAGAATTATATAAAATTAAAAAAAAATGAAAAATTGTTATCTACCAAATTTATTTTAAAATGTGAAGCCTTTCTCATATGCAAAATGACTAAACACTTGGAAAGATATTTATTATATAATATATCTCTCTTTTCTTTCTGGAGGATATCCCAAAGTCAGAATTTAATTGAATTTGTTTTTCCCTACATTAAATAATTTTTAATTAAAAAACTACTTAACATATTTTACTGAATTTTTTTATATATATTCTATGGGATAATGTGAATATTTTCTAAAAATTTCGAAGCAATTCGTGAATTTTAAGTTTACTTAAAAAATGTTTGAAAAAATAGGTCCCATAGGGTTCAATGTATTTCATTTTTTCAACCCGGGCTCAATAAAAAACTAATTGGGTGATATTATTTATTTATACTCCCATACGTCCCACAGACCGTCTGAAAAACACACTAAAATTTCATTTTGATAAAGTCATTTTTACGGCAGTTATCGTGCTAACGGGCAGACAGACAGACAGACAGAATGAACAAAGTCATAAACACTTTTCAACTATGTTGTAAAATGTTAAAAATTGTGCTTTTTAAGCATAAAAATCGAAGCTGTCCAATCCTTAAATATAAGAACGAATAACTCGACGTTGATCCAGTCGTAAATACACGCCCTTCATTTAAATAAAGCACTTCTTAACGCTACTCAATTTTCTACAAATCCTCACGCACTCTAAACCCTCTCCCCCCCAAAAAAAATCCATGTTATCCACAAAGCAGAAAAAAAAATATGATGTGTTCAGCACATGATTTTCCCTACAGATTCATATTCACATCTTATTTTTTTCAATAATTCATCAAATTGAACTTAATTCAACAAAATAGCAGGCATAATTATTTTAAATTACACTAACTTTGCACTTTTAATTCAGTTTTTGTTTAATTTTGGTTACGAGATTTATTTTCAAAGGTGGGATAGCGAAAATGCTAAAAAATGAAATAAATCAAGAACGGCTAGCTCTATAGTGATGTGCTTGGTCATATTCTTTCCGTCTTAAAAATTAAATATAAAATAAGCATTTAATTGATATACTTGAGCATAAGTAGTCTTTTATTTTTTGATTATAGATTTTTGTGGGTCATTTCGCCAAAAAAAGGCAGGTTCATTTATCCCGAATCGTACCAAAATCTAATCAGCATCAGGATCACCCACAAGGGACTTACCAAATTTTACGACATTCGGTCAGTTAGTTTTATAGTTAGAGGGGATACAAAATATGTATAGACACACACACGCACACGCACGAACACACACGAACGCGCGCGCGCACACGCACACTCACACACACACACACACACACAAGCGTCACACTCAAAAAAGTCAGATTCCTTTTTTCCCGAATCGTACCAAAATCTAATCAGCACAAGGTTAAAATGATTTATCTGCCGAATTTTGTAAAATTTGGTCTCTTAGTTATTCAGCAAGAGTGGATATAGACATTTCGCAAAAAAAGCAGGTTGTTTTAACCCGAATCGTACCAAAATCGAATCAGCACCAGGGTCACACCCAAGTGACTTACCTACCAAATTTTATGGAATTTGATTCATTAGTTTTTGGGTTAGAGTGGATACATACATTGCACAGACAGACACACAGACACGCACACACAGACGTCACGCTTAAAATTGTTTTTTCGTATTCTAGAGGTGAGGTCCAAAAACGTGTAGATCTCATGAAAGACTCCAATACTTTCCCTATATATTACCATGCATTGCAGGGAAAGTAACAATAAAGATCAATCGTGCATAAATTATTGATTATGAAACACTTTCCGAATGAAATGTAATTTTATTTATACATCTCTAAAAGGCGATACATCCAGCGCTGATATATTTTAAATTCTCACAGTACTGCAATAATTTATTATACACTTATTTGCAAAAGAAAAAAAATCGAAACAGCATGAGAAAAATGACTGTTTTCATTGAAATTAAATATGCGTACAGCTCATACACAGATAATGAAATGATTGCGAAATCAAGGCCGCAGGACCCATCAATGGTTAGCAATGGTACATTGAATTTTCAAATCAGTGATTGGTGAAACCCCCTTGGCGACAATGCATGCTTGTACACGTCTAGGTAAGGTGTGATAAAGTTTCCTAATGTCATCCTGCGATACATTCTGCCAGGCATTCTTCAATTGTTGCTCCAGATCTGCTACATTTCGGCGTGTCCGAATATGGCCGCCTAGCACGTTCTATACATGCTCGATTGGCGAAAGGTCTGGTGACCTTGCTGGCCAAGTAACAGTATCAACAGCACAGAGACAGTCCACAGATATGCGAACCGTATGTGGCTTGCCATTATCTTGTTGTGGAAAATGGCCCCAGAATGACGTGCCATGAAGGGTAACGCAAACGACAGCAGGATTTATTGACATATCGTTGAGCTGTTAAAGTTGTACGCAGGGTGACTAAGAGCGACATGCTGTCGCAAGAGATAGCACCCCACACCATCACACCAGGGGTAGTGGCTGTATGCCTGTGTAAAACAAAGGCTGATTTGGACCTCTGGCCCTACCGCCTTCGCACACGAACCCGATGGCTATCTGCTGAAAGACTGAAGCGTGATTCATCGCTGAACACTACGCGATGCCAGTCTGCTGGCACCCATGATGATCGACTAGAACACCACTCCAAAACACTCTGTCGATGTTGTGGAGTTATGGGCAGACGTCTTAAAGGCCGCCGTGAGCGTAACCCCACCTCAGCTAAGCGCCTTGAGATGGTGGAAGGTGCCACACATGTGGTATAGAAGAGGCTGTAGCACGTTGAATGGCGGGCAATGATGCCGTTGGGCCAGCTCAGGCCTGTAGCACAATCATCCCATCTTGCCTCACATTCGTGCACCTTGGCCTTCCAGAGCCTTAATTCTGCCGATGAGTACCTTGCAGTAAACACTGCTGCCAGCACCTTTGCACAGCAGTGTCCGTTCGGTGCAGTTGGCGGCCTATTGCTCAGTATGACCAGCCAGCTTCACGCATCCCGACTATACGACCACGTTCGAACTCGTCTAATTGCTTATAAGGTCTTCGGCAACTTCGTAACGGCATTATTGGTTAAGTTTCCAAGAAATCGCAACGCCGATAATGAGCAAAGATAAACATTCCACATGTTTAACCTGTTTTATAGGATGCTAGCAGCGCTATGATCGAAGTTAACACTCACTGGCCTTGAAAATTTATTCATTTGCATATTTAGTATAAAGGAATTTGCCTGCGAAATTTCGAGATGATCGGATTATTTTTTAGGAATGCCTCGTTTTTTTTTAAAAGAATGTATATATAATATTTAGATCTTAACATAAATTGATTTTCTTTTTTCTTTTGGTCAAAAAGATAATAAAAATAATCCCTCACATAAGAATTTATTTCATGCTGCTTCCTTTTATTTTGTAAAAGAGTGTATTTGAAAACTTAAAACTTCATTTAAAAGAATGAACTGTATTCAAATGACGTCATTGAAATATAAAAAGCCTGGCTCTCTATGTAAAGCAATTAATATTTCATTCATATCACTTTTATTCCAGACTCCAAAGCTAAATAATATTGCTTGAAGAGAATTCAGCAATTTTTATACATCTCATCTGACAATTAGTTGTTTACATTCTGCATCCATTAAGATTAGGCTTCGTTGTAGAAATAATCAAAGTTTGATGATCATTTAAACTCAAAAATATTGTAATAGCGCTGGCGCAGAATATAGATGCACAGAAAATACGCAAAAATAAAGCGGTTTAGAACGGATGCAACATTAAATATAAAAGTAAAAGAACTTTAAAAATCACGATTTTGACCCTGGCAAAAATGATGGATGCCATATTTCATTTTGAAGTCACGTAATCTCTTCATATAAAATGGGTGTAATTATTATTATATTTTTTATTTTATAAACTACCGAACATATTTTGTTGAACTTTTTAACACTTTACAACGAAGTTGAAAAGTGTTTATGACTTTGTTAATTCTGTCTGTCTGTCTGTCCGTTAGCACGATAACTGCCGTAATAATGACTTAATCAAAATGAAATTTTAGTATGTTGTTCAGACGGTCTGTAGGACCTATGGGAATATAAATGAATAATATCACCCAATTAGTTTTGGATTGAACCCGGGTTGAAAAAATGAAATACATTGAACCCTATGGGACCTAATTTTTCAAACATTTTTTAAGCGGATTTAAAATTCACAAATTGCTTCGAAAATTTTAGGTAATAGTCGAATTGTTCCATAAAATATATAAAAAAAAAAATTCAGCGAAATATATTCAGTAGTTTTTTAAATAAAAATTAAAATAATAATGACACACCTTATATGAAACGATCACGTGACCACGATATGAAACGATCACATGACCCATTTCAAAATGATATATGGCATCCATCTTGTTTCAAAATCGTGATTTTTTAAAGTTCTTTTTAATTCATATTGAATGTTGTATCCGTCCTAAAACTACTTTATTTTTGATTAAATTCTATGCATCTACATACTAAAACAACACAATGACAATATATTTGAGTTTAAATACTCATTCAAATTTGATTATTTCTACAAGTAAGCCTATTTTTCACCTATGTAAAATGTAAACAGCAAAATACGTAGAATGAGTTGTATATTAGAATTACTGTATTTCTTTAACACAAAATAATTCAGTCCATGGAGTCTGCATGGGTGATATGAATGAAATATTAATTGATTTTATAAACAAAAGGACGATTTTTTTCGATGAAGTTTTAAGCATAAAGTTTATGAATTGTAGCTCCATGGTCTTAATTTTTAAATAAAATAAATTATTATAGTATTGTGATGAATGAAATGGAGAAAGTTAGGAATGAAATCCTGCTTTTATAGAGAGATCCAGATGTGTTATTTTTTCTATGACGTCATTTGAATTTATTTCAGTTGTTTTTGATGAAGTTTTCAAATATAATAAATTATCGTAGTATTATGATAGTTTTAAAAATATTACCGTGGAATGTATTGCATTTTAGAGATATTTAAACCAGGCAAATATTTCAATGCCGTCATTTGAATGAATTTCATTTTTTTCAATGAAGGTTTAAGTTTTCAAATATAATAAATCAATGTAGTATTGTGATAAGTTTTAAAATATTACCGAGGAATGTATTGCGTTTTCGGCTTTTTTAAATAAAATTGCATTGAAGTTGGAAAGTGTTTCATAATCAATGCTTTAAGCATGATTGATATTTCTTGTTTATATGTTTTATGGGATAATTTGAATATTTTCTAAAATTTTCGAAACAACAATTTGTGAATTATAAGCTTGCATTAAAAAATGTTTTGAAAATTAGGTCCCATAGGATTCAATGCATTTCACTTTTTCAACCAGGGTTCAATCCGAAATTGATTGGGTGATATCATTCATTTACATTCCCATATGCTCCATAGAACGTCTCAAAAACATACTAAAATTTCATTTTGATAAAGTATTTTTTACGACAATTATCGTGTGTAAGGACAGACAGACAGACAGAATGAACAAAGTCATTTATGTTGGAAAGTGTTAATAAAGATTCAAATCCTCTAAGAAACATTCGAAAATTTTGGGTATGCCCTAACGGATCTCATAAGGTAGAAGGTAGGTGGAGGCACAGGAATCAATCGCAGAAAACATTAACAATTCGCTCTTTTAAAAAAATATAACTCATGAACGAATAGTTTCAATAAATTATTTTTTATTTAGGAGCAGTTTATGATATTTGCAGTACTTGCTGCTGAATAATAAACGTCGCACTACACGTCTATTTTTTACATCGCAATACAAACCTTAAGCGCTATAAAAGGCACGAAAGTGTATGTTTTTTTTAAATTCATTAAAATCCGTCTAATTATGGTATGGATTTGGATCAAAGTGCGTTTGGAAGATAATTTTTTGAGTCATAATAAATTTGTTATTTTTAAGTCATGATAATTCTGATTTAAGCCATCCTATTTGAGAGAAAAATCTGATAAAACTGATAACTACGACATTTGAGATATTTCGAGTTGCCATAACGATTACTAAAAATTTGACGAGTGAGAAATTTCTGGGTTTTTCCTTATGATAAGCAGTGACATATTCAACATGACGAATAATAAATTTTTAACTTTATAAGTCGGTAAACTTTTAAATGTATTAGTTTAGTTTTTTACTGATATCTTAACAACTCCATAAAACCTTGAAATCTGAAACCAAAGTGAAATACCGAAAAACTACACCAAATTGTAAAAACGAATCAAAAGTTGTGGCTTAGTTTCATATATATATATATATATATATATATATATATATATATATATATATATATATATATATATATATATATATATATATATATATATATATATATATATATATATAAGATACATAAATTTATGCACTTCGTAGACGAGCTATAAAGACGAAGTGTTATAAAGACAAGTACTAAAGGTTTTATATTTTATTGATTCTTAGTGTGAAAATTGAAATCTGTCTATTTATAGCTATCTATCTATTTAGCTATCTATTAGCGTTTTTTACACCATACGCTCATAAATTATTTTCTGCAGTTTCACGACATTGTTAAATCAGATGCTAGAGGTTTTAATGATGTCAAAGCGCCAGGAAATCGGCTGTCACGTGACACATTTTAAAGCAATTGTGGAAATTAATGAGGGCAATTCATCAATTGATTTTCGGGTCATTAGTGCTTTGATCTAAGATTTTTTTCACTCTTGACTTATTTTCTGTGACATACACTTGTTTCCTTTCTTAAAAAAGAGTAAAAAGAAGTTTCAAAGAACATGTGTGTTAATTTTTGCTGGAAAACAGCACTTTTCGGATTCTGTTTTCTATTACTTATTGAACCTTCTAACGACTGTCTCTATTTTTAACCCAGTAATCTACTGTTTATTAATTGCGATATTAGTTAATAATGAACAGAAAAATCACAAAAATGTAAGAATGGTTAATATTTAAGTTTTAAATACTTTTGGATGCACTGGTAGATTATAAATAATCATATGCTTATGTAGATATATAATTTTCCTTCAGAATAACCGTTTTCAATGTTGGGGGGAAATAATAACACAGAAGCCACATGTGACGATGAAAAAATTGATTGCCATATATTTATGGGCAAATTTATCACGTTTGGAAATTCTAATTTGAATATGGCTTTAAAAAGTCTATTTTATTGTTTAAACAAGAAAGATCAATCATGCATAAAGCATTGAGTATTAAACACTTTCTAACTGAAATGCATTTCTATTTAAATATCTCTAAACTGCGATATGTTCAGAGGTGATATTTTTTAAATTATTGTAGAACACGAGCGGATAAATGAGCAAATTCCCACTTAATGCCTTAGCGCTATGAGTCTTGGGAAAAATGTTCACAACATGTGAAACTCAGCAATCGGTTCAGAAGAGAAATGGAAGCATAAAAATTATGTTATTTGAGGAATGTAGTTGAGAAAGATAGATTTGAAGAAGATAAATGAGTCTAATTCTGCTGCAAGTGTTGAAAAGTTGAAACTTTTAAAATGTTTTTTAAATATTTGCAAACAGTATTTTTAAATAAATTGAAAAAATATTCTTATTTAGTGATAAAAACTATTTGCTAAAATGGAAACTTAAATAGAAAGTAAGCAAGTGTTAACAAAAAATATTTGAAAATAAAATTATTATTAAACTTATACAAATTTTAAATCTTCATAGTATGAGTTTGCAATTACTTATGGAAAAAAGCTTACAATTATGCTTAGAAACATTATGCATCTTGAAATATTATTTTAGAATTACTTTTTCTTCTACACAACAAAATAGTGTGGAATAAGATTAATTAAATATAATTTTGATAAAATCCAAATCCAGGCAGTCGATGTCATTTTTGAAGTTGGGTTTCATGAATAGGGAACTTTTATGCATAATATGTACATTTGATTTCTTTTCAGAGAATAGTGAGAAATAGTATCTTTACAAGAAAACATCACATGAAGCTATATTACGAACAGGAAACAGTCCTTCAGTGAAAGCTCTTTTGAGAGCCATACATTAAAAACATCGTACTAGCAACCTTTCCTATAACGTGAATCTAGGGTTGCAATTTCATGATTTTTGTTTCAGATTTGCCAGACTTGGCGACTTTTGGCCACATTTTAAATGTTCGAGAACCTTCTCGTTATAAATAATATTCCCCTTCTGGAAGTTTCTACAGAGAGTATATAAAAGGAGGAATCACTCAGCTGGAGGACAATTGACGTGATACGAGCTACATTGAATTGTGATATATATCTACGTTTTGAGAATAGTATTGGCTGTTTTGTGAAATTAGCCGAACATAATTGCCGTTTTACTGTACCTGACAGTTGTGATCTCATGATGTAATTACCAAGCTATTTGATGTGCATTGTTCCTGTTGACGCTCTACTTGTTAATAAACATGTTAGTTATCTAGGAATATGGGCTCATTCTTGTATCCTGAGAGTGCATCCATGATTCCAGAGGATATGTCTTAGCATACATACACTAAGAGAATAGTGTTTTTTACAAAGTGTAAGTAAGACAAGAAGGAGTGCACCATACAACACGATAGAAAAAGTCGTCAAAATGACACTCTAGCAACAACAAACCTTAAAACCATTATGGTTCTGGTATTCACGCGAAAGCAGAGGAAGACCTCCAGGCAGTTGGGGAGACAGAAAGAATGGGAGATATACGCTCTCATCTTCAATATGCGTCATTTTGATGAACAATGAGAGCAGGCAAATTGCCACACTCCGTTCATTGACGTCCTTTACAAAATCAATTGAAAAACCTCAAATTTGAGAGATATCTTCACTTTTGCTCAGTCTAAGGAAAAGTTCCTGCAGTTTTGACATTCTTGCTGTCGCCAAGAGCCAGACAAATGGATTTATCGATACACCGTCCCTAATAAGTATCAAGGCCAGCACCATTACCAGCGGAACACTGAAAATACTGCGTATCCAGTCTTTGTCTACTGCAGATGACGGACGGATATATTGGGACCCTATGCTGTGCAACTGAACTGGAACTCACTATCTGCCTATAATCTAAATCGACGTGCCGCACTGTCCCGACCAGTTCCAGGAAAAGCCAGTCTTGCGGTGTCCCACGGAATCTGCATCCTGCTGTTCAGTTCTCACTGGATCTGCATTCTGTACTGTCCGGATCTATGCCTTCTGCACTATCCAGTTCTCCCCGAATTTCAATATAGGTAATTGAAATGTGTGATTGTAAAATGTTTAGTGTTTTGTTATTGATAATTGTTATTTATTCTGTTTAATAAAATCAAGTGGCCACAAAATATCGATTGAGTAACTTCGTAATTGGGAGAGGGATTTAATTAGATCCACTTACGTTCAGTGGGATTAGGATGCTGCGCTATGAGTGAGCATTTTTTTTATATTTCGAATTTCACCTTCTAAGAGTGTTATATGTATCCGTGTTATTTAGGTAGTGGGCATGTATGTAGGACCCTTGCAACGTCGGGTGATTCGGTCTAATAATAAATACAAATCTAATACAGCTCCAAGGTATGGCCAGAGTTTCAAGAAGGATAAACGCCCGTTCGATTTACAAAGACTCTCACAAACAGATCTCGACTATTATTCTTCTTCTTCGACCCAGACAGTTCGACCTACCAGAAAGTGTAAGACATCTATTTGGACGACAAGAATAGTGTCACCCAATTTAGTCCGGAATCCAGAGGGGGCAACGTAAACAAGAACTGTACTCTACTCCTCGGACCACCAACCTCTCACCTCTCAAAAGAACTTACAGATTCACATATTTAACGTTTTCATACACCGTGTGAACACGGGAACAGCTTGGTCAGAGTCAGGAATCGAGTACTATCCTCATGTGCTAACCAATGGGCTGTTTCACCCCAGACTATTATTCTCCTATTCTCCCTTGAAGAACACTTTTCCAAAGTGCTGCTACGTGGTGATTGCATGAATAAGCTAAGTATTTTAAAATATGTATTGCCGTATTTAGTAAAGCGAATCATTTATAACGTGCAAAGCCAGTGCCAAATTTTCAATTTTAAACAGTACTTTGTTTTAGTAATGAGTACGCACAATTGCACAATTCAGATTGATCAAGAGTTCAGGTATTTGTTACCTTTTTATCATTATACTATTTTTATGAGAATCAAGAATCATTAATTAGTACGAAAAATCTGAAACTTTAGGTCTGTTATCAAATTTGGGAGGGCAGAAGTATTATCTCGTCATCACAATCCTTTTCAAATGTCTTTTAAAGAATACTATGTGGAATTGTTTTCAGAGTCTATTGGAAATAAGTTGCAAATGTAACGTGAGTGTAATTCGTTTTGATGCAAAACCAAATGGCAATTCTCTGAAGAATAACCAATTTTAATGTTTAATAATGACTTTTTATTTATTTTGTGAAAATTTAATGATAATTTTTCAGCAATCCCTTTGGGGAGTCGCAAGAGTAAGTTTCGTCAATGACGCAGATAAATTGGTGGCTTTTTTGTGAAGCATAAGGACACAAAGTTTTTATTAATTTTTAAAGTAGTTTGCTATCTATACAATTTATTTCCAGAGTAAATTAATACCTTAACAAATATTACATATAACCATAAATTTCGATTTCGAGATTATTAGATTGTGGTATATTTACATTCTTGAATTGCCACATATTAATGCCGTTTCATTGGTACTATTAACACGCACGCTGCACTTCGTATACTATAACAAAGACCTTTTTCAAAAACGTATTTTAGGTGCAAGAAAAAATAACTAGCTGTTGCGATCATAATTAATGAGTTTTGATCAATATTTGAGGGTTTATGGATGACATAAAAGTGTTTAGTAAAAGTATAACTGCAAAAATATTCATTTTAATAATAATATGCATATTCCAAGGGCTAAAAGTATATGTTCTTTTACTCTTATTACGATATTTAACAGGATACTTTGAAGTTAATTTGCTACATTAAAGGGTTATAATTGAAAGGTAAAACAAAGTTAGGAATAACAAGAATGATCAATCATGCATAAAATATTGATTATGAAACAGTTTACAACTGAAATGTAATTTTATTTAAACATCTAAAATGCGATACATTCAGCTGTGATATTTTTTAATTATCACAGAACTACAACAATTCATTTCACTTAAAACTCAAAACATTTTAAAACTTAAAACTCCATTAAAAATATTAACTTAATTCAAATGACGTCATCAAAATGTAAATAGTATGGCCCTTTATGTAAAAGCAGTGAATATTTCAATCATACTCTTTTATTTCAGACTCCCGAGTTAAATAATTTTTCGTGAAAAAAATTCAGCAAATCTTATACAACTCATCTTACAATCACTTATTTACATTCTGCATCCAGGCTTCGTTGTAAAAATTATCAAAGTCTGATGATCATTTAAACTCCAAAATATTGTAATTGCGTTAGCGCAGTATACGGATGCACAGAAAAAAATAGAAAAATAAAGCAGTTTTGGAACGGTTGCAACACTAAATATAAATTGAAAAGAATTTTTAAAATCACGATTTTGACATTGGAAAAAACGATGGATGCCATATTTTATTTTGAAGTGGGTGACGCGATCTCTTCATATTACATGGCTGGGATTATTATTTTTATTTTTATTTAACCGAACATATTTTACTGAATTTTTTTTTATATATTTTATGGGATGATTTGAATATTTTCTAAAATTTTCGAAGCAATTTGTGAATTTTAACTTCGCTTAAAAATGTTTGAAAAGTTAAGTCCCACAGGGTTGAATTCATTTCATTTTTTCAACCCGGTTTCAATCCAAAATGAATTGGGTGATGTTACTCATTTGCATTCCCATATGTCCCCCAATATGTCCCAACAACATACTAAAATTTCATTCTGATAAAGTCAATTTTACGGCAGTTATCGTGCGAACGGACACATGTACAGACATACAGACAGAATGAACAAAGTCTTAAACACAACAATGTTCAACAATGCTGTAAAGTGTTAAGTATGAACAAAATCATAAACATTTTTTTAACTATGTTGTAAAATGTTAAAACTGTTACTTCAAATGACCAAGATTCAATTAAACACCAGAGTGCAATACATTACAGTCACTGTAATGTAATGCTTTACAGACAGAGTTAGCTGCTGTACGTTGTCAAATAAAAATGCACGTGCTATGCTTCTTTATTGATATAGCTATCCAAAAATAACTCCTCTAAAATTTTATCGCTTTAACACTTTACAACAAAGTTGAAAAGTGTTTATGACTTTGTTCATTCTGTCTGTCTGTCTGTCTGTCTGTCCATTAGCATGATAACAGCTGTAAAAATGACTTAAACAAAATGAAATTTTAGAATGTTGCTCAGACGGTCTGTAGGACCTGTGGGAATATAAATGAATAATATCACCCAATTAGTTTTGGATTGAACCCGGGTTGAAAAAATGAAATACATTGAACCCTATGGGGCCTAATTTTTCAAACATTTTTTAAGCGGATTTAAAATTTACAAATTGCTTCGAAAATATTATGTAATATTAAAATTATTCCATAAAATATATATAAAAAAATTCAGCAAAATATATTCAGTAGTTTTTTAAATAAAAATTAAAATAGTAATTACACCTCTTATATGAATCGATCACGTGATCATGATATGAAAAGATCACGTGACCCACTTCAAAATAAAATATGGCTTCCATCTTGTCTCAAAATCGTGATATTTAAAGTGCTTTTTAATTCATATTGAGTGTTGTATTGGTCCTAAAACCGATTTATTTTTGCTTAAATTCTGTGCATCTACATACTGAAACAACGGAATGACAATATATTTGAGTTTAAATGATCATTTAAATTTGATTATTTCTACAACGAAGCCTATTTTTCACTTATGTAAAATGCAAACAACAAAATATGTAGGATGAGTTGTATAAGAATTGCTGTATTTTTTTAACGCAAATGTATTTATCCCATAGAGTCTGCAGAGCTGATATGAATGAAATATTCATTGATTTCATAGAGAGAATGACAATTTTTTTCGATGAAGTTTTAAGCATAGAGTTTAATTACTTATGGTCTTAAGTTTTTAAATAAAATAAATTATTTTAGTACTGTGATGAATGAAATGATTGGGAAAATGTTATGAATGAAATGCTGCTTTTATAGAGAGCCAGGCGTGTTATTTATTCTATGACGTCATTTGAATGCATGTCAGTTGTTTTCGATGAAGTTTTCAAATATAATAAATTATTGCAGTATTATGATTATTTTAAAAATTTTACCGAGGAATGTATCGCAATTTAGAGATGTTTAAACTAGGCAATTTATATTCAATGCCGTCATTTGAATGAAGTTCATTTTTTTCGATGAAGTTTTAAGTTTTCAAATATAGTAAATTAATGTAGTATTGTGATAAGTTTTAAAATATTACTTAGGAATATATTGCATTTTAGAGATGGTTAAATAAAATTGCATTGAAGTTGTTGTTGTTGAGACCCAGACCATCCGACCTACCAGAAAGGTGTAAGGTAACTGTATGGACGGCCGGGAAGTGCCACCCAATTTAGACCGGAACCCAGTGGGGGAGGCATCCACAGGGACCGTACCCTCCTTCCCCTACCACCAACCTCTCGGAAGGACTTACGGACCCACATGCATTGAAGTTGGAAAGTGTTTCATAATCAATGCTTTAAGCATGATTGATCTTTCTTGTTGTTTTTAAAAATTGGATATAATGTGAAATAAATGTTTTACAAGTCGAGTTATTTGTTGAAAGTAGATAGATAAAAATCGCTCCGCTCCTTAAATAATTTACATTATTTATTTACAACTTATCTAAAATTTAACTGAATTTTCTGAAATTGGGAGTGCAGTTCCTCTTTTCTGATATACATTCTTTGGTAATTCTTTTAGAACTTAATCGAATGTTTTGAAATCTGGATAAGTGGAGCAGATAAATATTTTACAGGTCGAGCTTATTGAGTTGTCGCACGGATGCTATGCTACCAACGCTACTATACATTAAATAAAGAGAACGGGACTAGAAGCCAAACTGTTTTATTGGAAATTTTAGATGTAAAGTTTAACTTAGTACATATGGCATTTTTGTTAGTGAAAGTGGTCGGATTAACATTGCACGAGTTTGAGGCAAAATCTGTTATGTTGTTAAATGTCCCAAAATAAATCCTTAAATTTGTAAACAATTTTTATGTCATTTTCAAATGGGATATATTGTAATGTTTATAAGGCAAAGGGACACAGCGACTAAGATTTTTGTTTTGGGGGAAATTGATACACTTTGTCTGTCTACTATGTCCCACGATAACTCATTTTAAATACAAACTATTTTTCCGAAATGTCACAATAGATAAATTTTACAGAAATTGCAGATGAGAAGTGAGCCAGTAATTGCTGCAGTGGTTCTACTATAAATTTAAAAGTTTCAATGTATTGTCTACAAGTATTTTAAGTTGAAATTAATGTATTTTTCAATTCCATGAAAATTGCTTTCAAAAATTAATTAAAAACCCTTAGCGTCATTTTCAGTCGTACGAATACTTAGTGCATGCAGTATAAAAATGTTTGAAAGCTTTATAAAACAACATAAAGCAAAAACATAATGGTGTTAATAGGTTTCGTAGGTAAAAAACGGCTTTTTTCTTTGGGACGACAGGACAGTGCAATATGCAGTCACTAGAGCAAAAACAGCTATTACGGATGCAGTAGAAAAGGTAAGTGACTGAGAGGAGGAAAATAGTTGACAAACGGTGCAAGAAGAAATGAAAGGTAAAGTTCAAAGAAGAAGCACAGAATGGTAAGATTCTCTAAATGAATGACAAAAACCAAAGAAGATGGAATGAGTAGTAGGATGCTATGAATGAACAAAAAATCACGGAGAAAGGAATGAATAACTGGATTTTTTGAATAAATTAAAAAAAACTGAGGTTAAATGCGAACGGCATGCAGAACTATTCGAAGTACTTGTTCAGTGGCTAAAATTACGAAATAGTAAATGCTCTACGTTAAATTAAATAGGAAGCTAATCTGTTTCGGATGCTATATCGAGCATTTTTCAACCGTTTTATTTACTGGTAAAACTCTTGATCGGATGCAATAATTGATTAAATTGAGTTACTTGGTTTATTGAAAATTCAGTTTTATTTCAAGGTAAATATTCTGAATTTATCAACGCGAATGATTATGAAGGTTGTAATTGAACGAAAAACTGCTGCCTTAATTGGAGAATCCTTAATCCAAGAGAATAAAAATAGATTAAAAAAATATAAAAATATATACCTTGCTTAAAAATAGTGTTCCCGTATGCTCTGCAATTCCACTTTTCCATTATTGACCTCGATCGCTGAATTATTCATGATACGCTGAAAATCAACGTGTCTTTCATATTTTTTTTATATCAACTGAACTCACGATAATAAGTAAAAACACTTTGAGCAAAGGATAAAGAAAAATCAATCAACGTAGTTATGCAAAACTTATTATACAAACCAGTATAAATATTTTATGAAGATACCTTGAATATCTTTCGTTAGTGCTAAATAGACCAACAAACTCTAAGTTAAAAAGACTAAATGCTTTTTGACTGATTTATTAATCCCTCAGTGATTCAAATAATCATCTCATTTTAAAGAAAATATTACGAAATTTTGAATTAAATTTACTACTATATTTTTATCAGATATTTCAGCTCCATATGCTTAAAATCATAAAAAAAAATATATAATTCATAACGCTTGATTTTTTAAACATCTAAACAAGAAATTTTATTCCTTTAATAAAAAAATAAATTGCACCCCTCTGTCTTATACGAATAAAAAAATTACCTGACCGATAGAAAGCAGCATTTTTTTTGTTACATAACGATGTTAACAAGGAAATGTTCTTTCATCAATGCTTACAGGTTTTGTATTTGATTTGATTGGATTATTTTTAAGCTATGTTGTTGGTTTAATATACATCAGGACTACTTTGATAGGGACTGACAGTTTATACTACATAAATACCAAACAATTAGTAGCGTGTATGTATACACGAAGCCCTATATCCATATTAGAAATTAAGGCCTGATTTTTATGGATCTGAAGGTCAAAGTGTGAAGCGGTTTACCCAGGTGAATGTTGTACCTCAACAAATGTCCCTTATAGGACAATATTTGTTTTGGATACTTGGAATCCATTGTTAAGAGATTTCTTGACTAGGAATCTTTCTTGGCTTATCGTGTTCCCAAAAGAAAACGGGTGACTTTTCCCAAACATTTCTGTATCAGTAAAGAATTGCAGGGAATGTCTTGGTATCGTATAATGCAAGAATATGTATTTGGGAAGGAAAAATCATCCATAGTGAGCTTTACCTATGCCCTCCAGAATATGATGCTGGATCCACATCAAGCATAATATAAGCACTAACTATAGCATATAACTATAAGGAAAAAAAATAATTCAATGGCTCGGACATGTGATGAGGATGAAGGAGAGGAGAGTTACTAGAAGGCTTTTGGAGGGAAACCCAGAAGGGTCAAGATCCCGAGGAAGACTTAGGATCAGATGGAAGGAGCAGGTAGAGGAGGATTTGTAATTGCTTGGTATTAGCAATTATAAGAGGAAAGCGGCCAATAGAAAGGAATGGTCAAAAATCTTAAAGGAGGTCCAGGCCCTACAAGGGCTGTAGTACCATGATGGTGATGATAGCATATTTAAAAAGTATAGATGTTTCAAGAAAAATGAAAATATTTGAACTGGAAGTGAAAATATATAGTGAACCTCTACCTCGTCTGGAATTTATTTATGAATCCATATCAGTCATCATCAAAGCTATATCTATATCCAGTTTTGAGAAATAGATTTTTAAAGGAAAATTTATAAACCGAAACGGGAAATACTTAGTCAAACTCCACTCAATTCAAAATGTGGTACTGAATCTATATCAGTCATCATATAAGCTCTATATATAGAAGATTCTGAGAAATGGATGTTGCAAGGAAAATAGGAATTTCTTAGTCTGACGTTGCATCTCCAGAACCGGAAGTAGAAGTTCTTATTAAATCTGCTACTCCCTTTGGAATGTAATGCTGAATCCATATCAGTTATTCTCTATGATCTATCTATAGCCAATCCTGATAAAAAAATATGAGTCAAGGAAATTTTTTGAACTAGAAGTGGAAGAGAAAACCCCTAGGGAATCACTCTAGATCTTCCAGAATTTTACGCTAAATGTAAATCAGTTATCATCTAAGTGAATGAAACAAATTTCAATAAATATGGGTATAAAATAGAATAAATAAAATAGAGGTTGTTAATCCTTTGGGAGAATCAGCATGGTTTGTTTAAATATGTAAATTCTCATCAGTCAATACCAATGAGATTTTTTTACAAAATTTTAGTAAAATAAATTAACTTTTTGCATTACAAGATATAAAGTCATAAATTGCGTTGTTATGACTTCCATGATTTATCGGCTTTAAGGTGAACTTTAATGGCTAGTACATAACTGCTGGTTGCACCGCCTAGTTTCTTACGATGCATTGTTTTTCTTCCGTGATTTACCATCGGGCATTTTATGTTGAAAGAATGTACTTAGTTTAATAGCGGGTGCTATACATCATATTTTTGTAAAAAGAGCTAAAGCTTAAAATGTGAATTTATTCTGAGGCATTTTAAACGTTTAGGTAAGGTTTAAGACTTTAATGTAGACCATAAATAGCCCGAGAAGAATTTTTCTATAGGCTGTTGCTCCAAACGCAACCCTGTTAAGCCCATAATCAATAATATCTATAACCTTGAGAGAATGTTTTTGAAATGTAAAAATTTGTTTTTTTGTGATTTTACAGTAAACTAATGGGTTTTCAGTTTTGAGAATAGAAATTCGTCATCATCAAAATGAGATTTGTATGCGGACTTGAGGACTTATAGCATATGGTTTAAATAAGATGCCTCCGAACATTTATGTCTGTATGTTAGTTTGTATGTACATTGATGTAAGATGCAAATTTTACGCGTCGAATGTCACGTTTTTCAAATGGTAGGTACTTGGGGCGGGACAGCCCAGTGGTTAGCGCGCGAAAATTGCACTCGGACGACCCGAGTTCGATTCCCGCCTTTGCCCAAATTATCTAAGTGCTCACGCGGAGTATGGGCACTTAAAATATGTGGATCTGTTAGTCCTTCAGACAGATTGGTGGTAGAGGAAGGAGGGTATGGTCCCTGTAGATTCCGCTCCCAATGGGTTCCAGTCTAAATTGGGTGGCACTTCCCGGCCGTCCAAACAGATACCTTACACCTTCGGGTAGGTCGGGGGTCTGGATCGAAGAGAAGGAGAAACAGAAATAGAATGACATGTACCTGAGATATTCGATAACTAAAATAATTAATATATTTTTAATTATTTACAAAATATCGTCCCAAAAGTCCAAGATTTTAGACACTTGATTGTACTGTAATTTCAAACACGATTTCTCAACCTAGGAAACATTTATTTTTTAAATTCAAGGTGGGGATAGATCTTGGCATGTGCTCAAAATATTCGATAATAAAAAAAAAGAACATTTTATTAATTATTGAATGGAAACCCGGAACATTACCGCTTATAATTTCGATTAATTTTATACTCGTTTGCTAGATATTTAATTTCCGATAACACAGGCAATGAAGTTCATATTGATAGTGATCCCTGACACTTGCCGTCTCAGTGTAAGAGAGGAAGAGACGGGTAATTAATGGACTGGGACAGTATTTCTCAACTTTTGTGAGACCGCGGCCCGGTAAATACTTTTTTATATAAGACGAGGACCCAGCCCCAATAAATTTACTCGTTAATACATTTCAATTTCATTTAAGTTCATACATAAACTAAATTAAGTATTAATAATTGATCATGGCATAATCATACAGTATTATAGAGTATTAGCACATTTATGTATACGGTGTGGCATGTTGATAAATATAAAATTACATTTATGTAAGCTATCACTCACTGGAGTAATATAACCTTGTAGCATATTGTAATTTTCTCAGGCTAACATCATTAAATTAATTTCTGCTGATTTTCATTCACATATCCCATTCTGAGCACCAAAAATTATTCAGTATAAAATTGATTATTGTATTATTAAATTCATTTTGGTTTGAAAAAGAGAACACAGTATTGAAAAAATATTTATCCATTGTAATTCGCCATAAAAATCAGCTGAGCAGTTTCATTCATATTAAAATTTAAAAGTGGCTTGGTCACTGGCATTTGCTACATAGCTGTTATTTAGGCTTTCTCATTCTGAGTTTTTCGACACATTCACGAATATTATACTACTAAGAATATTTCTACTATGAAATATTTATTCGTAAAAAATGCCCACAAATTTAAAACGACAAATTACAGGAGAATCCCTCGCGGCCCGGTATAATTGATATCATGACCAGGCGATTGCGAAACACTGGACTAGGGATTAAAAATATGAAATCCTAATTTTATTAATATTTATATACTACAGTGGTGAAAAGACATTGAATTTGGTTTACTTTTTTAAAATGAATTTTGTGGATTAAATTACTAACCTTAATTAAATTGGTTGGGAATTTTAACATTTGTACATTCACACCTCTATATTGTTATGATTAAAATTACATGATTTTATTAACAAACGCTTAAGGAGGAGAAAAGCACCTTGTTCGACTAGGTCTTTTGAATCTTATTCCAAAAATCAAACATTGACTTAACATACATGAAGATTGGTACATACTTCTGTATTTAGGGTCTATGGCTCAGCATAACTGTGACCTTTTCCGATTCTTTTTCTGACATTTGGAGTCAGATCTCGTATTTTTCTATAACATTCTTAATACTCAAATGAGTAACGACTCTCTCTGAGTAACAATGCTTGAAATCACGACTTTCCCTCTTCAGCACTTGAATAATCATTCCATTATATTCATTGACTCTTCTCCTTGCAGCCACATCATTTTGGATGGGGTGCAGATACGCTATCCTTGCTCTCATTGGATGCTCCTCAGTGCGATGCCGCATTTTTGCAATATTGACTCTTTCAGTTTCCAATGAAGCTTAGTTTAAGTCTTCGCCCTAGGATATTTTGCCTCAACCATACCTGCACTTTGTGTGACGTGTATTTATTGGGTCATAACTTTCCATGCCCAGACTGTCATAAAATGGTGACTAAAAATCTGCTTTGTTTCGCCATATGCATCAAAAACTGCATATAATGCCTCCTGGTCTCACAACTACAAATTGGATATTTAAACATTGTATAATTAGTTAAATAATCTGCTCGAAAATCATGGGTATATAACAAGAACTACCAGATTTATTACTTTATTCTAATTTCGTATTTTGTTTTAATATATTAAATACCGATGCGCGTTCTATTTAGATAAATACTTTAAATATGGAATACTAATAACCGGTTTATTTTGTGCCCCCTCTACACAGATTGTTGCGCCTTAGCAGCGGGTCTGCGTTTCATTATAATATTTTAAAATGATAAATATACATTCGTTTTGTAAACCTGCTACATGGACTAAATGCACCCACGCAGCAGACGTATCGGTATTACCTATAGTAGTGTTACTGTTATATCATATATCCTACACGGATTGTATGTTCCGTATGGCATGCTAAAGGAAAAGTGAAGGGGCCAATGTAAAACCGCTTAGTGGGTATATCGTTATAAAATCGGACGTATTATAAAATAAAAATGTCGAGGCAAAAGTGTGATATCGCAGCAGGATTATCGTTATTGAATGGAATAGGGTTATTATTATTGTTGTTGTTGTTACTGATGACCTCCTGTTTTCGGCCGAATCGATTCAGGACCAGTGACGCAGGAAGCAGGAAAGAACGAAGAAAGACTCAAGACGAGAGAATAAAGTTTATTACAAGAACGCATCACTGACGAAGGTCGGAGGGGATGCAGATTCACATTTTGACGAGGACTCAGAAGGCGGAATACTGACTTTATCCTCAAGAAACATCCATGTTTTATTCGGGAGTCGAAACCGAGCCCTCAAGACAGCAGCCGAAGACGCTATCCACTTCACCGCCTGGGCGGCTATTGTTATTACATGCATGACACGCGGATTTTATTTTTCGGGGCAACGGTCAATTCACTAGCCGTAACTTGCTTTAGTACCTAGAGGTACGGGGCCGACAACTACTGCAAGAAAGCTATTGTAAGTCAAAAGCTTTCTTTTTAAAAAAATTGACCGGATTAATCGTCAAAGGTGTGGCTAGTTTTGCTTTTACTATATTCTGTTGCAACTGACGGTTGAAATTTTTTCTTGCAAATAAATTGTTTATATGCTTTTACAAAACAAATAATTGAACTATATTTTGGTTTAAATTATGCAAAAATATTACTGTGGATTATTACTGTAAAATATTACAAATGGAATACAATTGAACCACATTATTAGTCAACCCTTAGAGTATATTTAAAGCTGTAGGGACATTTCGATGAAAATATCTTTTATCTTTATTCTGTACATTGTCTTTAAATAATTTGCTGAATGCGTATGTTCTTTTAAAGCATCTGAAATTGTTATTTAAGTGTGCATTAAAGTATGATTAAAGTGAACTTTTAAGATAATTCTTTAAATTGTGTGTTAAGCTTCTGTTTAAATAATGTTCGAGCGAATCATTATAATTTAATCAAAATTTTAGTTAAAGTGTTCTTTAAGTTATGGTTCTACAAAGGACAAATTAATGGTGGAAGATGTCTTTAAACTGAATTTTGGTTCAAATACGTGGATATTTTTCACAAAGAAAGAAGCAAATAGGATATAATATAACCACATGATGTTATCAAATTGTTCTTGCAATGAGGTCAAAGCTTCGTGACTTTAACTATCATTTAGGTTATGTTACAAATTTCACAATCATTAAAATTATTTATTCAAATCTAACATTTTACAAAAAATCTGGACTTACAGAGAATTTAAATAGCATTTCTACAATTTTTATTGGTGGTATTCAAATTTGCAATCCATGTTTTAAAAATTCTTGACTCATCAATTTTTCAGGATCTGCGTGCTAGAGATAGAGCTTAGATAATTTCTGATATCTATTTAACATCAAATTTCGAAGGAGAATGGAGGATCACTGAAGATTTCCACATATGGATCCTTTGTTATGTACGGTTCAAAAATTTTCATTTTTCTTGAAACATTGACTTTTCAAGATTGACTATAACTAGAAATCCGCATTACGTTTTGGATGAGATAGGTGATTCACTAAGAATTTTTCATTTCCAGTTTCTTTTACACTTCCGGTTTAAAATTAAACATTATCCTTGAAGCATATATTTCTCAGGATTGGTTACAAATAGAGCTTAGATGATGAAAAATATGGATTCAGCATGAAATTCTGAAGGGATACAGACACTCAATAAAGTCTTCCACTACAGGTTCTAGAAATATGTCCATACTGATTTAAAAATTTGCATCTTCATGAAACATCTATTTCTAAGGATCTGTAATAGGTATAGCTTAAATGATTACTGATATGATTTAAGCATCATATTCCAGAGGAGAATGATGAATGTTCACTAAGGATTTTCACTTTTTGTTTCATTTCCGGTTTAAGAACTAATCTTGAAACATATTTTTCTCGTGATTGGCCATGGATAGAGATTTGATGATGACTGATGTGAATTTAGCTTTAGACTGATGTGAATTTAGCTTTATAATCTGGAAGATGCAGATGGATTCACTAAATATTTCCACTTCTGTTTTTTTTCACCTACGATTAAAAATAATCCTTGAAATATCTATTTATCTGCATTGGCTACAGAGCTTTCATGTTTTCCTACATTGCATGGTAATGCACAGGAAATGTATTGGTATCGTGTCGAAAATCGCAATTCGAGTTTTCGACGGAGCAAGGATCTATACATTTCGAGCACATTAGAACACAAAAAACTGATTTAAATGTGTCGTCTGTATGTGTGTGTGTGTGGGTGTGTGTGAAAAGTACATATACACTTTAACTTGACAACTAATTGACCATATTTTAAAACATTTGATAGGTAAGTCGCTTGCATGTTGCCTACCCAGTGATTATATTTTGTATAATTCGGAGAAAATGATATAATCAATATTGGTTGCATCTACGAATATAGATACAAAATCCTTAATACTTGGCTACCACTATACAACCGATATTGACTTTTTTCACTACCTGTTTGCAACTAATATTGGGTAGATATTGGCTATCAATATATAATCAATATTGACTAGGTCTGAGATATCAATATGCAGATAATATTGGCTATATCTTGGCTTCAAATTTTTACGAATTTTTTTGGAATCAAAATATAATTTCGAAATTTTATTTTGATCGCAAATATATTCCATGTTCCTTTTCTAACTTTGTACAAATTAATTCTTTATTAGGGAACAAAATATAATTTCTAATTATTGTATTCTTTTCCTGTAATTTCATCATATTAATGTTATTAGTTATTATGTTCTTTACAGTGTGAACTTAATTCTCAAATGTTTGAAATGCCATTATTTCAGTTAAAAATTACTTATATCTATCTAAAATTTATTAGACCTATCTTGGAAATATAATTCTAGCTTCTACATCACCGTACGTATACAATTCAGTTTAATTTCAGGTGAGAAAATAATTCTCGAGCCCTCTTAAATTTAGGAATTCTTTAGATCAGTTTAGCTACGCACTTGCACCTGATAATACATCAAGGGGCAACAGACAATGAACATGCCTAATTACCTCCAATAAGTCGCGAGGGATTGAAACTCCAAATACTTTAAAGCCCTCGTGAAATACATAATTAGTCTTTCACATTCCGCCTGACGTCAAGAACTCCTAAAATAAATTAAGTGCCTAATAAATTTATCCCCTATCCGGTTGTGCTAATTGAAGCAGTTCCTTTCACCAGAGTATAATTGCTATTCATAACGCTCCAAATGTATACTTAGAATTATGGCTTATTTTGCCGACCTGATTGTATCGCAATATATGCACATTCAACGGTACTAATAAGGAGAGTTGTTAAACACTGTATAATACTAACAGTTGTTTGCAAACCGTAATTTTGTAAAGTACAGATGTTGCATCTTGTACAAATTATTACTACCATTCATTAGAACCATTAACTAGTGAGGACAAGGGAAATTAAATCAAATACTGAAATACGTTCGTTCATTCATTGAGAAGGTTTATGGTGTTTCTATTCTTCAAATTTTAGGATTCAATATACAAGGTATTTCAAAAAATTGCATGAATATATCTTGAACAATTAGTCCATGATTCCTATTTAAGAAATGCTTTAATTAAGACTGTTTTAATGATTCCTATTTAAGAAATGCTTTCAATAAGAATGCTTTAATGATTCCTATTTAAGAAATGCTTTAATTAAGAACGCTTTCTTGATTCCTATTTAAGAAATGCTTTAAGTAAGAATGCTTTAATGATTCCTATTTAAGAAATGCTTTAATTAAGAATGCTTTAATGATTCTTATTTAAGAAATGCTTTAAGTAAGAATACTTTAATGATTTATATTTAAGAAATGCTTTAATTAAGAATGTTTTAATGATTCCTATTTATGAAATTCTTTAAGTAAGAATGCTTTAATGATTCTTATTTAAGAAATGCTTTAATAAAACATGCTTTAATGCTTTAGCTTCTTTTTCAAATATAGCGATATTTACAAAGCATTTCTTATGTAAACATAACTGTCAAATACATATCTACAACAGTAAGACATTTAAAATCTAACGATAACGATATCCAAATTTACCACCATGATTATAGCTCTGTATAATAAATTTATTTCAATGCCGTCATTTAAATATTATTGCTTTTGAAATGGCAATGGTGTTTTCAAAAGTGTAAGATTCGATTTTGAAGATGAATGAAAGAAAATAAAATTTTCATACAGAAATAGTGTAAACCTTTTGTTACTTCAAAATTGTATAAAAAGCAAAAATTTATCTGATTATAAATAAAATACAAGGCCACACTTAGCAATATATTCTAAATCACCATGTAAAACTGAAAATCATTTAATGCTATACATAGGTCCTGCGCTAGCCTTGACAAGATAAATAGCTCTACTTTAAAAGGATTCTTTCAGCGTCTTCAACTCTTTTTTACTTCCCTGCAACACATGGTAATGCATAGGGAAAGTATTGGAATCATACCGAAAATTGTAACTCAAGTTTTCGACGGATTTACACGTTTTGGGACCTTTAGAATACGAATAAATTATTTTTTGCGTGATGTCTGTGTGTGTGTCTGGTTGTGCAATGTATGTGTCCACTCAAACTCAAAAACTAATGGACCAAATTTCATAAAATTTGATAGGTAAGTCACATGTGCGTGACCCTGGGGCTGATTATTTTGGGTACGATTCGGGATAAAGAACCTGCCCAAAAAAAGAAATGGCCTGTAAAAATTGCCCTTATGCACTCTAGCTGAAAATGTAATGGATCAAATTTTACCAAATTTAGCAGATAAGTCACTTATGGGTTACCCTACTGCTGAATAGATTTTGGCACTATTCGGAAAAAAATAACCTGTCTTTTTTTGCGAAATGGCCAGCCAAAAGCGTCAGAATCTAAGATAAGAAACTTCGTATGCTTAAATATAACAATTAAATGTTTGTTTTATACGTAATTTTTAACGATGGAAAGAATAAGACCAATTCTATTACACTAGAACTAGCTGTTTATTTAGTTTAATATTTTAGTTTTTTTTTTTGCATTTTAGCTACGCCACATTTAAAAATAAGTCCAATTACCAAATGAGAATGAAAATTAAATTAAAAGTATAAATTCAGTCTAATTTTAAATAATTATAGGTGTTATTTTGAGCAATTAAACTCAATATAAGAAATTATTGAAGAAATAAAAAGAACGTTAGTATGAGTCTGCAGGGAAAGTCATGTGCTACCCACATCAGTTTTTTTCGGCTGATTTTTTAATCTAGAAATATAAAATTATTTTTCATAGTCCAAATAAAGAAGTACCATTGCCATGCGATTAAACTTACCCAAAATATCAATAATTAACGTTTTAGACCGATAATTGGGATGTGTGCGTAAAACTTTTCTACAAATCGAGACGCATTTGTTTTCAAATGGAAATTTTATGTAATGCAATAAAAATGTTGTACGATTCTGAAATCGACGTTTTCGACGTTTCTTGCAATTGGATCAAAGGATCTGAAGTTCTATAACGAAGTCTTATAACTTTAAAAAAATTTTACTGCCAATTTTGCTTATCAGAGAACCAATTTCTTTCAACAGATTATTAAATGCATAAGGAAAAATCTGCTAATTGGAATTTTGTAGGTGGCCTTTATATAAAGTTAAATTTCATACTTTTTACTCGAACGTGTTGTGGGACTAAAACTGTTATAGTCTGAAAGCCTATCTTATTTGCATCATTTCTTAAATGGAAAATATGTGTCTGCGATCAATCAATCATTCATGAATCATCCAAAAAACCAATCAGCCTTGTAAAGGCAAAACGACGTATTGTTGTCGTCCTTCTGCTATCATCATAGTGAGGCTGTCTATCAATTATGTTGGTGGCGCATTTAACGCCAGATCAAAATGCGCACAAGCGTTGGTGCAAACCATATGACTGATGTCTCTATATGGTAATTGCCTAAAATGTTCTAGATACCAAGAAAGATCAATCATACATAACGCATTGATCATGAAATACATTCCAACTGAATGAAATTTTATTTAAACATCTGTAAATAATGTAAAATGCGATATATTCAGCACTGATATATTACTTTCCTTATATACATGTATAAGGGAAGTATTGTGACGGGGTCGAAAATTCGATTTCGAGTTTTCGACGGGAGAGCACGTTTCAAGCATCCCTGATCACGAATCGAACATTTTTGAAGTGATGTCTGTGTGTGTGTGTGTGTGTGTGTGTGTGTGTTAAAGGTGAAAGTATGTGTGTGTGTGTGTGTGTCTGTGAGCCTGTGCAGACGATATCTCACGAACGAATGGAGCGATTCGAATGAAATTTGGAACAAAAATCACAATCCGTGAATACAGGAAGCCTATTGTTTCAAAACGCAATCAAATGCTCAGAACCCCCCTAAATTGTCAAGTGAAATTTTGAAAAAATCATTAAAAATTCAAAACCTTTAATAAAGTTACGAAAATAGACATTTTTTATGTAAATTTTCCTTAGAAAACGATTGACATAAACTTTAGAACGCAAGCATGCACCGTTCTCGAGGTATTGCACATTTTTCAAATAAATTTATCAAAAAAAACCCTATAAATTAAAAAAATATATTAGCTGTTAAGATACATGTTCACTTTTCATATGTAATATCATGCGATAAATTTGGTGACATCATTCTTGTGGATCTAACTCGTTCCATTCATGAGAAAATATACTTTGAGTAATACTTTCGTATTTGAACGCCAATAGTCATTTATCCGCTGTAAGAATAACTTATTTCTCTGTCCATAACTCTTTGTGAGATTTTGGCGACAAATTTATCGGAATGTCGCCAACTTGGCGAGTTTTTTAAATGTTGCCAAATTAACGAAAATCTCGCCAAATGGATAAAAATGACGCTAAATCAATGAAAATGAGGACTAATTGAAGAAAATTTAATATCTTGGAAAGAATATAAGTATCTACTATAAGAATAACAATTTTTTAACTGTAAAAGTAGTACATTCATTGCAGCATATAAGGAAAGTCATGTGCTGCCCACATCAGATTTTTTTACATTGTCACAGTACTACGATATTTTTTTATATTTG
>OX578142.1:61610345-61690345 GCA_951213105.1 Amaurobius ferox | reverse complement strand
GATAGATTTTTCTATTTATTTTGTCATAGTGTATTTTCAACCAGAAAACAGTTTTCGAACCATGTTGTCCGTTTCCATTTTTTCTATGCTTTTCATTTAACATTTGTTTTTAACTTTTCTTTAAGCAATTGTTTCATTTGTGTCTTTCAAGTTGCAAATTTATTCTGATAAAAACCTCCTAACTTCTGTTTTTGTGTTTCTGTATTTTGTTTTTATCCTGAAGAAGGCGTTTATTTCAGCTTTCAAAACTGATTGATTGATGCACTTATGTATTTTTCGTATTCTATGTTATTTACAAAGTTTTATTTTAGAATGTTCAGTTTTCTCATCATTCTTTCCTTTTGATAAGTATTTGAATTGCAAGATGCCTTTTCAATGTTAGAGATGCCAATTTTTCAATTACTAGGGGGGACTCTACCCCTTGCTCGCTACGCTTCGCCAACCCTTTGCAAGTCCTTCGCTTTGCAAGTCTGGAGGCTTCGACTTCTACTCACGGCGTTCGCAAAGCTCGCTTCCCTAGCTATTTCAACTCAAACTAAAGTTTAATTCGGTAAATGTTTTATTTCATCGTGTTAACCTATTATTTCCTTATAAATGTACTAAATTTCATGGATTTATATTCTATAGTTTCTTCGGTACGAGACAAAGAAAATAGATGGATGTACCGATACGAAAGAAAATTTTTTATGTATAAAAAGCAAACTATCTCGTAAACTATATCGAAATTAAAAAATATGTATCCGTCCTGAAAAAAATCAACTAAGTAGGTACCTGACTACAAAAGTTCGTGGTCTTGCTATAGTTAGTATATCCAGGACTCGCAGCTCAAATATTCTGTCTTTGCCATTAAATATTTTTTAACTACAATATATATCGCAAAACGGTTTATTTTAGCTTGTTTTCCGAACCTTCTTCTATAAGTGTACCAAATTATATATTTTTGTATGCTACATTTCTTGTGGTACGAAGCAGGTAACCTCGAAGAACAAGAAATTTGTCAAGCGGCTAATATAGGGAGCTAACTTTTTAATATAGGGAGGTTCAATGGTACTTATATGTAGTATATGCATAACCAATACTATTTTAAACGTATGATCAATACTAAATTCATTTAGGATACACTATTTTTAATATAATTCATGCAAGTTTATAGATTATAATGATGAATACGATAGAGGCATTACAGAACTGCAGCTGCATAACTGAACTTAGAATACTCTGAGCAAACAACTATGTGAATTTTACTCTACAACTGAAATTTATAACAATGTTACTCTTGGCCAACTGGACACGTGCCATATTTCAAGAGCAGTATAACAGCCGACATTAAATTGATGCTAATTTCTCAACACGCATACACATTATAAATTTCCAAGTTTCAAGCTGAATATGCCAAGTTTCAAGCTAAATATACTGAGTAGTATTGCTGTTATTGACTAAATGTTGAATTAAGTACAACCTCTACATTTGCATAGAAGTTATGCCACATTGATTTTTTATCGTTTTGATAAATAAGTATGTTTATGTAATAATATAAAATTAACTGGATTGTGCCTCCACTCGACTTTCTCATACCAGAATAAATTTATAAGTACCTTATAATTATTATTATTTTATATATTTCTTTCAAATTTTGAAAGAACATTTTTTTAAAATCTGTATCGCTAGTCTATATGATCAGAATTATAGCATGTTACCCTTCATTTTAAAGGACTTGAAAAAAATATTTTGATTGATACAAAGTTTGGCAATTGCCACCTTGAAGGGGAGTAGCTTCCCCCCCCTCGAGGGTTCGAATGATGAATCCCAAACACAAAAATCTGATGTGGGCAACACATGACTTTCCTTATATAATGTAATGAATTTACTACTTTTACAGTAAAAAAAATAGGTTTTTCTTAGAGTAGATACTTATATTCTTTCCAAGATATTGAATTTTCGACAATTAGTCGTCATTTTCATTCATTTAGCGTCATTTTAATCCATTTGGCGAGATTTTCGCTAATTTGACAACATTTCAAAAAGTCGCCAAGTTGGCGACATTCCGCCTAATTCGTCGCCAAAATCTCGCCAAACTTTACTGACGGAGAAATAAGTTATTCTTATAACAGATAAATGACTATTGGCGTTCAAATACAAAAGTATTACTCGAAGTACCTTTTCTCATGAATGGAACGAGCTAGATCCACGAGAATGATGTCACTCAATTTATCGCATGGTATTACATATGAAAAGTGAAAATGTTTCTCAATAGGAAATATATATTTTTTTTATACTTTTTGATAATTTTTTTTAAAAATGTGAAATATCTCGAGAACGGCTCATGTTAGCGTTCTAAATTTTATGTTAATCGTTTTCTAATAAAAAATTACATAAGAAATGTCTATTTGCGTAACTTTATTCGCGGTTTTGATTTTTTGACGATTTTTTCAAAATTTCACTCGAAAATTTAGGGGGTTCTGAACATTCGATTACGTTCAAAAACAATAGGCTTCCAGTGTTTACGGATTGTGATTTTTGCACCAAATTTCGTTCGAATCGGTCCATTCGTTCGTCAGTTATCGTCTCCACAGACCCACTGATACACACAGACACACACATACTTTCACACACACACACACACACACACACACACACACACAGACATCACTTCAAAAATGTTTGATTCGTGATCAGGGATGCTTGAAACGTGCTCTCCCGTCGAAAACTCGAATTCGAATTTTCGACCCCCGTCACAATACTTTCCTTATACATTATGTATATAAGGAAAGTAAAAATTGTATCATGGCTATTTTTCATTTTAATGATAGACACTGTTAATTTTCGTGATCACAGAGCTATAAATAACCACTTATATGCACGATTCCGTTAACTTTTATTCTACACTGCCTTGTTAAGAATACATAAAAGTTCGAAATTTTCTCTCGAATTTAAAACAATTCTATCCAGATTCAGATTTTTACTTTCCTTATATACATAATGTATAAGGAAAGTATTGTGACGGGGTCGAGAATTCGAATTCGAGTTTTCGACGGGAGAGCACGTTTCAAGCATCCCTGATCACGAATCAAACATTTTTGAAGTGATGTCTGTGTGTATGTGTGTGTGTGTGTGTGTCAGTGAGTCTGTGGAGACGATAACTGACGAACGAATGGACCGATTCGAACCAAATTTGGTACAAAATTCACAATCCGTAAACACTGGAAGCCTGTTGTTTTTATTCGCAATCGAATGTTCTGAACCCACCTAAATTTTCGAATGAAATTTTGAAAAAATCGTCAAAAATCGAAATTACTAATAAAGTTACGCAAATAGACATTTCTTATGTAATTTTTCATTAGGAAACGATTGACATAAATTTTAGAACGCTAACATGAACCGTTCTCGAGATATTGCACAGTTTTCAAAAAAATTATCAAAAAATCATATAAAATAAAAAAAATATTTCCTATTGAGAAACATGTCACTTTTCATATGTAATACCATGCGATAAATTGGGTGACATTCTCGTGGATCTAACTCGTTCCATTCATGAGAAAAGATACTTTGAGTAATACTTTTGTATTTGAACGCCAATAGTCATTTACCTGCTGTATGAATAACTTGTTTCTTAGTGCATAACGCTTGGCGAGATTTTGGCGACAAATTTGGCGGAATGTCCCCAACTTGGCGACTTTTTGAAATGTTGCTAAATTAACGAAAATCTCGCCAAATGGATAAAAATGACTCTAAATCAATGAAAATGACGACTAATTGTCGAAAATTCAATATCTTGGAAAGTATATTAGTATCTACTATAAGAAAAAACCAATTTTTTTTTGCTGTAAAAGTAGTAAATTTATTACATTATATAAGGCAAGTCATGTGTTGCCCACATCAGATTTTTTGATAACAAAATCGTATATAAAGTTCGTTAAATTCCAGTAGTATTTATGGCAGCTATCGTGTGCAATATAATCGAGCACAAACAGAAAGGCAGACAGACGGACATCACATAAATAATAATCAACGCGTGTTTAGAAATTCATAAAACATATATTAGCATCAAAACCTCGAAATCGAAGATTTTCGTTAAAACGATACTTCCTGTATACTATATTCTATAATATCAGAAAATAGAAATTAAGAATGCTTAAATATGAACGTTTAAATATTTTTGCTTCTTACTTTTCACTGTAGTCAGAACTAGCGTTAATCCATTTTGAAATTTTAAAGACTAAACACATACCTGTAATCAGTGAGTGAAATATATAGATCCATCATAACATGATAAACTTACCTAGAAAAAAAATAAAGCTTTAAGACATAATTTTTCATTTCTAAATGAAACATTACATGATTAGTATACATAATAAATGACACATTGAAATACCGTTTTCATAAAATTGAAAATTGTACAAATCAATATTAAAATTTTCAAAACTTTTACCATATTTGAGATAAATTATTTTTTATTGATTTTAATGGAAATGCAAACAAAAAAATTTAGAAAGATGCGCAAAATTCAGTATGGTATGAATTTCAATGATTGTTCCTTGTATAATAAATTATAATGCATCTTAATAAATTTACATTCATCCACTATCTACTACAAGGTCATAGTATTAGAATCCACATATACTGGGCGTAATATTGGAATACATTCCCATTGCAAAAAATAGAGTACAAAGACCAGTTTTGCTTTTATTATGCTCTCTAATTAAAATAATAAAGGCGACGGAAGAGGCATTAGATGTAAATTAACATCAGTTTTAGAGGATTTAGATTTTGAAGGTGATATTGCTCTTTTGGCCTCTAGATTTTATGATCTGCAATAGAAAACTTAATGGCCTTAACAAGTCTGTACATTTATTTGTATAAATCTAAATGTATAAAAGGATGCACGAACATCACCACAAAACAGATTAATTAAAATGTTACTTTAACGATGTTATTCTCACTCAACTAAACAATTTCGTTTTGTTTCGGAACATTCATTTATTCATCTATCAGGATTTCCAATATCCCTGTCAATATACGAATTACGATTTGAACGACGCAGCGTCATATCACCCGCGAAATTCGTTTCACTTTCCTCTGTAGATGTCGAACACAGACGTAAACAACTATTTCGCCCTATCTGTGTAATAGAATGCCTCACCCGGCTGTTTCAAAGGGTATATTCTCGTCAACTTGAGAATAGCTCGAGAAATATTTGTTACAATGTTCAACTGCTTGCTCTTCTTGAGCTAATTATGTCTTGGACAGATATGGGAAAGGTATTGGTAATGGAATTTTATCCTAACATAATCCATGTAGATTTCTAAGGAGGAATTCTGAATGAATGCTAAGATTTTTAGAACTTGTGTATTTTACCGATCCTTGTTGTTGAACTTTAAGAAATGCCGGTATTATAGGCGATTTCTTTTTCTCGATTTAAAGACGCATGGTTGCCAAAAAGCATACAATAATGAAACACAAATAAATGGAAATACAAGTTTAAGTCCATTAATTGCATAAACAAATTCGCTCATTTCAATAATATAGTGCAGCAATGGAGATAGTTTAAAATTGGAAATGAAATATTTGTTTAACTCATTCTTAATTATTAAAATTTAAAAACTTCTGTTTATTTTTCAGTAATTTGAATTAAAAAATAGGCGTTGTTAACTTACCCTGTATATGTAGTATAATATACTAAAGTATTGTGACAGGGTTGAAAATTCGAATTCGAATTTTTGAAGATGAGAATCCATGAATCGGGCATTTATGAGGTAATGTATGTGTATGTATGCATGGATGTATGTATGAATTATAGATGTATGTTAGGGTGTGTATATGTATGATGTATGTATGTTAGTATGTGTGCATGTATGTAAGTATGTTAGTGTGTGTTTACGTATGTTAGAGTGTGTAGGTATGAATTTTAGTGTGTGTGTGTGTGTCTGTATGTATGTATGTTAGTGCGTGTATGTACGTATGCTAGTGTGTGTGTGTGTATGTCAGTGTGTGCATTGTGTGTGTGTCCGTGAGTCTGTGGATACGATATGTCAAGAACGAATGGAGCGTTTCAAATGAAATTTGGTACACATATTACAATCGGTGAATATTGGAACCTTGATTTTAAACGAATCATACTCTTGGAAGACACACACATTTTTTAATGGGGTTTAGAAAAAATCATAAAAAAGCAGAACCTTCAATACACATACATAAATGACACATGTGTTACATAGTGACACATGTGTTACATGATATGTGTTACATAAATGAACATTTATTATGTAATTTTTCTTATAAAACAAATGACACAAACTTTAGAACACTAACATGAACCGCTGTCGAGATAACTCACGTTTTTCAAATAAATGTATTAAAAATTTCCTAAAATTAAAAACGTACTAACTCCCTTAAAATATGTTCCACTTTGAAAATATCCTTAAAAAATCAGAATATTTAATAATATTATGGAAATTATCATTTCTTATGTAATTTTTTATTAAAAGGTGAATTACACACACACTTTAGAACACTAATATGAACCGTTCTCTAGATATTGAACGTTTTTTTAATAAATATATCAAAAATACTACATACAATTAAAAAAAGTATTAACTATTGTAAGATATATTCACTTTTCATGTAATATTATGCGACAAATTTGTTAACGTCATTCTTGTGGATCTAGTTCATTCCATTCTATAGAAAAGATACTTGTGTAATAGTTTTGTGTTTTCACGAGAAACAATACGCCAATAGTAATTTATATATAAGAAAATCTCTTATCTCCGTTTGTGTCTAACGCATGGCAATAATTTTGTGAACATGGTGACGAATTTAGCAAATCATCGCCAACTTTTCGATATGGCGTCCGAGAGTGACAAAAATATAGTCGAAATTGCAAAAATGACGCTAAATTAATGGGAAAAAGTGCCAAATAAAATATTTTTATTGCTTATTGCCGATGTTGTCAATTTAGAGTTGCTCGAAATATAACTTAATCGGATACTTCGAAACAGTTTTGCATTTGTTATAATCCATAAAAGCGCCAAATATACAACTCAACATTAAAAACATTGTGCCATCTTATACATGTTTTTTTAAACCCTGAAAGAAGAAAAAAATTTTCCTGCCTACCTCAGATTCTTCGTAACTGAGCTAATGAGGGCTGAAAGAAAACTTCAATTTGTTTTAAATTTATTTAGCAGCTAGCTGCAAGTTCCAATTTTTGCTAAATAACATTTGATCTTACATTATGCATTTTATTAGTCCAGAGTTCATCTAGTCGTATATGGCGAAAATGATGGAAAGTTCAAGAGAGTTATTATGAAAGGTACATTATTAGATTTTTATATGGAGGTTTATTTCCATTAAGGTTATGCGGTATAACTAAAAGGCTTTTAATCAAGGAACGGCTTCGCAAAATATATATAGAGTGCAAATATAATTTGATTTTAGTCGAATTATGCTGCACAAGATGCAGGAGAGATGAAAAAAATTCTGAAAATGTTTTATATATAATTATTTTAAACGTTTCTTTTATTATATTTACTATCAGCAGATTTTAATTTGCTTTTCAATTAGAATTTTGCATTCCACTTCATAGTTATAGATAGATGCATTATTTTATGATAGTTAGATGTATTATTTTGTAATAGTTAGATGAATTATTTTGTGATAGTTAGATGTATTATCCTGTAATAGTTAGTTGTATTATTTTGTAATAGTTAGATGTATTATTCTGTGATAGTTAGATGCATTATTCTGTGATAGTTAGATGCATTATTCTGTGATTGTTAGATGTATTATTTTATAAATTTTTACTTTCATTAAATAATACATAATACACAGGAAATAATATATGCCTGGTAATATACGTATAGGAAAAGTATTGGAATCGGGTCGAAGATTGCAACTTGAGTTTTCGACGGATCTGCACGTTTCAAGCACTCCAGAACCTGAAATATATATATTTTTAGCATTTGCCTGTGTGTCTATACAATTGAGGTGTTCAATCTAAATAGGAAACTATTGGGCCAATTGTTAAAAAATTTGGTATATGAGTCACTCGTGGTGTGCCCTCGTTCTGATTAGATTTTTGGTATGATTCCATAAAAAAACTAACTTTTTCTCACTCAAAAGTCGTCAAAATCTGAAATAAAAGATCTCCCTCTATTAACTGTGAATGATGATGGTTCAGATCTAATGATGATGATCAGAAAATTACACTGCGATTTACACAGTCTAGACATATACACGGGCTGCAATTTACCCAACTTGACAATACTAATGCTCGAAAACGTTCTGAACTCAATAAATTTTCGTATCTAGAACCCGTGACTAGCCGGAGCCAAAAACATTTGAGTGTCTGTCTAGGTCTGCGCGGAAAGATGTATATCCAAATGTGTCAAAACATGAATTGTTCAATTATCCCTAAACATTGGTCTTTATTCTAGAATGAATCACGTGGCCACCAATAAAAAGCCCACTACTTAAATATTATAGATATACAGTAATTTTTCCACGCCTAACCGTGTTAATTACACAACGCGGATCGTATTACGCCCTAAATAATCTCTTCATATACGCGCTAAATAAGCGCTATATCGCCGATTGTTGGAAATATTTGTCCCAAATATAAGTCCCAAAATTGAGAATAAGTTTGTCTTTTCCCAGAAGTTAAATAAAAAAAATAATTTATTAGCAAGTTTTAATCTAATTTAAGTCAAAATTTAGAACAATATCCATAATGATACCATTCAAATTAAGAAATAGGAAAAGAAATCATTTAAATTCTCAAAGATAGAAAAAGCAATAAATATAATCCATTTTATTCGATAAATAGCTGTTTTTCGTCAAGACAAATGTCTGCCATTTAATCAAAAAATTGATCTCTAATATCGTTTAATGTGGCAATGATTGAGCAGATTTGAAATGACGAAGTCGCGGAAAATGGTTAATATTTTTCTTTAAAAGTTGATAATTTGTAAACTAATTTGAATTTTTAGGAAATCTCGCCAAGGTTCATTATACTTCAAGGTGCAATTTTTGTTTGTGCCAGGAATAAATTCTATCAATAAATATTATACTATGATCCGGGTAGAGAATTGCAATGCCTCATGCTTTTGCTTGAAAAATCACAGAGAATCAAAGTGAATAATTCTATTTTTATTAAAATGCAAAAATATACACACATATGTATGTCCTTATTATTGTTCTATGATTCAGATTTATCTGAGCTATTTGCTTTTAATAACGTAAAAAATTACGTTATTTTAAAATACCTTTTTGCAATAATAACACTTTATACGCGATATGTTTGTCTTATTTTATAACTTTCAGCAGAATAATTAAATAGTAAAAAAGATAAAAATTCTAAATGTTTACCAATTATTTTCTAAAAGTGTACAATTTAGGCATAAGCGACAATTAGCGATTCCGCCATTATTCTCCCATCACTTGGGAGAAAAGAATATGAAACGACGTAATAAAATAAAATAGACGTAAATAAAAGACGTAAATAAAATATTTGATTTCAGAAACTGGCGAATTATTATTTCTCTGTATTTTTGGGGGTATAATATTCGTTTACTAAAACATTCCATTGTCTTATTTTTCACAAACACAACTACCAGTATATAAATGCAAAAATATGTTATTTCAGCACCAAAATTTCCATATATTTTTAGATCCAATAACATGTACTGAATCTGTATAAACAACATGTTCACCCCTTTAAATATGAAACTAAATGCAGTACACAGAAAATGGAATTTCTCTGGCAATACACATACATTTGGATTTTAAGGACGTAAAAAATGCATAAAATATGTTTTTAACAACACTTCTGTCATCAATCTTGTACTCCATGTTCAGCAACTGAATCATTGTTTCGTGAACCCATCTGCTGGCTCATCCCTTTTTTGAGCCAGAATATTTATCATAAGTTGCTGGAAAGCAAAATGCATTTTTTTTTTAAATTCCCCTCGAAAAACTGCTGTCTTTTTCATACAACAAGAAAGTTTCTCTTCAGATAAAAAGAAAGGAAAGTATGTTTTCTACTTCAATAGATGTTGTATCACTTTTGATAGCAATATATCATTTACGTTTAGTTTATCATAGAAGTTAATGTCTATTTCTAAATACTTTTTTTAGTAAATATATGTAATATGTTTGAATGCGGAAATATATTTAGAAATTTACGAAGAAGGGCCTTCATACATATGATGGAATATAGTGTATACACTTCATTCTGAATGGAACTGTTTGGAATTTTTATTGACTTTTGCATACACGTTTCGTACAGTCATATAAATTTTCATTGACATCGGAAGTTAAATCTCCAAAAACGGAAATGGAAATATTTAGTGAACCCTCAACCCCGTCGATGCAGAATCCATATAAATCGTCATTTAAATGCTTACGATTTTGAGCGATTTTTTACAAATCGGTTTCATCTGGACGTCAGCTGAAATATCACAAAATGTTATTTCCAATGATCTTTGAACCGAATACTTAAAACTATGCCTTTATTCATTTATTTAATAGTGGGTGTTCGTGAAAAATCACGGGAAAAATTTTATTCACTGAAAGTTAAAAAGATCTCAGAAAAGAAAGAAGTTAAAAGAAGTTTAAGTTTGATTATATTTATGTCAAAGATATTTTGAAAAAAAAATCTTTTTAGTACAGATTTTATATGGTATTTTTATATTAGTAAAATTACTCAAACTTATTTTATTAAATCGGTTTTCATATTATTTTCCCCCAAGTGGCGGGGGAATAATGGCGGATTGTACGCTTAATTGTACGCTTGGCGAATTGTATGCCTAAATTGTACGCTTACAGAAAATCATTGGTAAACATTTAGAATATTTATTCTTATTTACTATATAATTATTCTGCAGAAAGTTATAAAATAAGACAAACATATTGTGTATAAAGTGTTATTATTGCAAAAAGGTATGTTAAAATGACGTAATTTTTTACGTTATTAAATGCGAATAGCGCAAACAAATTCAAATCGGCGAACACTTGAATATGCTTGTTGCTATACGGCAACCAATAATAGCGGGCGTAAATTACTCACACTCGAAATTATGTTTTGTGACCTTTAAATACATAGAAATAATCGCATGATTTAGGTTACACGATTGACATTCCGTTGCATTCCAAGATGGAAGAATATCACAATTCTATAATTGGGCATAAATATGTGTGTATATCTTCGCATTCTAATAAAAATAGAATTACTCTCTTTGATGTTCTGTGAATTTTCAAACAAAAACATAAAGCATTCCATTACGCTGGCTATTCGCTGCATTCTTCGGTTAACCGATTGCTACGCATTGAGCGTTGAAACTGGCGTTATAACCTATACTCTTTACTATGGGAAACAATGACGCATTTATCGAGTAGGTAATAATTAATGGGATTGTGCGTATTCAACTTTGAATTAAATTTCGGCTCGGATTTTTAGTATTGTATCGGTAATGTTATCTGATAAGTAAATGTTAATATTTTTATTCGGACATTCTGATTACTGATTTACTGATAATTTACTGATAATTTTACTGGTAATTTACTGATAAGTTTACTGATAATTTACTGATAATGTCGGAATAAATTGCACTAATAATAGTATATATATATATAAGTTTCCTGACAATTCGCTAACAAAGACCATGAACATGTATTAAATGAAACCCGCATGATTGTTTAATGCATATTACGCACAAGCACTAAGTTTTTTTTTGTTGTTGTTGTAAACAAAAGCATCGTGTTGAGTTTTTGAGAATTCGTTTATGCCCCGGTGGAATTTTAATAACAGGTTTACATCTTAAATATCGGGCGCCAAAAACTTATTTTGATATGACAATAATTGGAGACAATAGTACAGCACAACGAATTGAAATCCACAACTTAAAGGACCGAAGGTGTTGCTATAAAGGATGACAGAAGCTGCTGTAATAACAACTGCATGAAAATTGCGTGAAAGCATAATCGTATGGCAGCCATCATTTCCAAATTGTAACTAATGAACTGGACCCGCTATTACCAGACGACTTACATAAAACAAAAATTAATTCCGTAAAATTCACTTGAAACATGGATTGTTCCAATAAATACACCAAAAGAAGATTCAAACTGTTTGAATTTACCTGCTCCGAAGTGCAGGAAAAAGTTCACTTTATTTTAGATAGAAAATATGCCCAGCGTTTCAAGGGAGATAAATTTGGGATACATTAAGTTAATTAATTTTAACAAAATAACAAAGTAAATAAAATTTGTTCAATTTATAGTGAACTTTGAATACAATCAGTGTATACCGAAGCAACAAGTGTAATACGACCTTGTCCAAAATAAAAAATCATATCCCTATCCGTACGAACACCGAAACATTTTTAACCTATTATGAAAACACACAAAAATAAAAAAAAACGACAACAGACAGCAAGATATGGCCCCCTCCCCAAATTATCCCCTCTCCCTACATTGAAAATGTATCCGATCCCATGCGACTTAACAAAAATGAATAAATAAATAAAATATTCAAAAGAAAATCCTCTCTTTGCAGAAACAAAGGGCGAAATATAACCTCATTCCTAGTCTATAATAGAAAATGCGTGGCACCAAAGTCTTACAGGTTCGTTGGCCTAAAAAATCACCAAAATTAAAATTACTTCCAAAGTTTTTTCATTAGATTCCAAAAATATATATACGGAACTTTTTGAAAAACTATAGAATTATGCTAATCTTAGTTTTTTAGATGCTACGAAAAAAGTATCACATACCCTAAAAATGCAAATTTTCATGTATATTATAAAAAACAAATAAATATCAACGCATTGTTTAATGGATTTGGCTCAAAACATCTTTGGAAAGAACGCTCTTCGATATTTCTGATAGTGTCAAGACGGAAACTCTGTGAAAATAGTTTAGGTTTCTAAGAAACCAATTTGTGTGAAAATTCTAAACATATAATAATTACAAAACTAATTCGAATAAAAAAATAACGCCGATGTGTACCAGTGTACGCCAACTACCTGTGTACGATATTTCATGACCATACGGCGTTTAGATTTCTCGCTACAGACCGCTCGCACAGACACACGCACAGACACACGCACATAAACCTTTTTCTTTATTATGCTGGACAAACCCAAAACAAATTAAGACGATTTAGCTAAAGGAATCAAATATATTTAAATTTATTAAAAATGAAAAATATCATTAGTTTAAAATACAAAAACAAATGGAATTACATACACTTTAAACTAGAAGAGTTGAAAAAAAAAGAAAAATAAAATTTTTTTTTAATTTGAAAATTAGAAGAAATGTTTAAATTAGCCCAACAGCTGCTGGGAATGGGAGATTAAGATATGTATATAAATAAAATTGAAAATATGTATGTTTATTATATTTACCTCATCATCACGCTTGGACGGCTGCATAGAATTTCATAAAATTTTGTGGGTAGCAGTAAAATAGCTCCACTGAAAATTTAGACCACGTTTCAAGTTTCTAGGACCAGAAGCTTGTCGACATATTAATGGAAAACGAATCTCAGTTAGAGATAGCATTATGCAGCCGATATTTTTGACGCAATTTTATTTGAAAAAAAAATGGTATCATGGTGCTAAGCAACGGAATTTAACCCAGTGAGGTTATACAGCGGAGAAAATATGATATCATGTTGCTAAGCAAAAGAATAAACTCAATGAGTTTATACGGCAAAAAATAAATAATTTGTTGATAAGAAACGGAATTAAATCCAGTGAGTTTATACAGCAGGAGGTTTTTATTATTTTTTTTCCGATTTGAATTATTAAGAAAACTATAAAACAATCAATTTTATCGGGATTACAGTTGTGGCCGGATTACATCAGTCAAGTTGAAAGATTACAGGGATTATTGGTAATTTTCAATGTCTTATATCATCAGCTTTATTTTGGCAACGATTTTTCAAATACATATATTGAGTTTAGCGAATTGTTGAAACAGAATAAAAATGGCACGGGTGCATCTTCTAATATCACATTTCAGCGTTTTCATTATGGCAAATGTCGTTCCAATGTCGTAGCACTTTCATTTAGCCATATATTGATCGACATATATATTTTTTGTAAATTTGTTTACAAAGAGGACTAGGATGTTTTATTCTTCAGATCTGCCAGTGAAGATAATATTGTATAACGAGAACAGAGATTCTTATACTTATTTTTAGGAGAAATAAATTAAATATTTTTATAGAATTTTATGAATAACAATGTTATTTTGAATACTATAGGAATTTGCACATAATTGTTTATTTTTAGTTTCTTTATATTATATATTCCATACGAAGAACGGGTATACTGCTACTATTTAATACAAGTTCAAATCTAAACATTTTGTAACACCACCTCATGTTTATAACAAAAATTATTAACCACCCCAACCCTAAAATTAAATAAATAAATAATACTTATACAGAAAATATTACATAATTAAATTGAGTAACAACTCCAGCGAGAGCAGAATCCAGTACATTGATACAAGCTATATTAATTTGGCGATACAATAATCAAACAGTTTATTTTCAATATGAAACATCAGAAACTACTGTTTGATAAATACGAAAACCCACAAATTTCATTCTTCATGCAATTATCCATTGAATTTTAAATAGGTTTCAAATTGTTCCATTAATTATAGGAATTACATTTGCATGCATGTCAAATGATACATGGGAGCTTTTTGACGGTGATTATTCAAATTATGTTTCCCTATCCGTGTGTGTATTCGTGTTTGTATAATTTTTATTTTTCATCCATTGCGAAATGTTTAAATTGTTTAGTTATCCAATACAAAAGTATCATTACTTATCCTACATACATAGTATAATGTAGATGGGAAGTATTGTGACAGGGTCAAAAATTCGAATTCGAATTTTCGTCGAAGAACGCTTCAAGCATCCTTGAACTTGATTTGAGTATTACGTCAATTGCCATTTTGGTGCTAATCTAGATATACCTTTCAGTTATACGATTTTACAGTTAAACGTCTTTTCGCCTGTCCCTTGAGAAGCTAATAAACGGTAACTTTCTATACAGTGTTCCTAGGAAAATCATTAAGCAACTCAATAACTTTGTAAGGAAAAATCCATGAATGTGCATGTTAAAACTATATATAGTAAGCTAACTCTGCGTGATCGACTGCAAGTGATTGCAACACCTCTAATGAATAATAGTTTAGGAACTTGGCAACAAAAGCAGAAAGTAAAACAAAAACAGAGCATTAGCTAATTAGTGGAAATCTTACATAATGAATGAATATATTTGTGTGTATGTCTGTGTTTCTATATGTGCATACTATAGCGGAAAGTCTAAACGTCGTACGGCCATGACATTTGGTTCGCATGTACTTCAGGATTCAGAAAGGTGCACCTATGGCGTTATTTTTTATTTTAAATTTGAATTAGTTTTCAGCTATTTCATGCAGTAGAATTGTCACCTAAATCTGTTCCTCTGTGACCCAAAATATTATCAAAGAGTTTCTCCCCGTTAAGTTAGCAGGCAAAATATTTGCACAATTATTGCATTGTCTACAGAACAGAACATAACGACTTGCATTTTCGATTTCTCTCCCAGGACGGCGGACAAAATGGGTGAGGGGCCAAATAGTTTATCCAAAACACTCAGAACCTCTTCAGTATTTTAGAATGACTTAAATGTCACATACTTACAGTATTGACCAAGAACTTATAATTACTTATAGTATAGAACATAACTGTACTAATTTTTGATTAAGATGAATTATTTTTATCTCTAAGTGCTATACAATATTATACAATATAAAACGTAAAAAAAATATTAAGATATTCAATTTCAGTCTTAAATACTGGCATGGGTATAAATTCTATTCAAAAATGTTTCGCATAAATTTTTAATATTTCAGTAACTTCAACGCAATATTTTATTTATTATATTCCAGCATACCAATTGAATAAAATATAAAGGCCCTTCAATGGTACCACGAGCAGTCCGTCTGTTGATTCATTAAATATTACTATGTATAGAGGCTTAATAGAGTATGTATGTATACAAATTCCATTCAAAAATGTTTCGCATAATTTTTTTTTAATTTTTCACCAATTTCAACACAATTGTTTTACTTATTTTATTTATCGCCCTTCAACGTTGATACTGAATGAAGTACAAAAGCACTTCAATGCTACAACTAAAAGTCCATCTGTAGTTTTTGTAAATACTGGTATGTATAGAGGCTTAAATACAAGTATACATATAAATTCCATTCAAAAATCTTTCGCATACATTTATAATCTTTCACCAAATTTTTCGCCACTTATTATCTTCCAACATTGCAACTAAATAAAATACAAAGGCACTTCAATACTACCACTAAAAGTCTGTCTGTTGATTCTTAAATACTGGTATGCATAGAGACTTAAAACTAATATTTATATAAATTCAATTAAAAAATATTTCGCATAAATGTATAACCTTTCACCAATTTCAACGCAGCATTTCACTTATTGTCCTTCAATATTGCAACTGAATAAAATACAAAAGCACTTCAATGCTACCACTAAAAGTCCATCTGTTGATTCTTTAAATACTGATATGCATAAAGTCTTAAATACTTGTATGTATGTACATGTCACTCAAAAATGTTTTGCATACATTTATAATCTTTCACCAATTTGAACGGAACTTTTCATTTATTATCCTCTAATATTGTAACTGAATAAAATATAAAAGCACTTTAATGCTACCACTAAAAGTCCATCTGTTGATTCTATAAATACTGTTAAGAATAGAGGTTTCAATACTTCATAGTATGTATATAAATTCCATTAAAAAATGTTTGGCATGAATTTATAATCTTTCGCCAAATTCAATGCAACTTTCCACCTATTATCCTCCAACATTGTAACTCAATAAAATACAAAAGCACTTTAATGCTACCACTAAAAGTCCATCTGTCTATTCTATAAATACTGTTAAGAATAGAGGTTTCAATACAACATAGTATGTATGTAAATTCCATTCAAAAATGTTTCGCATGAATTTATAATCTTTCGCCAAATTCAACGCAACTTTCCACCTATTATCCTCCAACATTGTAACTCAATAAAATACAAAAGCACTTTAATGCTACCACTAAAAGTCCATCCGTCTATTTTATAAATACTGTTAAGAATAGAGGTTTCAATACGACATAGTATGTATATAAATTCCATTCAAAAATGTTTCGCATGAATTTTATAATCTTTCACCACATTCAACGCAACTTTCCACTTATTATCCTCCAACATTGTAGATGAATAAAATACAAAAGCACTTTAATGCTACCACTAGAAGCTCGTCTGTTGATTCTTTACATGTGGATAATTATAGAGGTTTAAATACTAGTATAGATATATAGATTCCATTTAAAAATGTTTGACATAAATTTATAATCTTTCACCAATTTCAAAGCAACATTTCCTTTATTATCCTGTAACATTGCAACTGAATGAAATACAAAAGCACTTTAATGCTACCACTAAAAGTCCGGCTGTTGATTCATTACTTATTCAAAATAACAACAAAATACGTTAGTGATATCTTCTATTATAACGCAAACGAGCGTCAGGATCGATAATTTGCTAACTAATTACCATTTGTTCCCGGTGATCAATATTATAATGCTTAATTACTCAAGTTGAAATTTGGTGGTACATGTTTCCACTACACAGTCTGTAAACATAGACTGTCAACTGTTGATAATTTAGCAATATGTCGTCCTTCATTTGTAACTTTGATTCTGTGTATAGCAGTACTAGCAAAAACACTTAATATTGCTTGAGATAAAGCGGGAATAAATTTATAAATTATAATATGTGAAATGTTTTATCTATAATTTTGCCCCGTATACGCTTAACGAACGGCTAAAAATGTGTTGTTGTTATTGAGACCCAGACCGTCCGACCTAGCAGAAAGGTGTAAGGTAACCGTTTGGACGGCCGGGAAGTGCCACCCAATTTAGACCGGAACCCAGCGGGGGAGGCATCCACAGGGACAGCACCCCCTCCCCCACCACCAACCTTCCACGGACCCACAAGCTTAACGCGATCGCACTCCGCATGAACACGACGGCAGCCGTGGCAGCGTGCAAATCTAGCGCGCAAACCACAGGGCTACCGCGCCCGCAATGTGTCAACAGCACGCGGTGTTCCCAGGTGTTCACCCACCCAAGTACTAACCGCGCCCGATGCTGCTTGACTTCGGTGATCTAACCGGTGTTTTCCGCACGGTAGGGCCGTTGGATTGGCTAAAAATGTGTAAACAAATTAAGAAGATTTTAAATCCTAAGCGATCATTACAATAGTAAGACAACATTGGATTTGAATTCTCTTCATTTTGCAAGCAGGTATAGAAGGGTGAAACTTAAGTCAAAAAACATTATCTGATTCTCATTTACTGAATTCAGTTTCATTGAAATCGATCCCATATTTTAGGAAATATTTAACTTAAAAGCATATGTTTGAAAACTCGCATTTGTATATTAAGCGATTCTAAGGACAAAATATGAAATATTTCATCCATACACATTATCCTTATTAAATTTAACAAACCATCTATAAGAGTATTTAAATCCGTTACCTAGTTATAAGCGGTCATGAAAGACACAGCCAGTAACAAGGTTTAATTGTCATTTTTCAGCACTTCGTCTGAGGAGGATAAAACTGAAATAAGAATAGTCCTTGAACTCAGCATCTGCTTGAAAAATTAATCAAAACCTATCCCTTGTTATATTTGAACTAGAAATTATATTTAAGTTATAATCGTGGTTAGATTTATGAAGTCATGACTCCAGAAAACTGTCCGTGCTTTGTCTTGCTTCAATCCCACACTTAAAGGCGCATACGTATTATGTTATAATGGAACGAATTATCCGTCGTTTCCCGGATCTTAAATCAGAGCCCGCTACTTAAATAATACATTTACAGAATCGCCTTTTAAAACCGCTTGAATTTCCTATGCGCTGTGTAACCGTGAAAAAAAAATAGTAATAGAAGTTACACTTTCTGTAGGAGAAAGTTGGGATGCTTAGCCGACAGGAAAGAAAAATGAAAATGAAGCCCTTCCGCGAGCTAGATCAAAAATCTGAATTTTTATGCGTTTGAATAAAAAATTACAGAAAATAAAATAATATATTAATTAAAAAATTTTTGGAATACGGAGATATACAAACAACTTCTTTCCATAGTATAGAAATGCGAGTAATCTTACTTTTTTGGATGGGGAAAAGTAAGCAACAGATAACGTATAAAATGCAAATTTTGATGTATCTGTAAAAATAAATATATCGGTTCAAATATATTTGGTAAAAACTTTCTTTAGTCTAATGATACCACCATGGAAAGTCTTAGCTCGTGTCTTCAGTCTCTAAGGAGCCGACTTGTTGCAAATCGTGAAAAATGCTTAGAATCGTGCTGAAATATAAACAAACTAAAAAACTAAATTAAAAAAATCTCCCTGAGGTGCACCGGCCTATGTCGTGAAGTACCGGTGTACCTATTTCATGGCCGTACTATGCTTGAATATGCCGTTACAAACCGCAGGACACACACAGAAACATAAATATATTCCTCTATTATGCAATATATATATATATATATATATATATATATATATATATATATATATATATATATATATATATATATATATATATATATATATATATATAATTGAAGAATTTTTATTTTGCTTTTATTATATATACCTGATATACCTGAGAAAAACATAGTATGCCAATTTTACTGGCTATCCAATAAACATACACTTTATTTCACCCTTTTTTTTGTAACCGTTATTTCTCTGTACCGTATATATATATATATATATATATATATAATTGAAGAATTTTTATTTTGCTTTTATTATATATACCTGAGATGGATCATTAATAGAAAATGTTCTGTATATCAAAAGTGAAAGCCAGATAGACTGAAATGTAAATGTGATATGAAAAAGACTATACATCAAGCTGTTGAATTCTTAAAATGGAACATGATAAGTAAACATTATAAATAAAGCAGGTACTAAATTGTTAGAAAATACCCCTTTTTCCCTGTCCCATATATAAGTTAAGGAATGGAATAAGAATTACATGTGGTAAAGATGGGTGAAAAAATTTTTCATAAGTACACATTTAGATGTAAGTATTTTTATAAATCATATATATAATGCAGGTACTCAATGTACTAATCCCCTTGCTCCCTACATAAACATACATGGTGTAAATGCAAGAAATGTGTGTAAGATGAAAAGTTGCAAAACAGAAACATTATTTTGCAAGATGAGCTAGGCCTTCTCTAGTTCCCCAAAAAAATTTGAAATTGAATAAAGTGAAAAGCATTTCCAAAACTATGTACGTTATCAAGGACCATATACGTTTCGTTAATGCGGATTCTACGTTTCTGTGTGCATTACTGCAAATTGTATTACAGAAATAATGCACATGACCCGATGTAGATTTATCCGATGCACATATTCGACGTACATATCCAACGTATCATGGTCCGACGTACCCCTTGTGCTGCTTAACAGTGTAAATTACATGATACTGACTACGCATTTTAACTCAAAACAGGTTACAGTTAATTCTCTCTCTCTCTCTCTCTCTCTCTCTCTCTCTATATATATATATATATATATATATATATATATATATATACGTTCCTCTTGTTACAGTTATTATATAATCATTATAATACGCACTTGAAGTATAATTTATATTTTTAACTGTTAATCATATCTACAAAACTACGTAGAAAGTATAACAAATATCATCAAACAAATTCGAAGAGTACCTAATTTAATGAATACATGTTTATAGGGATTTTTTTAATGTCAAAATGACTGTTTCAAACAGCGAGTTCAGGTGAAGTGGAGTATTGGTTTTATTTGCAATTTTGAATGAAACGCTAACTGAATACATCCGGATAATGATTAAAAACGGAAATTGATATTTTAAAAATATCGAAAGTTTCAGATATTTTTTTAAGATTGAGTTTTGAGTATTATTCAAAGAGCGTTAATCGTTAGCATTAATTATCAAAGAAAATAGCATTGAACAATTTCGATTCGATTAGCAGTGGAAAGATATAAAATTGTGTTTCATTTTAAGATGAAATGGTGTAAGTTTTTATGGACATTTTGTTTCGTTACCCTAATTCAAACTTTCAAATTATTTTTTTTTACCTTTTTTGATCTGAAAATAGTTTAATCAACAAAACAAATCAAATAAGACTCAAAGAGAGATTCTGCCTATAGTGAAAGTGATAAATAATTTTGAAACATCACCAAATCACTAAATCAGTCAGTTAGTTCAGTGTATATTATAGATTAAGTGGCCAAATTATTTTGACTATTAAGAAGTCACTTTAGGTACAGCAACTATCCCTCAGATGTTGCTGACGTTAAATGGCTGAATCGGTATAAGAATGCAATGCTGAAATAATGAAGCAACAGATGTAGTGCATGGCTCAAGACGTAATGCGTAAAAGACGCAATCTGATGGTCTCTGAGCGTGAAATGATCGTAAGGATTGAAGCAGCTGTGTGAGCATTGGCAAAACAGCTGAAATTATGAATTGTTCTGGGGTAAAATTTATTAGTTTACAGAGTGGCTCATTAGACGAAAACCGAATCTTTTTTTCAAAGAGTGTAGTTGTCAACATCAACTTGAGCTAGGCGGTATAATTGGCAGATTTGTTCAGTCCAATAGAAGTGTAACATTCGTCAAAATACACGTTATTTGAATCTGAGACAAAGTTAAATTGCCTCTTAACGTGCAGGTCGTCAAACATGCCACAATATAGGTTGTTGAGACCCAGACCGTCCGACCTACCAGAAAGGTGTAAGGTAAACAATATAGGTTGTGGAAACAGAAATACTAACCAGGTGGTTAAAATAATTTGGACTCCCAGCGTATATATATAGTCTTTTTGAATCGTTGTAGGTCCATAGTTCCAATGCCAAGAATGCTTTACCTAAGATGAGAATATATAATATAAATGCGATAAATGTATAAAAATAGATATTTTGTACAGGCCCTTGTGCTTAAAAATTCAAATTACAAAATATTTACTCTAAATTTACTCGTATATAGTAAAACTGACAAAAAATTGGCTGTAATACCATCCAATTTGACAGTTATCATTGCTTAAACTTTACATTGGGAAATAAACTGACATCTACAGATTAATATCTTTGCAAATAATTACTAAAACTGTCACTACATTATCGAACTTATTTTATACAAATCTTTCAGTAAGATATTTGTATTTAAGCATCTAATTCAATCTGTTGCATAACATGAGTTTACACTATGCCGCCATTCAGTAATGTCGTATACAGATTCTGTGAGACGATTATGATTTATGGCTAATGCAATCGATCTCCTAATTCCGAAGCATTCTAACTCTAATCGATTTCGTAAGTTAAAGGACATGCTTCATTTATCATACAAATTGTTAGAAAAACACCCGACAAACCAACAATATCACAATTATCAGTTTTTGCTTTTTTAACACTTTACAAGAAATATGAAAAGTGTTTATGACCTTGTTCATTCTGTCTGTCTCCCTCTCTGTCTGTCTGTCTGTCTGTCTGTCAGTCCGTTAGCACGATAACTGCCGTGAAAATGACTTAATCAAAATGAAATTTTAGTATGTTGTTCAGACGGTCTGTAGGACCTATGGGAATATAAATGAATAACATCAACCAATTAGTTTTGGATTGAACCCGGGTTGAAAAAATTAAATACCTTGAGCCCTATGGGATCTAATTTTTCAAACATTTTTAAGCGGATTTAAAATTCACAAATTGCTTCGGAAATTTTAGGTTATATTCAAATTATTCCATAAAATATATAAAAAAAATCTGATGTGGGCAACACATGACTTTCCTTATATAATGCAATGAATTTACTACTTTTGCAACTGAAAAAAACGCTATTCTTATAGTAGATAATTATATTTTTTCCATGATATTGAATTTTCTTCAATTAGACGTAATTTTCATTGATTTAGCGTCATTTTTATCAATTTGGCGAGATTTTTGTTAATTTGGCAACAATTAAAAATGTCGCCAAGTTGGCGACATTCCGTCAAATACGTCGCCAAAACCTCGCCAAGCGTTATGAACGGAGAAATAAATTATTCTTACAGCAGATAAATGACTCTTGGAGTTCAAATACAAAAGTATTACTCAAATATCTTTTTTCATGAATGGAACGAGCTAGATCCACAAGAATGATGTCACCCAATTTATCGCATGGTATTACATCTGAAAAGTGAACATGTTTCTCAATGGGAAATATATTTTTTTTATTTCATATGTCTTTTTCATAATTTTTTTGAAAAATATGCAATATCTCGAGAACGGTTCATGTTAGCGTTCTAAAATTTATGCCAATCGTTTTCTAATGAAAAATTACATAAGAAATGTCTATTTGTGTAACTTTATTAGATGTTTTGATTTTTTGACGATTTTTTCATTATTTCATTCGAAAATTTAGGGGGGTTCTGAACATTCGATTGCGTATAAAAACAATAGGCTTCCAGTGTTTACGGATTGTGATTTTTGTACCAAATTTCGTTCGAATCGGTCCTTTCGTTCGTCAGTTATCGTCTCCACAGACTCACTGACACACACAGACAGACATCACTCCAAAAATGTTTGATTCGTGATCAGGGATGCTTGAAACGTGCTCTCCAGTCGAAAACTCAAATTCGAATTTTCGACCCCGTCACAATATTTTCCTTATACATTATCTATATAAGGAAAGTAAAAATTGAGCGAAATATATTCAATAGTTTTTTTAAATAAAAATTAAAATAATAATTACACCTCTTATATGAAGCGATCGCGTGACCATGATATGAAAAGATCACATGACCCACTTCAAAATGATATATGGCATCCATCTTGTCTCAAAATCGTGTTTTTTAAGTTCTTTCTAATTCATATTGAGTGTTGTATCCGTCCTAAAACCACTTTATTTTTGCTTAAATTCTGTGCATCTACATACTGAAACAACGCAATTACAATATATTTGAGCTTAAATGATCATCCAAATTTGATTATTTCTACAACTAAGCCTATTTTTCACTTATGTAATATGTAAACAGCAAAATATGTAGAATTAGTTTCATTAGAATTGCTGTATTTATTTAACACAAAATTTTTTAGCCCATGGAGTCTGCATAGCTGATATTAATGAAATATTCATTGATTTTACAAAGAGAAGGATGATTTTTTTCGATGAATTTTTAAGCATAAAGTCTATGAATAGTAGCTCCATGGTCTTAATTTTTAAATAAAATTAATTATTATAGTATTGTGATGAATTAAATGAATGGAAAAATGTTATGAATGAAATGCTGTTTTTATAGAGAGATCCTGGCGTGTTATTTTTTCTATGACGTCATTTGAATGAATTTCAGTTGTTTTCGATGAAGTTTTCAAATATAATAAATTATCGTAGTATTATGATAGTTTTAAAAATATTACCGAGGAATGTATCGTATTATAGAGATGTTTAAACCAGGCAATTCATATTTCAGTGCCGTCATTTGAATGAAGTTCATTGTTTTTCGATGAAGGTTTAAGTTTTCAAATATAATAAATTAATGTAGTATTGTGATAAGTTTTAAAATATTATCGAGGAATGTATTGCATTTTAGACTTGTTTAAATAAAATTGCCTTGAAGTTGGAAAGTGTTTCATAATCAATGCTTTAAGCATGATTGATCTTTCTTTTTTAAGGATTACAATTACTTTGTGCCAGAATCATCTGTCTGTCCTTAATATTTTCAACGACTAACTGATGAAGTCGTTTTAAAGCCCTATAAATCATTTTTGTAAAACGCTTCAATTTGTGAATGGCCCCTGGATCCATAATTTGCGGTGATTATAAGACTGTCTAAAAGTCAAGATAATGTTGTGTAATTTAGGAAGTTTGACAATTTATTTCGTCTTTAATTTGCACTTTTGAGAGCGTTTTTTTCAGCGTGACTAAATAATGTACGGACAACATTTTATTAATTTTTACCTTTTCGCTAGAGTGGCTGTATAAAAAATTATTTTTTTATTTATTACTGAAATGTTGCACAACATTTAAATTAACTTCATGCCTTATTTAAAACAATTTTTTCAACAAATTTTCTACAACCAGCGATTAAAAAAACTTCCTCTGTTCAGTCTTCGTATGTGTGCATATACAGTGATCTCCAAAATTATCTTTACATACTTAAGAAACTGATTTCACAATATAATTGAATGTATTTTGGGGGATGATACATAGCAACGTAACGCATAAAAACAAACTAAAAAATCGAATCTGAGTGCATATGATATAAAACTAATTATAAACAAATTTTCTCTTCCATTAATATCTCCCCAATCCTAAGCGGTCTGACAAAAGCCACCTTTCTAAATACCATACACACACACATGTATTTTAGATGGTTATTATAGGCTAAATAATAACCTAAATTATTGATATTTTTAATTTCTTAGGCCATATGTCAAACTTTGGCAAAGGCTTTTACAATGCATATGCATTCTATTTTTTTGCTGATTGTTGCCATTGGATAGCAAATCGTACAGTAATGTCTTCGTTTCTATCTTCATTGATCACCAAATTTTAGTCCTTATAAATTTGTCTGCAAATGAGATTATAATATTTTACCTATTGGATTTGCATATATAGATATATTTGTGCACAGAAATACATTTAAACTTTTTGTTTTATAGGGGAATTAAAGTAAATATTTTATTGGAACATTTTGAAGAACAATATGATATATAGTGATGCTAAAGTTTGAATAAATAACAAATCATGCTCAACGCCGGGAATCGCTGTTCGTTGTAAAATACAATGGATAAAATAAATTTCTATAAATAAATATATATATATATATATATATGTATATATATATATATATATATATATATATATATATATATATATATATATATATATATATATATATATATATATATATATATATATATATATATATATATATATATATATATATATATATATATATATATATATATATATATATATATATATATATATATATATATATATATATAACTGATCATTTAGTTTGTTTGATAGTCACATTATCGTAATTATATCCATTTAAATGGATTTATTTTCCCCCAGGGAAATTGAAATCCATTAAAACGATGACGAGACATTATTTTGCAAATTAGTTGAAGACAAACCAGTATTTCACACGATTCACTTTCTCACTCAACAATGACAAAAGAATTTTAAATATATTAACCGCTTAATGTTCCATTTATATTTGACTTTCCAGAAGATGTACTTTGAGACCTCTTGACCTAGTATTCGTCTTTCTTTCATTTCCTAAAGTAAATTCAATTCTGAAAATCAATCTTTGCTAAAAGCTTTTAGTTAATCTGTTCACTCATTGATGTGACAGTTTCCACCCATTTCTGGTAATATTGATGTTTCTAAGTGGATTATGAAAATAGATAGCTTGACATTCTCGCCATCAGCTAGATAGCTAGATAAGTAAACACTCAAATGGTCTCATACAACCCCATAATTATATTGTTTGAATGAAAATCTCAGCACCCGCTATTTATTTAAAGATAGACATCTACACGTAATAATCTGCTGGATATAGCTAACAAAATTGCGGTTCCAGTATACAGTTACTTAAAGTCCATATTTATTTAAAGCAAACAATTTGCCATACTATAATTTTGTGAGGGTGTTTTCCGTGATATATCTATTTCTCGAGATGTTCAGTAGATAGAGTTCAGATTTGGATCAGCATCAAAGTCCGGGGAGAGTTTGAAGGTATCACTAAGTAGTTCTACTAACGTTTCTTTTTTGATTTCTGGTTCTAAAATGTTCATTTTACTTGAAATGTCGATTTCTAAAATTTGGCTGTAGATAGAGCTTATATGATAACTGACATGGATTGAACACCAAGAATTGAACACTAAGAATTTTCAATTCCGATTCATTTCCACTTCCAGTAAAAAAAAAATATTGAAACATCTCTCAGGATTATTGAAACATCTTGACTTTGGATACCGCTTAGATAATGATCAGGATTCAGCATTCAATTCTGGAGGGAGTAAAGTGATTCAAGAAAGATTCCGACTTCTATTTCTGGAACTGTCACTTCTTGTTAAAACATTACCATTTTTCTTGCAATACCTATTTCTCGGAATATATTGCCGATTTAGCTTAAATCGTGACTGATATGGATTCAGTATTAAACTATGGAGGAGAGCAGTGGGTTCACTAAAAATTTTCATATTCCGTTATTCTTTCTGAGTCAAAAAATTTCAGGAAACTTCTGTAGATTGGATTTAAATATATTTTTAGAGGATGACGAATATGAAATGACCATTAAATTCTGGAGGTGGTAGAGGAGATTCGATAAATATTTCTACTTTCGATTTCTTTTTTAGCTTCGGGGTAAAAAATTTTCTTTTAAACTGCCATGGTGACAAATGTGAATTCCGCATAAAACACCAGCGGCGTTAGGATTTCCATTTTTTGTTCTAGAAATGTTGCTTTCGGTTTTCTTAAAATCCGTATGATTGTACGAAATAAGTATGCATAATAGAATAAAACTGAGGAATAATACACACAAAAATGAAATATATACAACATTTGCCACAACATGAATACTCATTAATTTATTGTATAATAATTTAGCCTGTTCGTGTATGTATGTACAACTGAAACTAATGTTCTTGCTACATACCAAAATGTACAACTGAAATGAATCTCATTGCTAAATGAAGTAGCATTGACTATAGTTATGTAGTTGATATGATTGAGCGTAATGCAGCAGACACGGGTTTGACACCAGGATTCGTCCCATTGTTAATTGAGGCGAATTTAATTCTAAAATTCTGTAATACTCCGTAATTTTTAGATGATTTAAAAAAAATGTTAAAATTAAATTAATTTCATTAAATTGAATTCATGCATATTAAAATTATATTAATTTCATTAAATTAAATTCATGCATATTAAATTTAAATTAATTTCATTAAATTGAATTCATGCATATTAAAATTAAATTAATTTCATTAAATTGAATTCATGCATATTAAAATTAAATTAATTTCATCAAATTGAATTCATGCATATTAAAATTAAATTATTTTCATTTGTGCTTGAAATTTATAATATTAGTTTAGTAATACACTTTAGTAAAATATAAAAAGTGCATACATTGATTCGCATTTATTATATGAAAGCGGCAGTTCTAAATAAGTTTACTGCATTTAACTTTGTAACTTAAGTAATCTGTTAATAAAATGGAACCCCCTCTACACAAATAAATAGGGAAAATTAAAACGAGTATTTTTCTTTCCTTTCTCCTTTAATTACTGCTACAAAAAATCTTGTTATTTTTGACTTAAATGATTAAGTACGCCCCTTTTACTTGGCATCGTATCAGGGAATCATCGGTGCAGTCAATAGCTTATTTTTTCTTTGTCTGCAATCAAGCTTTAGTGTATTTACAAACACAATTCTTAATTTTGTTTCCGTAATTAGCTTTTATTAGCAAAAAGTAGAATGTAATAAACTATTTGTTTAGTTTTAAAAAAATGGTCTTAAAAACCAAAATGTGTTATTTAAAATTTTCTGACTGGGGCAATAAAATGAATTGCAGACATTGGACTACGGTTCCCGGTATCCTCCTAATTGGAGCAAATAGTTTTTGAATTTGAAAAATATTTACCGTTAAATTTAGAAAAATTGTTTAAAATATTCATCAAGGATTAAAATGGACGATAAGACTGTGATAGCGAAATATCCGTAAAATTGCATGAACGAAAAATTCAGTACCAGAAAACTGTGAGATATCGAAAGGGGCAAAGTTCCCACCACTATGTAGAAGACCCAGACCGTCCGACTCGTCCGGGGGACTAAGAGCAGCTATTTGGACGGCCGGGAAGTCCCACCACTATGTGAAGTAAATTAATATTTTACTATATTTCATAAAGTTCCCATTTATTGAACGCATTATAATGAGATAATTTAGGCAAATTGGGAAATTAGCAAGTTTACAACACGAACTGCCATCACATACTATTCCACCCAAAATTACTTATTCAATATGTTGTGTGATAATTATTAATGTAAGCAATAGATATATTAAATATAATTATGGTATTTATTGATCTCTCCAATTATTATATTCCTTTACAGAAAATCCAGTAATAATAATGTAGAATATACAGGGTGACTAGGATGTCCATATCAGGGGAAATTCCCCGAGAACGAAGAGAGTTATCCTTCTTTTAAGGCAGCTGCATAGGAAACCTCTACCATAAGAAAATGTCTTATGGTTTCTCTTATGGTAAAAATTCTTATGGTAAAAATTCTTATGGTGTGGAGGGCTACCTCGCTCCCTTTTAGGGATAAAGAATAAGTTACAAAGTATTAGAACGCTGTCGAATTAATATAAAAAAAATCTGATGTGGGCAACACATGACTTTCCTTACATAATGCAATGAATTTACTACCTTTACAGTTAAAAAAATGTTATTCTTATAGTAGATACTTATATTATTTCCAAGATATTGAATTTTCTTCAATTAGTCGTCATTTTTATCCATTTGGCGAGATTTTCGTTAATTTGGCAACATTTAAAAATGTCGCCAAATTGGCGATATTCCACTAAATTCATCGCCAAAATCTCGCCAAGCGTTATGGACGGAGAAATATGTCATTCTTACAGCAGATAAATGACTATTGGGGTTCACATACAAAAGTATTACTGAAAGTATATTTTCTCGTGAATGGAACGAGTTAGATCCACGAGAATAATGTCGCCAACTTTATCGCATGATATTACATATGAAAAGGGAACATGTTTCTTAAGAGTTAAATTTTTTTAATTTATGGGATTTTTTGATAAATTTATTTGAAAAATGTGCAATATCTCGAGAACGGTTCGTGCTGGCGTTCTAAAGTTTATATCAATCGTTTTCTAAGGAAATATTACATAAGAAATGTCTATTTGCGCAACTTTATTAAGGGTTTAGATTTTATGATTTTTACAAAATTTCATTTTCAAAATTTAGGGGGTTATGAACATCTGATTGTGTTTTAAAGCAATAGGCTTCCAGTATTCACGGATTGTGATTTTTGTACCAAATTTCATTCGAATAGTTCCATTCGTTCGTGAGATATCGTCTCCACACACACACATACACACACACACACAAACACACACACACACACACACACACACACACACACACACAAACACACACACACACACACACACACACACACATGCTTTCATACACACACATACAGACATCACTTCAGAAACTTTCGATTCGTGATCAGGTATGCTTGAAACGTTCTCTCCCGTCGAAAACTCGAATTCGAATTTTCTACCCCGTCACAATACTTTCCTTATACATTATGTGTATAAGGAAAGTAATATGTTTGTCCATCCGAAAAAACTGAAAGGACCTCTGAAAACGAGTTAATAGACTCTAAATTCTCCCCATATAAAACAACATAACGTATATCAAACTTAAAAAACTACATGACGCTTATAAGACATATAAAACAACATAACGTATATAAAACCTATAAAACAACATAACGTATATAAAATATATAAAAATATAACTATACTATAAAACATATAAAATAAAATAACGTATATTAAACATATAAAACAACATAACATATATAAAATATATAAAATAACATAATCTATTCAGACGATTTGGATGCTTCGTATTGGGAATGCGTATAATTGTTTGGCTGCACTGGCATTCCGATTACATTTTTCCAAACCTAAGGATTATTTCGCAATATTCATTAGTAAACATAGTAAACATGGATCATAAAATCGAAATCAAAATAGGTTGAAGTGACAAACCCATATTATAAGTATACACTGCTGCAGACGAAATGCCCTTTTAACCTCATATTAGTTTATGTATTTTTCTGGCTTCGAATACGATGATGTCTACCGACAATTCGTTTCTCAAATAAAATAGCTAGCATTCGAATTAAACTTATTAAATTGTTTCTTATACAAGTGTCACCAGACGAATTTGTTGTTTAAGGAATCACTTAAAAGGGTTTTTTTGATAATTATTTGCATATTTTTCTGTAGGACACATATTTCATAAAAATTTGACAACTTTCTACAACTTTGTAATTGATTTTATCTCTGAATTCTATCTTTGATTCCATCTCTAAAAGGGGGGCCCATCTCCAAAATTTTCTTGAGTAGCACAATATGGGTTTCTTATGCAGCTGCATTAAAATAATAAGGATAACTCTCTTCATTCTCAAGAAATTTTCCCTGATACGGACTTTCCTAGACACCGTGTATATTAGCAAATAGAAGGAATATAATGCAATGACACAAATGAGTTTTCCTATTTTGGCATTTAATTTAATTAACAAAAATTTAGACAAATAACCACTAATATCATTTCTACCAATCCTAATTTCATCACAGCATAAAGCAATAGCACGTAAAACTAAATGAAAAATATTGATTTTCATTACCAATTATCAACGAATCGAAAGTAAATATGAAAATTCATATAGAAAAATCATTTGACAAAATTAATCACAAAGTTGATTATGTTATATCCATCTTCCTTTCTCATTATTTCTTCTCCTTTTAAAGTACTGGCATATTCTACGTTTTAATATACTTTTAATTTCAAACGCAGTGAATCAAACCTCTCATGGGACATGCATATATTGTTATTGCATACATACATATGAAGATCTTACTAATTCATGCATATTGAGAGAAATGTTAAATGAGCCTGGAATATTGTAATTGAACATCAGTAGGTACTATTCTGCCCAGGTTAGAGAAAAGCCTTCATCAAGTAAATCCTTATGCATGAGTTTAGTACAGTGGTTTGGGAGGTGTCCCTAAGAGAGGTACTAGAGTAATTGAATTCGTAAACGATTGCATTCGAATAAGCAGCAGGAACAAAGCTTAATTAGTTGCATAAACTTAATTTCTATAAATACTGTGTTTCAGACAAATTATATTAAATATTTTCTTATAATATAGAGATGTTAAATAAACTTGCATAGTTTAAAATTTCTTTAAGTTAGAAATCAGGCTGTACTTGCTAGATTTACAGGTGTTATTAGAATGTTATTTCGTGAATTATCCCATATACTTAGTTAGGGTGTTTTAAAACTACTACCATCAAATAAACACATAGGAAAATAAACAGTTACCAGAAATACACAAGTCGCAAGAAAATAAACATGCATTAAACTTTACGAAATGTATGCGGACGAAATGTAATTATCATCAAACATGCATTTATTAAGAAAACACATGGAAATCCGGATATATTTGGCAATCAGATACGCTGCTCAAATGCGACATCCTGTTTCCTTTTTCCAGATATCCTTCTGGGGCAAAGCATAAATATTATATATATATATATATATATATATATATATATATATATAATGCATCGATGGAATTCATTGATTTAGATGAAACTACTTAATACTTAACAGTTGTGTATAGATTTTAGAGAATATTAGACCTTATATTAAATAGCCCATCATTAATTTCCACAGGTATACCAAAACATATAACATACCTATAAGTCTAGTCCATTCGTATTTAAAGATGTCTAAAACGTGTCAGTACATAAAATTTTGAAATCCGATTTTTCCACCACGATACTTTCCCACTATATACACTAAGTATCAAGGGAAAATCAGTGTTAATTAAAACAAATAGTTTAAAATATTTTAAGATAGTTCTTATTACTTAAAATATTAAATTCTACAGTCATAAAGCTAATACCAACATGTACATATTATATGGCATCGCAATCATTTGAATTATAATACCTTTTAGAATATTTAGCCTATATCCAATAACTTTTCATCCAACAATAATGTTTGCGCAATACAGTTCAAGCTAACATTATCTGCTGTTACTCCCGCTGATTGTCATTCCAATAGCCATGCCCTGATCTCTGGTTAGAACATATACATTAGTTTGATCCTCATCAATAAAGCTCCAGCATTTCTGCATCAGGACACTTCGAGGGATAGGATAAAATGAACAAATACTCTCTAAATACTCATTTGAAAATCGTTCTCCGCAATTTTCAAATGGCATATATTTTTAAAAGTCAGGGTCAGACAGTATAAACAGCGAAATGCGCAGCGATTTTAATGAATTTATATTATACGTCAAGCTAAGTTTTGACATGTTCATTTTAAATTGTAACAAAAAATTTTCAGATATAACTGGAGTTTCTCGTAATATTGAATATGCGCAAATTTCAGTAGTATTCTGGATTGTATTGTTCTTTAAAAATGTAATTAAATAATCTAATATCCCTCAAAAATAAGTATATAAATTTATTATCTCTATATAAAATTATCCGTATAGGCAGATCGAAAACTAAAACAACCTTGTCAAGTAATAACAAAAAAATCTGATGTGGGCAGCACATGACTTTCCCTGCAGATTTATATATACATTATCTTTATTTTAATTAAATTTAATTCACTATTAATTTAATTTTCGTTCACATTTGGTAACTGGACTCATTTTCAAAGGTGGTGTAGAGAAAAAACGAAAAAAATTCGAGAACTAATTTCGAAGAGTCCTGGTGTAATGGGGTTGGTCTTATTTTTTTCTTCGTAAAAATTACGTATAAAACACGCATTTAATGGATATATTTCAGCATACGTAGTTTTTTATTTTAGATTTTGTCGATTTTTGAGGGCTATTTTGCAAAAAAAGGCAGGTTATTTTTTTCCGAATCGTACCAAAATCTAATCAGCACCAGGGTGACCCACAAGCGACTTATCTGTCAAATGTTGTGAAATTCGGTCCATTAAATTTTCTGCTAGAGTGGATACAAGCTTTTGTGGTCCATTTCGCAAAACAAGGCAGATTCTTTTATCCCGAATCGTACCCAAAACTAATCAGCACCAGATTTGCCCACAAGTGATTTACCTACCAAATTTTATGAAATTCGATCAATTAGTTTTTTAGTTAGAGTGAATGCAAAAACCGCACCAGACAGACAGACATACAGACACATAGACAGACACACAGACGGCATGCTAAAAATAGTTTTTTCTTATTCTAGAGGTCTCGAAACGTGTAGATCCGTCGAAAACTCGAGTTGCGATTTTCGGCATGACTCCAAAACTTTCCCTATACATTACCATGTATTGCAGGGAAAGTAATATATACGCCTTAAAAGACGGTAAACTGGTAGAAGATATAAGGAAAAATAATATTTATCATGTTTTAACGATCTGTTGAACACAATATAATCTACATGAGTTTGAAAAATCTTTGTTATAATAAAAGGGATGACTTGGCATTGAAAATATCAACAATTCCCGTAATTTATATCCCATGGCCATAAACAATATATAACTAAAAATGTAGCTTGAATTAAAAATTCTCAAGGTTTTTCTTCGCATGTATCGAAGTTATCCTTCCACCAAATTTCATGCCTTAGATTTCCAGTTACAGATGTCACAATCAGACGGTCAGATATACGAACAAATATTAAATAAATAAGTTGGTATTATGTCTGATTTAAACTAATAAGATTTAAGGACACAACTTTAGACAGAAGGTCTTTTATTAAAACTTCTTATAAGACGTACAAAGTGAAAAATGCCAGAGCGGTTTCGAGCGTTAATACGCTCTTCATAAGTGGCTACATGGAAAGTAAATAGGATTGAGTGAAGAAATTAATTTTATTTTTAATCTTGGCCATGAGGCTGCCTATTCTTTTGAGTTTATATATAAGATTTTCGTCCGTGTTCGCCTTAAATTTACTCAAATTGGTACTAAACGTGTTGCTTTAAAAGATCGTTTAGCTTATAAATCTAGTTTTCCTTACCATCTTAAGATCTTCCATCCCTTTATTCAGTTCTGTCATGAATATGGCTTAAAGCCAGCTCACTATAATGTTACCACTTTATTTAACCGTATTCGTTCTCATAAACTTGGTGATATTAATGATTTTAAAAGCATAATCTACATGAGTTTGAAAAATCTTTGTTACAATAAAAGGGATGACTTGACATTGAAAATATCAACAATTCCCGTAATTTATATCCCATGGCCATAAATAATAAATAACTAAAAATTTAGTTTGAATTAAAAAACTCAAGGTTTTTCTTCACATGTATCGAAGTTATCCTTCTACCAAATTTCATGCTTTAGATTTTCTGTTACAGATGTCACAATCAGACAGTCAGACAGACGAACAAATATTAAATAAATAAGTTAGTATCACGTTTGATTTAAACTAATAAGATTAAGGACACAACTTTAGATACAAGGCCTTTTATTAAAACTTCTTATAAGACGTTCAAAGTAAAAAATGCCAGAACGCTTTCTAGCGTTAATACGCTCTTCATCAGTGGCTACATGGAAAGTAAATAGGATCGAGTAATGCAATTAATTTTATTTTTAATCTTGGCCATGAGGCTGGCTATTCTTTTGAGTTTATACATAAGATTTTCGTCCATGTTCGCCTTAAATTTACTCAAATTGATACTAAACTTGTTACTTTAAAAGATCGTTTAGCTTATGAATCAAGTTTTCCTTACTATCCTAAGATCTTCTATTCCTTTTTCTGTCATGAATATGGTTTCAAGCCTGCTCACCCTAATATTACCACTTTATTTAACCGTAGTCGTTCTCATAAACTTGGTGACATTGATGACTTTAAAAGCTATGCTAGGGTATATGTGGTTCCCCTGTTGTCTACCGATGGTGACTATAAATTTTATATTGGCAGTACCAAACGCAATGTTGGCATCCGTTTAGCATAACATGCTCGTGATGTCAAAGGTGGTAAACTTTCTACGACTCGTGCTCAATATGTTTTTAATGATAATTTTCTGCCCGTTTTTGAAAAAACTTTCCTTTTAATGCGTTATAATAATCCACGTAATATTCTTCTTCATGAATCCCTCTTTATTTATATCTACCGTGCGTCGATTTGTAATTTTGACCCCGTTCAAATTTTAAGTTATTCTTGGCGACTCATTCTCGACTCCATGCAATTCAAGTCTCTTCATAGTTATCTTTTACGTCATTCTCAAGAAGATCGGACTTGACTGTCCTTTCGAATTGACATTTTTTCTGTAGTAAAATAATATTTTTAATTGTAAGTTTTCGTGATATACTTGCATATTGAATCCGTTTAAAATATATTTCATATTTTTTGTGTATATTTCTTGAATAATCTTCTGTTCATTTACTAATTTTATATTTATTTATGCAAATTTGCTATGTTATTGGTCTATGTATGAACGATCCTATTTACGTTCCATGTAGCCACTGATGAAGAGCATATTAACGCTTGAAAGCGCTCTGGCATTTTTTAATTTGTACGTCTCATAAGAAGTTTTAATAAAAGACCTTCTGTCTAAAGTTATGTCCTTAATCTTATTTGAACAAATATTAATCTTATTTATTAAAAATTTGGTATGTTTCTCAAATTTGAAAGAACCTTTGATAACTCCCAATAGAATATTATATTATAGCTTAACATATTAAACATACATTGGGAACTCCGTGCCCTTTAAAAAAAATCGTATTTTTTTCTATATTTCCTGAAAATGTAACTAGACCGTTTACGCAAATTAGTAATCATCTTTTGAGAGTACATTAAGCAACGTTTTGAAGACTGAAACTATGTTTTACCATTTCAAACTTTTATATTACGGAAAAGTGAAAAGTCTTATTACCTTTATTTTATTATCCTTTAATAAAAGCAGGACGTGCTACTGAAAATATAACTCGGGCAAAAAACTCATTACAGAGATTTTCATAAATAGAGCTTTAGAAGTATTTACCTCAGTGTAATGATTGTTGTGGTATTTTTCTCTGTGCAGAGAACGGTGATTTTATATTGTCCGCAGTAATTGACGTACTTTAAAATCATTGCGTTTTTGAGCTTGTGCAAAATATGATTTATACATGATATTTGTTAACATAATCTATAATGTGGTGAATGCTCATAAATAAATAGCATTAAATTCCTTGATCTTCATATATATTTAGCTAAACATTAAAATATTTGCTACCAAGCATCGGTCTGTTGAACAATAAGCGTCACTACCAATTTGGTAGTATCGTACACTGGCTAGATTGGTGATGCACAAAAATACTTTGCTTTGTATTATAATCCTTCATTTTGTCTAAAGAATGTTATTTACATTGTGAAATTGCACTTTCTGCATTTTCCACGAAATGGCGTCATGAAGGATTAAAACCTTCTGCGCTGTCGTCATCGGCCTTGTAATCAACACTGCCATTCCCCACAATCACTGCTATTTAAGCCCACAGGACGCCTTCTGTCTACAACATGCAGCTTCTACGCTTCACCTGCATTCTACGATAGCTTTATTCGTTAAGGCATATCACTGAAAGGCGGATTACTGTAGCAAATTCTCATGACAGTCGAACTGCCTTGAGTTGGATCTGTAGTTCAACACTATAATGCTCGTAGCTACGTTTTGGCCTCGGGATTCAACCAGTCACTGGCAATATATCATACTGCATATATCATACAGGGTGTTTAGCAAGAGTGAACAGCGCAAGATTTGTTGAACCATTTATAGTGAACACATAGACCCAATCCTAAAACTGCTTTGAATAAAGTTGGAAATTATGCAATAGCAATTTGAATAATGAGCAATAGTTTTGAAAAAAACTTAAAATTTCCACTCTAGAGATACAAGTTAAATTACAAAAATGCTATCCATCCTTCATTTAGTCGAACTAAAAACAATTTTGGATCTCAAATTTAAGACGAAATGAATTGTCAAACTTCTTGTCTTATACGACTTTACCGTGGCTTTTCCATACGCTTTCAATCGCCGCAAATCATGTATCATGGCGCCGGTCATAACATGAAATGATTTACAGAAATCATGTAGTAGGATTTTTAAACAATTTCTTCAGCAGTTTGTCTTTGAATCAATTCCTTCAGCAGCGTCTTTAAAACTGTTAAGAACAGACATGTGTTTCTGGTAAAAATTATTCTAACCCTTAAATAAGGCAAGTGACTGATAATTGTAATTTGTTTGGTCTGTTAGATGTTTTTCTAACAAAATCAATGTAAAAATAAGCATGAATTTTTAATTTTTTAAATCGGTTTCATTCGGAACAAGGATACCGGTTGCATTTATTGCAAATGATAATTATCTCATAGAATTTGACATTACTGAACATCGTCATAATTTAAACTGTAGTCATGCAGCAGAGTTACTTGAACGCTACAAACTGAGTTATCGGCAAAATGGTGAAGTAACAGCTTTATTGAAAAACTTGCATAAAAAATATTAAATAAGTAGTATCATTTTGAGTAGCTACGTATTTACAACCGAAATTGATTTGTGGATGCTCCTTTATTTACTTATGAAATATGAAAATTTTAGTCAACCATGCCAAATTTGATCGCATTACAGCCAAATTTTAGTCAGTTTTACTAAATACAGTATATGTAAAATTTTCGTAATTGCACTTTTTTTGTTAGAGGGGCTGTAAAAAATTAATTATCTAACTTATGTACAAATGTATTGCGCATCATTTAAATTGCTATTTCACAACTCCTTAGCTTATTTAAAGCATTTTTGCAATTGAAACTTTGTGTGTATTAAAAACAAACTCCCAGCGTTCATTTTATAAAACGCCCTGTATGTCATCATACTAGGGCAAACACCCTTCCCATGTTTCTTTATTAAGAGTTTCTATACTTGTAGAATCCACTAAAAGTATAAGAAAAACAATCGTCTCAATCTTAGCAAAGAGAGTCTTCTGGCAAGACGAGAATATGTGGTTTGATTACCTATTAGTTATTTACATACTGATTTATATGCCTTGAAGGGTCCCTTATGCAACCTATTTACATCTTAATTGTAGAAAAAATAACTAAATTTTTTGTAAGAATTTATTTCATAGTGTTTGAAATATTGACGCTCCATTCAAATAAACTTTGTAAAGGGATGATGATTATGTTAAGAAATATTAAAATTAAAGTATAAATTAGCTATATAAAAATTACATGATCAATCATCACTGCATACCCCCCTATATTTCAAGACACGCATAAGGATGTGTCGAAAGCCCAGACCGTCCGGCTCATCCTAAGACATTAAGCAGCAAGATGGACGGCCGGGAAAAGGATAAGGATGTGGTGTTGTTGTTGAGATCCAGACCGTCCGACCTACCAGAAAGGTGTAAGGTAACTGTTTGGACGGCCGGGAAGTGCCACCCAATTTAGACCGGAACCCAGTGGGCGAGGCATCCACAGGGACCGTGCTCTCATTCCCCTACCATCAACCTCTCGTAAGGACTTACGGACCCACATGTTTAACGTGATGGTACTCCGCATGAACACGACGGCAGTTGTGGCAGCGTGCAAATCCAGCGCGCAAACCACCGGGCTACCGCGCCCAAAAAGTGGCAACAGCACACGGTGTTCCCAGGTGGTAACCCACCCAATTACTAACCGCGCCCGTTGCTGTTTCACTTCGGTAATCTACGATAACTGGTGTTTTCAGCACGGTAGGGCTGTTGGCCTTAGATAAGGATGTGTTGAAGACCCAGAGCGTCCGACTCATCCGAGGACTTGAGCAACCAGTTGGACGGCCGGGAAAGGGATAAGGATGTGTTGTTGTTGAGACCCAGAACTTCAGACCTACCAGAAAGGATAAGGATGTGTTGAAGACCCAGACCGTCCGACTCATCCTAAGGACTCGAGCTACCGTTTGGACGGCCGGGAAAGGGAGAAAGCGGGTGGCCACTCCCAAAGGATGAGGATGTGTGGAAAACCCAGGCCATCCGACTCATCCAGATGTGTTGAATTACTTATTTTATGAATCTTTTTATAATGAAATTTGACAAATAATACGAGTTTGTTTCATTAAAGAAGGTAAAATAGCCTGTCATATGCATGAAATTCATTATTAGATGTATACGCTACAATAGTATAGATTACTCAGATCTCATTTTGCTCTGTCGCTAGAGGGAAGTACATATCAGTCACATTGTTAACAAAATATTCGTGTTCTTAGCAAATCATGTTGACAACAAAATATTAAAAACTGCGGCACTTGTGAAAACGTGGTCAAGCGTTGAAATCCGCATTGAAATAAAATTTCCGATTACGCAATGTCATCTACAGAAAGCGAACAGGAATATTGCATGCTCATTTTACTTCATGATGATGTCAGTCCCCACACTGCCACACTGCTAGTAGTAGAAGTTAACTGTTACAGTGATCCCATTGGGATATCTGATCACCCATTTACAGCCCTAAACTAGCCTGACACCTAGCAATTTTCGTCTCTCGGGACCTTTGATGAAGCACCTGATTAAAAAGCGAGATGCAACAGATTATGTTTTTGCGTTTTGATGGAAAAAATGCCTCTATAAGTATGGAAATTAAATGAAAAGGTAATGTTCATCCATGTAAGTTACTGGTTATTTTAACATCAATAAAATAATAAATGCATTCATATAGCAGGCCTTATTGCCTTATTTAATGAAACTCCTTCGCACTTACCTTTAATTAATTTTTGCATATTTGCAATAATTCAAATTTAATCTCTATAAAATTATACTCTTAATGTAACAAGTTTATCAATAGCGTTAACACAGAACCCTATGTTTATCGAATTTAATTAGTCACGCATATTACGATCACTGTCTGCGCTGAATTTCTAATTGGAAGCATCACATTTGAATACTGGATAAACTCATGATGAACATGTCCTGTTGAGATTTAGCGCTACCTGTATTTCTTGGAAATTTCTAAATTCGAAAACAATTTAAATGTTTCATGTTGTTTCATGCGTTTGGATTCATATCTAAGGCAATTTAAAAGGTGTTTTGAAATAATTAATTAGATAGAATACCTGCATAATAGCTATCCTACATACTTGAAAACTTAAAAAAATATTGTGATTTAATTACAGAATATGTGCAAGGTTCGTAAGAGGGAATCAATCAAATAAAATATAATTAATAAATTAATCCAATTGTCCAATTCAAATATAAGTGTAAAATAGGTACTGTCAATTATTTGCATAATTGGTAACTGTCAATGGTTAATTAGAATTATTCTTGTAATTATTCTTTACGTGTACGTTTGAATTTACGTTAGAATTAAATTTGATACATTAATTTCAATCAATTTAGAGTCTTATTAATTTTCTTAAAGTGGAGGTTTGGTACATAAGAAGGCATTCTAAATTTTGGACGTTTTTCTTAATCGACAATTTATAGGAAATAATAATATTAAAAATGTTACAGAAAAATATTTTTTATATCAAATTTCTCACTTGAAAACAAATTATGCCATTAACGGTTGTTAACGTGCACCTTTCTTAGTATATTGTACATTTTTGATGTAAAATAAAAAGATACTAATGAAAATGCAAGTATGCCCTCTATTATTAAATGGGTGAATGTAAGTACAGGTATGCATGGATGCAAGTCTCATTTCTGGTCATATATTTTTAAAATTATACATGATTGGACAATATATATACAGATTATCATAAGCTGTTCTCGAGATATTAGGTGTAACGTGATATTTTTAAAAACTCAGGGTATTATAATACTTTAATCAATATAAACAAAATATATTTATTTTTGGCCAATAAACTGTTACAGAGAAACTGTAACACAGAATTCAACCAAAACAGTTCAGTTATAAAAAACACGGATGTATTATTTATACACAATATTTAAATGTGTTCACCTGTTTGAAAGAAAGCCTCTGAATAAGCCATAATTTTTAACCAAACGATATTTATTTTGAACCGAAGTATATATAATTATGCTGAGGAGCCAGTATAAAGTAACTTATAGTTCTGATATACTTATAATATTGTCACTTATAATATTATAATAACGTTTTGTATAAATAATGTAAGACAATGCTCAATTTTGTGTATCTAATAATTTTAATTTTTTATAATTTGTATAAAACTCATTTAGTGAAATTTCTAAATGTATCGTATAAGTTAAGTCTGTACCTTGCGCCTGTAATTAATAAATGGCTAAGAAATGATTTTCTATTAGTCTAGGAAAAATTAATAAATGCCACAAATGGCGTAATTGTCATATACGATGTGCACAACTTCGCCATGATGTAGTGAAACTACATATAATGTTAACTGCAAACCTTCAACTAAATTATACTCTACAGAGAAGATTAAAACTTCGTTTCATTGTCTTCTCAAATGGACGGAGAAAATAGAAGGATATTTTTTAACAGTAACTCTGATGTTGATGACTTTTTTAATTTTTCTAGTTGGTTAAGTCTCACGGCGAGTAATAAGCATATCATCCAAAGGAAGTTTCACTGTGGTATCAACAGTAACAGGAGTGCCTATGTCTTGCAGTATAACCACTTCTCTTGCCCACTTTATTGACGTTATTGGAAATCCAACATTAATAAAATGTAAAATTCTATTCAGTGGTGAAATTGCAAGTACAGAAGCAGTTCTCATTTATATAAAATAAATAATCACACAGACAATACGACAAAATTTAACTACGGTTTCAATTACAGCAGATGACAGTGTCATATAAACATCAATGTTAAAATTTATGGTTCACAAAATATAATACGTACTTACTGTGTAAAATATAAGATCGATCATGTGGTTTATAAAAGAAATTATTAGTGCTCACTAGCATATTGCACTCTGTGGCTGACACGTTCAACCGAAACACCTCCCTTTTACAGACTGGACACTTATGCCATCTTGTGGTTCTTATTTCTTCTTCATGAATTCATTATGGGTGGCGAAATCGAAATTGGGGAATAACTGAACAGCTTCTTTAATAATAGTTTCAGTATACAATTTGATTCGAAACTCTTTGAAAAAACTTTAATAGGAGATAGGTGGAAAGAACATTTCTTCCCCAAACGGGAATCGAACCCTGGATCTCCGAACTGGCTACTGGGCCGTTGAGCTACTGGGACAAAATTACAAGTTCTTATCGTCTAAGTGGACTCTGCACTATCCACCCTCTAATGTCAGATTGGCGGGCCCCTGACAATCTGGCTGACCACCTTCTGCTATTTTACCTCAGGTTAACACCTTATTACTACTACTATTTTTACCCAGGTTAGTATCATGCGTGGTCGTTATACTCTCAAATTGAAATCGGCGCTTAATCTTCCAGAGTCCACTGAATCCGTACTAGTCGTACTATGGTCACTTTCAAACCACCGACATCTTTGCACTAACCTACAGGGTTGATTTGCTCTTGCTCCATTGTAAAGAATCTTGCTGCTCAACCGGGAATCGAACCCTGGATCTTCTAACTGGCAGCCGACGCTCTATCGTTGAGCTACTGGAACGAAATTGCAAGTTCTTATCGTCGAAGTGGACTCTGCATAGGTAACTCTAAAAGAAACGCTGGTCATTTATGAATGTCTGTCAGTAATCTTCAACCTTCGGTGCTAGTTGGTTGCTTCGGAAATTGGCTATATTTCGACGTTGTTATTCATAAAGTCGACTCGTGCATATAAAATGAAGCATTTCATGAATTCTAAGAAGACTGATACGCATCTGATCCGAGATAGCGCAGTAGCTACGGTGAGAAGGTCACAAGCGTTATTTCCGTGTTCAATCCAAGATGCCACACAAAACTATATCCGTGTCTGTGCGGAGTATGGACACGATTAATATGTATGTCCGGAAATCAATATGATGGAATACGGGAAGGGTGGTGCTGTCACTGTAGTTGCCACCTTCATTGGATTCCAAACATAATTGAGTGGCTCTCTCCCGGCCATCTATCGAAACGGATATCTTACACCTTCAGTTAGGTAGGATCGTCTGGTAGTATGGCTGATATGCATCCAACGTAGAAAGGTACAGAATTGAAAGAAAGCAATCCAAAGCCAATCCAAGCTGCCAATCGAAAAAAAAGTACAGATTTTCCTAGATCTTTAAATATTTATCTATCGATAATTTTACACCAACTCGCCCGCCTCCCCCACTGGGTTCCGGTCTAAATTGGGTGGCACTTCCCGGCCGTCCATACAGTTACCTTACACCTTTCTGGTAGGTCGGACGGTCTGGGTCATCAACATCAACACCAACTCGCCCCCTTCCATTGACAACCCCATACGTTACATGAATATCAGACACGTTTGATTTCGAGCAATGTTGTTACACATACTCCTTGTTACACGTACGAGTTCTGCGTTGCGAATTATGAAAGCGAAAAATAGCCAATTGCCGTACCGCCCAGCAGCGCTCTCTAGCGACAAAGGGTGACGTTTGCATACCTACAGTCATTAGCGAGTGTGTTTTAGTGTTTATTATCTTCTAATACAGTTTGTACAGACAGTCTCGAATCAATATATATATTTTTCTTTCTAAAATAAAAAAAAATAAAAAATCTACCTTAGATAAATAACATTTTGAATTCATTTCTCGATTTTTATTAAAAAGTATCAATTAGAAAAATCTTACTCACAAATAAACAGTATCAACTCAAAAAACCCAACCCCCATTTTTGTAGACTATACGATAGTTATACACATCACGATTTTTTTCGAAGAAATTTGATTATTTCCCTCATATTTTATTCAGGCCGGTTGGCGTAAACGGTAGAAAGTTGAATTTTATGTAAAAAAGACGACGAGGGCAAGGAGCCATAGAAATAAAGGCTAAATTCAGTCTAGTAAATGGAGCATTGTGAAGATCTGGGGTAAAAATGCAAATTTGGACGTGTCTTGAATAGCCAATCCGTTTTCTGAACGAAATACCTCTCAGGACAAGGAAAAGCGGTGCAAATCATATGGTAATATCTTCCAATTGAAAATTAAAAGGAAATGTAAGGCAGTGTTTTCTTGCGGTTAGGAATCGGATAAATATTTTCATTAGTTTAGCTTTGACGATGCATTTATTTTGCAAATGTGCATTGATCTTTTTTTTCGCCCTTTGGGCGAATTGAAATTAAATCTTTTCGACTAGAAAATGGAGAAGTTAAAGAATAAAATCCTTGGTGTATTTGTTAATTAAAAGCTCAGATACAATAAAATGATAACGGTATACATGTTTGGAAATATTTAATGCGAACCTTCTCTTTCAAATCAAATCCACTGTGTAAATGTCAGGAGTTTATCTATATAATAATTTTCGAATGTGTTTGTATTTTTTATGACCCTCCAGAAACACTCAAATGACTTGTAGATATTGTGGGTCCCCTACAACCAATTATCCCGGACCCCTCTCCATAATTTATTTTCTCTTTTTGGGGAATTTTGCATGTCTTTACTAGCTTCAAATAAATATGTGCGGTCAGAATGCCCCTTTTCAGCCCGTATACGCCCACTCTAGTGGTGTCCGTTCCACTTATGAGGTACCCTGCCCCCTACTCCGTCTAGCAGACTCAACTCTTCAGCCCACGTATAGCGTCAACCATGGCAGAAAAACAAATGAAACCGTATTTTCAATTTCAGAAAAAATTAGAGCGGAAAAATGATGTTTTTTATAATTCCCTCTTCTAGTAGCTCACCCTTTAGGCTAGCAGTCTGACTCTTACACATATATAGGGTCGACTACGGGGCAGATCCTAACGGTGATGGGATTTTAATTCTCCCCGCTCCTGAAGAAGAGAAAATGAACGGTTTTGAAAACACTTTCTATACCCTCAGCAAGACCCCGGTAGCATAGAAAATTTAATCTTTGTTCACTTATAGTATTAAAAACGACACAGAACTTAACATATACGCGATTTTGATTTTCCTCCCGGGGGCAGACATTATAGGTGAGGGGGGGGTCGTAACATCTTCCCAAGCCCTCCAGGGGACTCTCAAAGACCTTCTATTTCTTCGACCTAGACCGTACGCCCTACTCGAAGGCGTAAGGCATCTGTTTGGACGGCCGGAAAATGCCACCCAATTTAGTCCGGAATCTAGTGGGGGGTGGTATCCAGAGACCGTACCCTCCTTCGCCTACCACAAACCTCTCGGAAGAACTTAAAGGCCCGCATATTCAACGTGCCCTTACTCCACGTGCAGAGTATGTGTAGAGGCGAGACTCCCACGAGGATCGTCTGTGTGAAATCCACTCGCGCTAACCATTGGATTGTCCCACACCCATCGCAGAGATCTTGAATTTAGTACAACGGGCTTACCTTAGTACACTTATAAGTCCACGGGATAGAAATTTGTAGAACCAAGTTTTCGATAATAATGACTATTTTCGACGCTAAGCGCCATGCATTGTAGGGAAAAATAAAGCATTAAAAAGTTGCAACCTAATTTGAAAGAGTATTATTATTCCAGCCTTTGACAACCGGAAATATTAATACCTAAATGATATCTTAATAAAATCGCTGTATAAACGAACTTGACGTATATAGAAATTTTAAATCGGAAGAAGAGGTCAGGAAAAGAGAAGGAAAGGTTCAATAATAACTGTTTCAAGACACTCATCATTTCCTTCTATGCTATTATATATATATATGAATTTAATTCTGGTTAATATCCGATTTTGGGTCAGTACTGTTCATTCCTTTTATCGGCATAGTTGCCTTGGTGATTTTAATATTTCATTATTACTTAGAATTTGTTATTATTATTATATTTTTCTAATATATATATATGCAATTATTATTATGTTTTTTTTTCAATGGAAAGGAATATCTGAAAATGCCCCATTACAAATGTTTAAATAAGTTAATATATATATATATATATAATTATATATATAATTATGTATATAATTATATATATAATTATATATATAATTATATATATATAATTATATATATATATATATAATTCATATTTGCAAATTAAAATATATATAATTTGCATGAGATAATACAATGATATATATATTCTCTCAATTTATTTTTATTATGAATCCATTAAACGTTGTACACCTTTAGATATTGTGAAAATATCAATCAAAGAAACACCCGAAGAAAACGCAGACTTAAACCATTCTTGACCTCAAGAAACCTTCTGTGATATTCACCAAGACTCAAGCAAACTCATTAGTGCAATGGAAAGAGGAAATATCCCACGCTACCCAGTTCTCGGCATAAGAGATAGATATTCTTGACTTGTCTTATAAAGAATACAGAAATAGTTCTTTTATATTAGAAGGTGCTTTACGCTGTTGACCTTCCTTTAAAACCCCAATATATTTCGAGTTTTTCAAACCTTTTATGTTCCGAATTTAAAAGAAAAGTAACACGTTCTTACCATTTTTAAACAAGCTGGAAATCAAACAAACTTTGAATCGTGGACTTTATTAAAACATTCAAGGGGATACAATGAATATGTATTAAGAAAATGTATGGTTTCCAGATGTATTAAAGTGCACTTCTGTTATTTTTATATTAAGGTTTTAATGTTTTGGGATGTTTCATGTAAAATAAATATAAACTATCTTTTACGTATTTGAATATGGGAAAATCGGCTAACAACAATTTAAAAAAACCAACGTGGGCAGCACATGATATTTACTACAGGCTAAAATTTATTTGCTCTTTCTATTTTTATAAGAAAATTAAAATTTAAAAGTACAGGGATTAAAATTTGATGTGGGCAGCACTCGGCGATCTCTACGTTCACAGTTTGACATTGCTTTCTTTATATGTAACTAATATTTAAGTCTGTCAAAGTTGGAGAAACTAATACTATTAATATATCAAGTTGAATTTTTTTAATAAATTTTATTTCGTTTAACAGTGTATGGCGCTTAGCTTAGAAAATTGTCACCTTAATGGAAAATTTGCTCAGATTTGCCCCTTTGCCGATACTATAAGTATGCAAAGTTTCAGCTTCTGTAGAGTCTAAAAAACTTTTAAAACTTTTCGTAAACTCCATATTATTTCATCCCCCCCCCTTCCGGGAGAAATATTAAAAATCCGATTCAGTAAAGTTTTGTCTCGCGGTCGATATTATATTGATGTCTAGAAATAATGCATAATTTAACATAAGAAATTTTCATGAAAACATTTGGCAAGAAAACGCTGAAAGTGAATGTGTATAATAGGAAAGTAGTATGTGTGGTGCACATTTTAAAATATAACTTTTAAGTTGGACAATGGCAGCAGACGTAAGGGCGCCAGTTTTTAACTTTATGTTAATAATTATTCTATTACAGGAACTCGCACTGAAGATAAATATAGTTGGTTTAAGCGGCATAGAACGCAATGTGTATTAGGTTTCAAGATTTATGATTTTCGGCCATGTTAATTATAAACAGTTCAATAAGTAAAAAAAACCAACTTAAAAGTTATATTTTAAAATGTGCACCACAGTATGCAAATTCAGAATAGTGATGTTTTATAACGTAAGTCAACCAAAATTCCAGCATCATATGATTATACAAAATGAAAAGTTATATATAAAGGAAGAAACTTGTGGGAATGAGTAATTATTTCCATGTTTGCCTATTTCACGTGGTCGATTAGAATATTTTATTGACATCATGTCACATAAACAACACATGGATGAATTTACACGTGTTCGTGTGTGTCGGTAAGTTGAAGTTAGGACGAACACAGACTGGTGTAGCCGAAATTGTTGGTACGGACGACCACAGTATCAATGCTTTCACAAATGTAAGGATCTACAAGAAACGTTCACAGACAACCTGTAGAAAGCCTTCGATGTGTAACAACACCATCAATATGTGACTTTAACTGTGCAGCGTAGCTGAATGCTGACAGCGAGGGATCTTCTTCTTCAATCCAGATCGTCCGACTGTGAGGTATATGTTTGAATGACCGCGACTTATGAACCCACATATTTAAAATGCTCGTACTCCGTGTGAGCACGGGAACAATTTGAGAATAGCTGGGAATCGAACTTGGGTTATCCGAGTGCCATTCCCGCATGGGCTGCCCCACCTGCTAGGGAACTTGAATTAAAATTATTCGCAGCTAATAAACCACTTGTTTCACTACAAACCATTTACAGATAACTTCATAAGTACTTTATGCCAGACCCCCCCCTACAGTATGTCTCTTATTATTGCCTTCTATTAGGTAGTACACTAATTTTTATGGTTTAGAGAGCACAAAGTTTGGAGTCCAAACCACTGGAGTATTATGGAAGACACGCCCATTGGAATAATGTCCTTCTTTGATATAAAGATTTAGTTTATGGAGTGACAATCAGTGTATTGTTACCTGGTATACGTTAGAACCCCTTACATATAAATAAGTAGTATAATGGTATCTGGAGGCATTATATCCAATGGAAGTATGCCACTTTACTGCATTTTAAGGGTACTTCTATACAGAATCAAGATTTTGAATCCTATGTGATACTTTTTCGGGGCCTTATTGACCTAGAATTCGTTCCCATGAACAATAATGCTTCTCGCATAGGACTGTTTTCTTCAATGCGTACCTCTAAAGTCAAGATATTTAGCGCATGTCATGGCTAGAAAATTCTCGGGACAGGATTCCTTCTAAATATGTCTTGGGTGTATTGAGGAGATTCATTAGAAGTCATCAGCCACCTTCCCATAAATCTCCCAGAGCCCCGATCTTCTCTCCAGCATAAATGAGTTAATTTGCCCCAGAATTTGATTAAACCGCTCACAAACAAACAGCATTTAACGCCGTTGGAACTCTTGCATAGCTGTAAGGGGTAATTATACTTTATATTAAAACATTTAAGTTGGGGAATAAGTCCATTATATTGATAATAAAAACTATTATATAAATAAACTATTATATATATATAATTCGATATTTTTCCTTTTCTTTGTTCAAATTAACTCGAAAAGGCATGTTCAAATAAAGTAACACAAATATTATAGTTTTGAGATTGTTTGAATATTAAATTAGCAATTTAAAATGGTGCGAATGCTAATATCTGAAATTTCCCAAAAAATATTTAAACAGATGAAAAGGCAGTGGCTTTATTTCTGATGCTATCAACAAGTACGTAAATTACAATTTTTCTTTTAATGCATTTATGTCCATTTAATCTTTGATTAAAGCAGGGCTTAATGTAAGTGTTTATAAAAATGCTCATCTAGCAAAATTGGTGTCATTTTTCAAGTATGTATTTCATTGGTTACATTTCTACTTATTTTTAGCAACCAGGACATTTCCTAATGTACGATAATCCCTTTTCTAAGCCATGGATATTTTTTCTTGATAATTTCAACCGTAAATGGAGTTCACGTATCAAAATGATGGACGAATGGCAGCACCATATATGTGTGTTGTGTGTTACGGGATTAGTTCTTTGTTAAGAGTTGTTTTATAAAATTATACTGGCGTACTTTACAACTTATTTTTAAAGATTTTTTTATTTAGAAACGTATTTTTTAAACTTTATTTTTAATACAGATATATGCCTTTGTTTAAAAAAACTACCGATTGAATTCATTTGTTTTTACTAATATATTGTATTTCCATTTGATTTGAAACTTACTAAGATTCTAAGTTTGTTTGGATAGAACAAACTTTGAACTTGGTTTAATCACTACATATTTCAGTTTTAATTTTTTTTTCTGTAATATAACTTTTTTGATTATATATAGCTCTTATTATATGTAGTTTTTAGTTGTCAACACATTTTAAATTTAGGTAGTAAGTTGTTTATATCCACTGTGGCTGAAACTTTACATGTATTGATCAGGTTCTCTGACAGACTCTGACACAATAAGATATTAATTCCGAGCATTCTTGTAAATAAAAATATATTCTCAGTAAATAATGTATTTTTTACTATATTAGTGAAATATTACTTTTTTGTGTCTTAATATTCTAAAATAAATTTATAATAGTAGAAGAGTAATGTGGGTATTGTACCACATGGAGCTATCGTTATGCTCCGAATTGAGTGGTAAAGGGTTATCACGTGATCTTTCACTCAAGGATTTTTATCAAAAGGATACAAACGATGGGAATACTTTTATGAGTAGGTAAATAAGATATATTGTTGTGGATGTTTTAATGGTAATAATAAAATATATGTTTCTTTCTTATTTAGACTTTAATTATAAAGTAAATAAAGTTTTACAAATTTTTAGAGGTTTGAAACTAGTTATACTTAATACATATAGGGAAATTTATCTGTTTACTAAAATATTTTATGTACACTCCCCATATAGGATATCATTTGCGTAGACAAAGTAATAAATAAATTAAATAAAAATCAACACACATAGTTTAGATTAATTCGAAGCCAAAGATGTTAAATTTTAATTTCAAAAATGTATTTCCAAGTTGAGTAAATAAATATCCATTTCTGAAATTTCAATATGAATAACAGAATTACTGAATTTAAGATATTAACTTTCATTTCTGGAGTATAGTGTGAAATTTGAAACACATTATAATGCTCAGCAAAACGTTAAAAATAAATGTGTTTCAATTGCATACAGATGTAATATTTCACAGCGGTTATTTTTCATTAATAAAATGAGCTTATAAATGCCCAAATGCCATTAAATAGTTATAACAGAATTCTGTGGAAAAAATATTAATCAAAATCCGCTGAAATATTTGTCGACGTACAAAATAAGGGAAAATGTCACCACCATAATTTTTTAAAGATTCTATTAAATTTTATTTCGATTAAAAATAATTGCTTTATTTTTCTTTTACAGTAATTAAGTTTAGAAGGCAATAACAATTTTAAACAGGGACATAAAAGTTTCATGCACACCTTTAACATACTGCGAAAAAAAACTTCGTAACTAATTTTATGAAATATCTCGTTGGAAACAAAGAACAATTAAAGTTCCGCAATCCTAACTAAATCGTTAGGTATCGAAATATTAAAATTAAGAATTGCATGGCATATTTGAATTAAAGTCTCTAAGTTTAAAATAAAATAAAATAAGTAATGAGGGTTTAAAATTGCATCGACTAAAAAAATATGGATTAAGTTATATTTAGCTGATAAAAATAAATACGGAATGGAGGAAATTATGTATGTAGTGAAACAAAAAGTTATGTAATAATGTAGGAATCTGGAGCTTAGTGCTTCTGAAGCAGACGATATTTCCAAATGAATTCTTCATGAAGCAGACAATATTTCCAAATAAATTGAAATTCGAGAATTAGTGGTGTTGCCATCCATTGAAACATATAAGAAATGCATCATAATCCTAAAATTTTTAGGAATGTTTTTATAAGTAGTTTATCAAGTACGACACGAATAGTAAGCAATGCCGTCATCAGATTGCAAATTGATAAAACATTCCTTGAACAGGCATTAAAATATAACTATCCTGTACCTTTTATGAAACATTACATCAGAAATTACTGCGGCAAGAATAATGAATATGGTTTAAAATTATGTCAATATTTGGGGTCTTTAATGACATTGTAGGCATGGCAACAATAAAACCGAAACTGCTGAACTAGTATTACATTGATGTCTTTAGGGACATGCATCAGTATAAAATTTCATTAATACTGTTCCATCCTTATGGTTACATTCTGGTATATCTTTCCACTTTCGCAAAGGTCTTGTGTTAATTATGATTAACACTCCGGAAGATGGCTTCAGCCAGTGCTGGCGACCAGGAGTGCAATGCCGCGGCATTTGAGACATGCATGTTGACAACTGGGGGGTAAGGTCACAACCCCTTACCGCCATTTTGTAAGCACTTTACGTTGTCTTCCTTTTCTTTTCCTTTTATTCTATTTTTATTCTATTATATTGTATTTGGTGCTTTATGCTGCTTTTCGCAAAAACACTATAATTACTTTATCAATACCATATACATATATATGTATATATATGTATATATATGTATATATATATATATATATATATATATATATATATATATATATATATATATATATATATATATATATATATATATATATATATATATATATATATATATATATATATATATATACATATATACTATGTATATATATGTATTATATATACTTTATCAATACAATATTCATATTTAAATTCATATTCGTAAAATATCTTTTGCCATATTATATATATATATATATGTATATGTATGTGTGTATGTGTGTGTATATATATGTATGTGTATATGTATGTATATGTGTATATTATATATAATTATTTATTAATTATATAAATAAATAAAAATGAAAAATAATAAACTAATTCAAAAACATTAGAAAAATCAAAAAATCGGAAAATAAGATGCATTAACATTAATGTTTTGAATTTTATTTTCGCAAAAAAATGTAACTTTTGTCAGTATTGAAACTACGTTTTGAGCGCCCTTATAATGGTGTATAGTGGCATTCTCGATTATCCAGTTTCCCTATGAATTACTTGTTTAGTAGGAATTTTCATCTTTGATTCATGTTCATATTCAGTTCTGCATGTTTGGGAAGTTGTATTCTGAATTGCTTGTCCAGCCTCCAGCTTGGACTCACTGGACTGGTTTGGGAGTATTTCCGTGAACGTTCGTACTGCCTCCCTGGTGGAATTTCGACTTGTTCATTCCGGTGCTTCTAGATTGGGCTGCTGAGGTTGATCGTGTATACACGTGGTGAGGAAGAAGGATTCATGCTGCATGGTAATACAATTTACTTAATGTATTTTTTTTCATTTTTTCATTTTTGATGTCTGTAGTCTGAGTTTAAGCATTTATAGTAATGTACTATTGCTTAATCTGAAACAGGCATATGTTTGGGTTAATTAGAATTAAATACTCAGACCTGAAGAGGAATTTTATTCTGATTAATCATCGAATTTGGGAAGGTTCTGTTCTTTTCTCTTATCGGCATTATGGCCGTGAATTTGCTTCTATGGTGATGTTAATATTACTTGAATTGTATTTTTATTTTTATTTTTTTATTTTTTTTTATTTTTACATAATTCTTATTATTACATTTCAAATATATATTTATATGTATATGTATATATATATATATTTATATGTATATGTATATATATATATATATATATATTTATATGTATATGTATATATATATATATATATATATTTATATGTATATGTATATATATATATTTATATGTATATGTATATATATATATATTTATATGTATATATGTATATGTATATGTATATATATTTATATGTATATGTATATATATATATATATTTATATATATATATATATATATATATATATATATATATATATATATATATATATATATATATATATATATGTATGTACATAACTTATTGCTATTCTGAATTATATATGCTTCTACCATTCATATTTGCCTAAACAAAAACGAAAATCCCGCAAATGTACAAAACCCCACTTTCGCACGTGTGTGTGGTCTGTCTGTGTATGTGTGGTCTGTGTGTGCAGTCTGTAGCGGGAATTCTAAGCGTCGTACGACTGTGAAATTCCGTGCACAGGTACTTCAGGACCTAAAAATGCATCTATTATATATATATATATATATATATATATATATATATATATATATATATATATATATATATTTATATATATATATATTTATATATATATATATATATATATATATGTATATATAAAAATAAATTATTAAATCCAAAGTTAGAATGTATGTAGTAACTCATAATTCACTATTCCAAAATTTTCTACAAATACAAAGAAATTAAGACAAAAAGAGGAAATAATAAAGCATAATGCAAGTCATAAGGACAAAGACAATCAACAAATTTCAAAAATGAGGAATGCAAATAAGAAAACAAAAAAATCAAGCAAAAAAGCTTGCACATGGAGGAGATTTAGGCTTACGAGATTAGGCTTACGAAAAGTTCATTTCGAAAAAATTCTCATCGGGTCCATATATCTTTTCGAAATGAACACAAAAATGCTTGTTTCTGAAACACAAGATAGATTTTATCTATAAACTTGTGTTATATGGACGACAAGCATAAAGATTGGAACAATAAAGGAAACATAAATACCTCAAAACGCACCTCTTCAGCGCAACCATGACGAGCAAAATATGACTGGATCATCGTTGCCATATGCCAAAATGAAAAGATGTGATTTGCTGTTGCCAAAGAGAGTAATAAAAACAGTACTGCGCAAAGGCAATAAAATGTGTTATTCAACTGTTAAAGCTTCGAGATAAAAAGATGAAAATATAATTGCAGGAGAATGAAGAAGTACGGCTAAAATAAGATAATAAGGGGAGAATATGAGAATTTTAGGCTAATCGAAACTTATTAACTATACTATTGACTAAATATGCAGGATATTGATACATTTTACTGGTAATTTTGAGGTTATTAATGTGCAAAGCCTGAAATTTTTTATCTGATAATCTATAAATTCTAAAAAGTTGATTAAGTATAATATTTCTAAACAATTGAATCGAGTTGCAGGAATTAAAAGATATATATATATATATATATATATATATATATATATATATATAATGTATGTACATAACTTATTGCGTTTCTGAATTATGTATGCTTCTACCATTCATATTTGCCTAAACAAAAATGAAAATCCCACAAATGTACAAAACCCCACTTTCGCGATGATGCATTTCTAAAAATATGTGCTTAAAATACTTACAACTAAGAATTTTTGGTTCTAAATTCCTCAGAAGCGGAGAAATAAAGGGAAAACGCCAGAATAAACGTCGAAATCCTGCATGTCATGCTGCGGCTCCAGCTGTTTCCACCGCGAAATTTCCATTCCAACTTCATAATTTCCATTTGAAAAGTAAGGGAGAATTCGTATTTTCACTCGCGTCTTATTAGCTGTACATAAAATAACTCTGTCAAAAATTATGATATCTTAAATACAAGGGTTGAAAACGAGTCCTCGAAATCAAGTCAAAGCTTCCATGAATATATTCGAGCAGATTCAAACTCACTTAATCAAAATGGGTTCATTTAACAGGTTTAGCACTTTGTCCCCAACTAGCAGGATTTTCTCGAGTTAACGAGATAAATAGAAACGGGTTTAGTTTTAGTTTCGCTGTGGAAGCTTCGTTAGGAAGTTTTAATTAGTCTCACACTCTTTGAGCATCAGTTGCTGTGCTATTTGCTGACTGCATTAAAGGGGTTGGATACAAATTGCGCGAGTAATAATGAATATATGGTAATAGGTAACAATGGCAATTATTCAATAGTCAGTTTACGGAACTTTAAAAATACATTCACAGTATTTAGAAGACTTTTGTAAAAAGTTTAAAAAATGGTTTTGTTTTGTGAAATACTAGATATATTATTTTAATCTTTAGTTTAGAAAGATAAATTTGTTTAGGATTGAAACTAATTTAATTTTCTAGGTGGTATTTTCTTTTAATTGTTAGTTGTCAATTTCACTTTTATTTTTGATCCATTATAAATGTAAATACCAATGTTGACCTATTATACATGTGGTGCTGTAACATAAAAGAATGCAAAGCATACTTTTAATTAAACTCTTAAACACAGCCGTTGATTGTAAGTCGTATAACATTGCATTGTGCCGCTTTAAAACCCACCATATATTCTTTAGTACGAGTTCCTGGAATTAAATTTATTAACATAATACTACCACAATTAACTGCACCCATTTTAACTTTAAAATAGCATTATTTATTAAGAACATCCTATCCATTATTAAATTAATTACAGCAATTATTATATATTATTAAGGAGGGGATTGGACATGTGAGACCAGGTAACTTATTATAAAAATGTATATGACCTTCTGCAATATATGTTAGGTACATACCTCCAATTTTGTCTTTGGACATGGACACACAGCTTACTGCCTTCCATTATAGGCACTCGCACAACTTGCTATTGCACATTGCCTCTTCGGCAATCTTTACCTCCATTTTATGACTGCACACAACTGACTCTCGGCTGAACGCTGACACATGCTCGTAACTTCATGATTATTTCAATCTCCGTCTACCTGCTTACTGTGGTAGCCTGTTACTGTTACTCTTCTCTCTCTTACTCTAACTTACATCTGTCACTACATTACTCTGAATCATCTCTTACTAATTAACTCAAACTGTTACTTATCTCATCTAAATCTGCTCTCTCTGTTTCATATCTGAATATGTAGAACCTTCTCTCGGATGCCACCTCTTTTTGCATGAGGTCTGATACGCCTCTTCGGCGCCCATTGGTTGACTTCAGGGTGACGGGGGTTAAACTTCCGTATTGGTTAATCTTTTAACCAATCCCATGGTTTTTTCCTTTAGTCTACAGTAACTTCTCTGGCTCGATTCAACCTGTACTTGAAGCCCCTTATTTATGGCACTTGCTGACCTCTCGGGCCAGGGCTGCAATACATTGGCGACTTGCGGTCTCATGCCATTGTCTGGCCTGCTAGATGTCATAAATCTACATATAAAACTGTCTACGTAAATCCTGGTCTCACAATACCAATCTTATTACATATAAATACCATTGTTGATCCAATATACATATGCATATAAGGATCCATTATTATACTCTAGTTTGTTTCTGAAACTGGTTGCTTCCTTTATTTGTGTATTTTTTATTATTGCCTTTTCGGGTGAGGGTAGCTATTTTATTTTCTGAAATCGGTAATATTTTCTTTATTATTGTAAAGAGCCATTACATTTAATAATATTCTACATTTATAAATTATTTTATTGCTTGAGTGAATTCTTATACATCTTCTGATGTTCGTTTCACTCTATCTTTTGCCATACCATTTAAGGTTTTCCGTTAAATTGTTGTTTATTTTTCAGTTTGGCAACGCCTAGCCTCTTTGGTCAATTGAATATTTTGCTGTTAAAGAAATGTTCACTCCTTTGCTGAAATGACGACTTTGTCATAACTATCCTGACTAAGTTGTTTTCGAAACATGATGGTAGATTTATATCAAATATATTATGCTATTATTAACGAATTCTTTTAACTTTGAGATTTATGTCTATAATTTCCCCGGATGACATTAAAATCGGATATTTAGTATATGCTTACACTTGAATTAAGAGGATATATGCATAAATTGTTAAGAATTAAATTGATAAGGTGACATAAGTCAGAAATGAGTGGATGGACATGTTATTGTTAATAAACCTATATGTGGGGAACTACGCTAGAACAAGCCCATAAGACGAAAGTCCATGGTAAATCGAACTATATTGTGTCTTCTTTTGGTGCAAAGACTCCAAGCATAGATCGGAGCTCAATAAGCGTGGCCGTCACAGTGATCGCGACCTCCCTGCCCTAAACCATCACCGATCGGAAGGTATATCGGAACTGCATATTTTATGTGTCCATACTTCATGTAGTCACAGGGCGTTGAGATTTAAGTGGTGTTAAGAAAAAAATTCGAGCCCACTGTGTGTGATCCCCGCGGCTTATCCACTTGGTTATCCAGACCCATGAAAATCAGCTAATGTTGAAACTTAATGATTACGATGTTTTAATTACATTAATCAAATCCATTAAAAGTTATTTGTAATTTTCTTTGTTATTACTTTTATATACTTTCATTTACTACTTTTATATTATTTTCAAAGAAACTACGATTACGCAATATAAAAATATCTAAAATTATATTACTTGTTTACATACAAATACACATTTTAATTAAATGTACATATATTGACGACAGATTATTTTTATTGCGACTATAAGCCGAAATAATGTTGCATAAATAATAGTTTCTTAATTTTTTTACTTAATCTAACATTTTAAATTCCTGGTTTATTGTGAAACAGTCATTACGTCTCATACTCAAAAATATCCTTAACTTCTTCAAATATTTCAAAATACATAAATTACTTTTTACATTCTTCTACAACACATCCAATCTCATTCAATTTGCTGCAGCACTGACGCAACGTCCCTTTTAATGCAATCGTAATCTCCAGTAATATAAAATCTTATATTAAAAACAGTTTGATGAAATATATATTGCATTATATTAAGGAAATCAATTACATTATTTTTATCGTGTTCAAAGTACAGATCCTAGAATTCAGAGTGAGTCCAACAGAATTGCATATTTTTTTGTTTTCAAACATTAGATTGAAATTTGGTCTGATTCTTGGAAATATTTATATTTAATATGGTTTGTTCGAATATAAGCTAGAAATGCAATATTAATATAAAGCAATTATAGTAATATTCTTACTGAATTATAAAGTAAAAGTACTGAAAATAAAAATAATAAAAGCAAGTTTTGTTTATAAATAATAAAACGTGTCTAAATTCATTATTTATTATCATATTCCATCTTGCTGATTTTTCAATTGATTGCTAGTTTTGCTCCATTACTTTTCAAAATCTCAGTTTTACGACTATATTTTACTTTAATGACTATAACTTATTTTTCATTATAGTCCAAAGAAGTATATATACTCTGCTCAATTCGGAAGCCAAATAATGCCCTAATCGTGTCATATATGAATTTCCGGTTGTTTTTGTCCCTATACGGACCCAGCTAGTAATTTCTGCGATCCTGTAGTAGAGCAGGATAAAATTTCGATTCGGAAAAGAAAGCGTGTGCGTATTAGTTTTGAGTTGCCCACGTTCGCCGGCTCGAAGAGAAGCATACAGTTTTAAGCGACATCGGGCGTGTGACCGATCGTTTATCAAGGTGTGTACTATCCGAGATGTGTATAATTGAGAAGAAAATGATCTAGACCACGAGAGTGACTTTCTAACGTATACAAACATCCACTAATATGTGCGCAATTGTGTCATATATGAGTTTCCGGTTGTTTGTGTCCCTAAACTTAACCAAATCATAACTAGAGATTTATATAACATATGGTTATAATTTCACACAGTTTATGTTCTAAAATATGATTTACTTTGAATTAAGAACTTAACTTCCTTTGAGTTCGTTTATGTTGACCAATACGGATCCAGATAACCATTCCAGCCATCCTGCTGGGAAAAATCTTGCTGGAAGTTGGATAAAGGATTTGCCGTCTGTATTCTATTATTACGAGTATTACAACTTCGATGTTATCACCAAGCCCCGGGTTTATTTAAATATTAACTTTCAGTAACTATACGGACCTGTGCAATCTCTTGCCCGTTTTGTGCAGACATCATAAGTTTTATTTTACAGCTAGCTGCCGTATAAATTATATGCTGTGAATAAATGTTTTAGATTGAAATTCTAATTCTGCGTTTTTCCCTTGGCCGTAAGGCTACTTTCAAGTAATACCAAAGTTTGGAATTATGTTACTTTATCCAGTAAGTCTTTAAGAATCCAGCTATGGATGTCACAACCTCCCCTTTTCTTTGTCCCAAGCATTTCCCAATTAGGGAAATTGTAACACCCTTTCACACCGACTCTGTGCTTCAAAATATTACTTCCATGTTCAGTTAATAAAAATAATAGTGGATTCAGATAATTGGACAGTTTGGTTAATCAGGATTCAGATAATCGGAGCTCTACTGCGTACATTAACAGAGATAATGCATCAATGCAGCAAAATTGTCTAACAAAATTATCTCGCAATACAACAGGTGACAAGAATTTATGTGTATCCAATTACCTACAATGAATATAATATAGGGTAAACCCGTGTTAGATGGACATGTTTTTTTAAATTGATGTATTATTAAAATGGATGATCACAAAATTTAACACATTCAGTAGAATTTAATGTTCTATATTTATATGGACTTTTGTGAAAAACAATTGATAGAAAGTCAAAAATTCCGAAATATTAAAACTATGGTATTGGTCATCTATCCCTTTTAGTCTGGGTTAGATGGCCATATGATCGTGGATTAGTTAGACAAGTCTATTTTTATGGTAAATATGTGCAAGTTAAGCTTAAGGAAGTATTCGTATTTAATTTGAAAACAAGATTTTAATTCTAGAACAGAATACTACCTATAATGTGCTACAAAAATACATGAGATGATTACTTCCAAAAATATTAACTAAAACAAGAAAGATCAATCATGCATAAGCATTGATTATGAAACACTTTCCAACTGAAATGTAATTTCATTTAAAAATTTCTAAAATGTGATTCATTCAGTGGTAATATCTTTTACATTATCACAGTACTACAGTAATTTATTATACTTAAATATTTAAAACTGTATCGAAATATAAATCATCTGATTCTTTATGCAAAATCAATGAATATTTCATTCATATAACTTGTATTCCAGACTCCAGAGCTAAACAATTTTGTGTGAAAAAAATTCAGCAATTCTTATGTAATTCATCTTACAATCGCTTGAGATATTTGCATTCTGCATATGTTAAAATTAGGCTTCCTTGAAGAAATAATAAAAGTTTAGGGATCATTTAAAATCACAACTATTGTAATTGCATAGGCACGGAATTTAGATACACAGATAATACACAGATAATATATATGTGTATGTGTATGTACTCAAAGTATTGGAATCGTGCCGAAGATCGGAACTCGAATTTTCAAAGTATCTACACGTTTTGGGACTTCTAGAACACGAAAAAACTACTTTTAGGAAGACGTCTGTGTGTGTAAGGGTGTATCTGTGTATGTTTCTGTGTGTCTGTGTGGATATTACATCCACTCTAATTGAAAAACTTATGGACCGAATTTCATACAATTTAGTAGGTATGTTTTTTGTGGGAAATCCTGATGTTCATTAGATTATAGTACGATTCCTAATAAAAGAATCTGCCTTCTTTGCGAAATGGCCGCAGAAATTGCCTTTATCCACTCTAGCTAAAAACTAATGAACCAAATTTAACAAAATTTGGAGTATAATATTTCAATAACCTACAAGTGATTTATATACCAAATTTAACAAAATTTTGTATATAAATCATTTGTAGGTTATTCTACTACGATTCAGGAAAAAGGAACGGGCTATTTTTGCGAAATGGCCAGCAAAAATCGTTATATATAAAAATAAAAGACTACGTGTGCTCAATTATATCAATTAAATTCCTATTTTATATGTGATTTTTGACAACAAAAAGAATAAGACTAACCCCATTACTCTAGGACTAGCCGTTCTTGAGATATTCTAGTTTTTTCGCGTTTTCGCTACTCCACCTTTGACAATAAGTCCAGTTATCAAATGAGAACCAAATTTAAGTTTAACGTGTATATTCAATGTCATTTAAAATACTTATGTTGTGCAGATAAACTCAAATTATCATTGAATAAATAAAGAGAACGAATATAAGTCTGCAGGGAAAGACATGTGCTGTCCACATCAGAATTTTTAACAATATTACAACAATGATTTATAAAAGTGAACGGGGATTAATTGCGGGTCATTTCGAAAAAAATGTATGATCTATATTTAAAGATCCACCAAACTGCTGTAGAATAAAATGTTCTACAAATTTAAGCTGTGTACCAAATTTTAACTCTCTAGGACGTAGGAAAGTGCATTTAAAATGCCATCAATTAAATTTATCATGAAGAGTTATATAAAATTTAAAAAAAATGAAAAATTGTTATCTACCAAATTATTTTAAAATATGAAGCCACTCCCATATGCAAAACGTTTTAACAAATGGAGAAATATTTATTATATAATATCTCTCTCTTTTCTTTCTGGAAGATATCCCAAAGTCAGAATTTAATTGAATTTGTTTTTCCCCCTATATTAAATAATTTTTTTAATTAAAAAACTACTTAACATATTTTACTGAATTTTTTTTTATATATTCTATGGGATAATGTGAATATTTCCTAAAAATTTCGAAGCAATTAGTGAATTTTAAATTTACTTAAAAAATGTTTGAAAAATTAGGTCCCATAGGGTTCAATGTATTTCATTTTTTCAACCCGGGTTCAATAAAAAACTAATTGGGTGATATTATTTATTTATATTCCCATAGGTCCTACAGACCGTCTGAACAACATACTAAAATTTCATTTTGATAAACTCATTTTTACGGCAGTTATCGTGCTAACGGACAGACAGACAGACAGACAGACAGACAGACAGACAGACAGACAGAATGAACAAAGTCATAAATACTTTTCAACTTTGTTGTAAAGTGTTAATAAAATCATTACTGAAAAATTTAAAAAATGTCACTTCTTTTTTAACACTTTACAACAAAGTTGAAAAGTGTTTATGACTTTGTTCATTCTGTCTGTCTGTCTGTCTGTCTGTCTGTCTGCCTGTCTGTCTGTCTGTCTGTCTGTCTGTCTGTCTGTCTGTCTGTCTGTCTGTCCGTTAGCACGATAACTGCCGTAAAAATGAGTTTATCAAAATGACATTTTAGTATGTTGTTCAGACGGTCTGTAGAACCTATGGGAATATAAATAAATAATATCACCCAATTAGTTTTTTATTGAACCCGGGTTGAAAAAATGAAATACATTGAACCCTATGGGACCTAATTTTTCAAACATTTTTTAAGTAAATTTAAAATTCACGAATTGCTTCGAAATTTTTAGGAAATATTCACATTATCCCATAGAATATATAAAAAAAAATTCAGTAAAATATGTTAAGTAGTTTTTTAATTAAAAAAATTATTTAATATAGGGAAAAAAACAAATGCAATTAAATTCTGACTTTGGGATATCTTCCAGAAAGAAAAGAGAGAGATATTATATAATAAATATCTCTCCATTTGTTAAAACGTTTTGCATATGGGAGTGGCTTCATATTTTAAAATAATTTGGTAGATAACAATTTTTCATTTTTTTAAAATTTTATATAACTCTTCATGATAAATTTAATTGATGGCATTTTAAATGCACTTTCCTACGTCCTAGAGAGTTAAAATTTGGTACACAGCTTAAATTTGTAGAACATTTTATTCTACAGCAATTTGGTGGATCTTTAAATATAGATCATACATTTTTTTCGAAATGACCCGCAATTAATCCCCGTTCACTTTTATAAATCATTGTTGTAATATTGTTAAAAATTCTGATGTGGACAGCACATGTCTTTCCCTGCAGACTCATATTCGTTCTCTTTATTTATTAAATGATAATTTGAGTTTATCTGCACAACATAAGTATTTTAAATGACATTGAATTTACACGTTAAACTTAAATTTGGTTCTCATTTGATAACTGGACTTATTGTCAAAGGTGGCGTAGCGAAAACGCGAAAAAACTAGAATATCTCAAGAACGGCTAGTCCTAGAGTAATGGGGTTAGTCTTATTCTTTTTGTTGTCAAAAATCACATATAAAATAGGAATTTAATTGATATAATTGAGCACACGTAGTCTTTTATTTTTATATATAACGATTTTTGCTGGCCATTTCGCAAAAATAGCCCGTTCCTTTTTCCCGAATCGTAGTAGAATAACCTACAAATGATTTATATACAAAATTTTGTTAAATTTGGTATATAAATCACTTGTAGGTTATTGAAATATTATACTCCAAATTTTGATAAATTTGGTTCATTAGTTTTTAGTTAGAGTGGATAAAGCCAATTTCTGCGGCCATTTCGCAAAGAAGGCAGATTCTTTTATTACGAATCGTACTATAATCTAATGAACATCAGGATTTCCCACAAAAAACATACCTACCAAATTGTATGAAATTCGGTCCATTAGTTTTTCAATTAGAGTGGATGTAATATCCACACAGACACACAGAAACATACACAGATACACCCTTACACACACAGACGTCTTCCTAAAAGTAGTTTTTTCGTGTTCTAGAAGTCCCAAAACGTGTAGATCCTTTGAAAATTCGAGTTCCGATCTTCGGCACGATTCCAATACTTTGAGTACATACACATACACATATATATTATCTGTGTATTATATGTGTATCTAAATTCCGTGCCTATGCAATTACAATAGTTGTGATTTTAAATGATCCCTAAACTTTTATTATTTCTTCAAGGAAGCCTAATTTTAACATATGCAGAATGCAAATATCTCAAGCGATTGTAAGATGAATTACATAAGAATTGCTGAATTTTTTTCACACAAAATTATTTAGCTCTGGAGTCTGGAATACAAGTTATATGCATGAAATATTCATTGATTTTGCATAAAGAATCAGATGATTTATATTTCGATACAGTTTTAAATATTTAAGTATAATAAATTACTGTAGTACTGTGAAAATGTAAAAGATATTACCACTGAATGAATCACATTTTAGAAATTTTTAAATGAAATTACATTTCAGTTGGAAAGTGTTTCATAATCAATGCTTATGCATGATTGATCTTTCTTGTTTATATAATAATACCGCAAGACTGGCATACATCGATAGATGTTGAGCATGTTCGTGCAACCGATGGCAACTAACAAACTTAATCCAGCCAGTTTTAATCGTTGTGCCATTATAATCTTCTCCGCATGCTACACATTCATTAGAGTGATCAAAATTATCACTGGATGCACATTTAATCTCGATTTCCTCTTCAGAGCTGCTGTTGGAAAAAATTCTGCAACACTGGCGTTTCTTCTTATTTTGATTGTTCCTAGACAGGGTCCTAAATTTCTTAATATTTGTTTTCTGCTTTACGTTATCTATATTTTTGGATGGCGTTAAAATAGTAGCATGGCGTCTCTGACGTTTGGATGTAGTCCTAATCAATCGAGATAATGGTTTCGCTAATCAATGGAGCTGGTGCAAAATCGCTCAACAATTTTGTGATGGACCTCTCTCTCTCATTCGTCCAGTTCTGCTTAGAAGTGCTGGACTGTGAATCAGAATCTATCTGAGTAGAGCTAAATTCAGCGAGCTAGACTCAGCCCATCGAGCCTTTGACTATGTTTACCGTTCTCCATCTCCTCTCCAGTGTTTTTCTTCGCGTAAGAAATACAATGGAAGCTTGTTGGACGGACGTGCCATTGCGTATTGCTTTACTTAAATCAACTTGTGACCACTCCCAGCGGTTGCTACCCCGTTTCTTAACATATATATTTGATATCTGAAAAGAAAGCCAAAAGTTGCTTAACATATATGCCGAAATAATCTATCAGGTAGACCAATCAACTAACCCTAAAAAATGTGGGACATCTATCCTTAACAAACGGGATAGATGGCCACGACGCTTATCCGGTAAACGTGGCGTCAATGAAACGCATCGAGGTTAGGCATATAAATATAATGTTTAGTTCCTCGTTTAAGCTCGAAATAAACCGTAATCGCAAGGCAGCGTATTGGACGGAGAAAAATTTGAGGAGATGGAACTATAAAAAAAGTTATATACTTACAATGCCACTGTTTTTAGCGCTCGACAACACCAACCTCCATCTCAAACATCTAACTCATAACTGTGTGGTTAGCGTTGCCATCTACGGATTACTAAACAAATGACAACGATTGTCCATCTAACCCATACAACCATCTAAACCGGATTTACCATTTAGAAAAAGTAATCGAATAAGGACCAGGATTCGATTTTGAGTTTTTCACGAATCTATACGTTTACGTCAGTCTATAATATAAATAAACGAGTTTTAGCATAATATTAGTGTGTGTCTATATGTTCACTGTCACTCGAAAACTATTAAGCGAATTTTACAAAATTATGGTAGATAATAAAGTTGTGGGTTACCCTGTTGCTGATTAAATTTTGGTAAGTTTTAAAAAAAAAGAATCCGCTATTTATGTGCAGCGATCCACCAAAATCATTAAAATTTGAAATAAAATACTGAATATGCTGAAATGAAGAGTGCCGTAAGACTAAATACGTAGAATTCCTTTTTTATACGTAATTTTGATGACATAATGAATAGAATCAACCACATTTCTGTAAGATGAACAGTTCTCGATATGTTAATATATTTTCACATTCAAAGACATTTTAAATCCGTATCGGTATTATTTTGTGCAAATAAACTTAATTTAAAGCATTATGAAAGAAATAAAGAGAAAATGAATCTAAGGCTGTTGAGGAAGTCGTATGCTCTCCACGTGATATTTTTTCTACGACCCACTCCTTTAGAAAATTTAATATTGAACTAAGCAGAATAGTATGACAAGTGTATGGTGGAAGTCAGAAGAGTTGAGCCTAAATAAAACATTTTATAAAAGAAAAATATTTAATTCCACTAAGTAAATTTTCTGATAACTTCAGAGTTTGCATAATCAAGGTTAAAATATTTAACGCTGTACTGCACGCAATAACAGAACAAGTTGCATCAATGTAGCAAAAATATCTATTAAGATTTCCCGCAATGCAACGGGGATAAAATGAATTAATGAGTATCGAATTACTTATTTATCTATTAAGCTCTCCCACAGTTCAACAATGCAATGAATTAATGTGTATCGAATAACTTATTAATCTATTAACTATTCCTGTAGTTTAAGGAAATCTACATGTATCGAATTGCCTATTTTATATGTTATTACCCACTTTGTTTCAATTTTGAATTAAATGGAGTCGTATAATAAGTTTTTGGTGGAAGTGAGAAGATATGTACCTGTAATTCATCAGTTAGTATTAAATGAGAGGTCTTTATCTATGATGCTGACTTACCACGCTTTGCCCTCGGGATCAAACTTCGGTGCTTACAAGTTGGTGATTTCACTTTCATCGTTACATTGCTGACTTTAGTAAAACATTCTCTCTATTATTTCTAATTTTTCAGCTTACTGATAATTGTAGTATAAGCATTATGTAAATATGTTTTTGAATCAACATGAGATGACGCCACCACAAATGGGTTACTTGATCTTCCGATGAGATTTATAGAGTTTTTAGGGAACCTGATATTATTAAATATTTTAAAATTAAGCGAATGAACTGGGCCTCTCATATTGCTATAATGGATGAAATGGACCCGGTAAAGAATATGTTTGCTGCAAGGCCTTTTACTAGTAGAAAAAGAGGAAGACCCAAACCTGAGATGGCTAGACTCAGTTGATTCGGATTTTAGAGTGATTGGAGCAAGAAACTGGCAGACCAGATCTAGAAATAGACAGTCCTGGAGGAATCTTCAGCGGAAGGCCATGGCTCATCCTGGGCTGTCTTGCCAAATATGATGATGATGATGATGATCTTCCGATATATTCCTACGTTGATTCACTGTACGTCATTGGGTCTTGCGACTTACCAGGCCGCTATTGCGCTTGATCCTTCTCTAAAACTTAGAACTCGACCCCTTCATTTGCAATCCGGCAACAGCTGTGTTTGCTGTCGACGAAACAAAATGGGAGGGGGAGTATTGTAGCGAATGAGTGTTATCACGTTAATGATTCCGCTTTCATTGGTATTAACAACCAAAAAACATCATGCTAAGAAATAGGTTTGATCACGCTAAGGCGACTCATCCAAAGTAAAAATAGTCGGATAATAAGACAGTTTGTAAAATCCAAGTTCGAATAACATTATACTACATAGTATAAACAAGTAAAATGATGAAAAAAATATATGATGTGGTCAGTACATGACTTTCCCTACATAATGCAATAACTTTACTTCTTTCACAGTAAAACGATAAAGTCCAACCACTATGCCTTTAATGTTTAATTGTACATTGTACATTGTCGACATTTTTCAGTCTGACAACATGTTAAGCAATTTCAAAGTACCTAATTAACTTATATTTTGCACAGCTCTAACATGACAATTATTAAGAATTATAGTGTCCACGATAAGAAATATAGTCTGTATATTAAAATATTTTGTTAATTAATTCATCAATTTGGAGACATTTTGGTTAATTTAGCGTCATATTTGCAATTTCCACGATATTTAGTTGGACAACATTAAACAAGTAGTCGCTAAGTTGGTGATATTTAGCCAGATTAGTTGCCAAGTTGCCAAATCTGTCATCAAGCTTTACAGACAGACGGAAAGAGGGATTTTTCTAATATATCCATAAATTGTTATTGGCGAATTTTTGGGCGTTAAACTAGAAAAATATTATATAATGTATCTTCTCTAACGAATTGGATACATGTGAATGATATTTATAAATTTATCGAACAATATTTCATATGTAAAATGAAAACATTTTGCGATAGTTAATACTTCTTAATTTTATGTAATTTGTTTGATAAATCTGTTTGAAAACGGTATCTTGCAGAGAACGGTACATGCTAGTGCTCTAAAGTATGCATCATTTGAATGATAATAAGATATTAGATAAGAAATGATTATTTATGTAACAATATTAAAGTTTCTGACTTTTCAATCATTTTTTAAAATTTCATTTGAAACCTTGAGTGCCTTCCATACATTTGATTATGTTTAAAATGAATAGGGTTATTGCATACACCGATTGTAATATGTGTGCCAAATTTCATTCTAAACGCTCTTTTTGTTCGAGACATATCGCATTCCGGATTCACGGACATACACACTAATATACACACTAACATACACTCTAACATACATACAAAACACACAGATATCCCCTCAAAAACTCTCGATTCGAGTTCATAGATGCTTGAAACGTGTTCTTATTTTAAAAATTCGAATTTGAATTTTCGACACTACCGACCCCATAACCAACTTTATGTATATAGGAAAGTGATAATCTGCATATATATAGATATGTATATAGGGAAAGTAATAATCAGCTAAAATCTCTTCTCTATTTAAAGGATAAAATGAATTAATGTGGATCGAGTTACTTATTTTATTTGTGTTCGACCCCCTTGGGTAATCCAACTTTGATCTAAGTGGAATCGTATGACAAGTGCTTGGTGGAAGTGGGAAGATTTGAACCAAAATAAAACATTCTGTAAAAAGGAAAGAGATTTGATTCTGCTAAGCGAATTAGCTAAAGCCAAATAGGAAAACTTTTTCACGTGTAGAGATAATAACGTTTTTACTGGAAATGAAAGCGTGCCTCGAGTTTTCAAACAACTCAACTCAGTTCTGGAGTGAAAGAATTCGACGATTTTGGAAAGCCTTTCCCATAAATAGAATCGGGAGATGACGTAAAAGTTCTACTGGATTTCCAGCTTTCATTATCGCTGTAAATTGCGGTTCGATAGATTGAAAAGCCGTGGAAATTGGAAATTATGTGTGATTTCTATTATACACGAAGAAAAATGTATCGCTGTGGGGAGATACAATAGAAACAAAAGTTTATACACGCAGGCTGCTTGGAATTCATCGATGATTTATAATCGATTGTTATGCAAATAAGAGGAAATGAAAACTTCCTTGTTTCTTCCTGCTATGCACTGGGAAATTGGGAAAGTGCGTGAGATGTACGTTAGTGTTGGAAATGAGTTTGAATCAGTGAGACAAGGGAAGCATTCACATGAGTATATTAACTTTATTTTTAGTTTCACAGTATTTTAAAGAAAGAATACAGGGAGAAATTATGTTGGGTGGAAAATACGAAATGGACTGCTTGATAATTTTATACGTTCAAATCATCTTAGAACAGGAATTGATCATTTTTACTTTTCCTGTATACAGATAGTGTAATGTATATGGAAGGTAGTGTGACGGGGTTGGATATTCGAATTCGGGATTTCGATGGAGGAGCACGTTTCAAACATTCCTGAACTCAAATAGGAATTTTTGAGGTGATGTCTGTGTATATATATATATATAGACATCTGTATATATATATGTATATATATATATATATATATATATATATATATATATATATATATATATATATACATACATATATATATACATACATATATATATGTACATATATATATATATATATATATATGCATATATATATACATACATATATATATATATATATATATATATATATATATATATATATATATATATATATATACATATATATATATATACATATATATATATATATATATATATATATATATATACATATATATATATATACATATATATATATATACATATATATATATATATACATATATATATATATACATATATATATATATATATATATACATATATATATATATATACATATATATATATATATATATATACATATATATATATATATATATATATATATATATATATATATATATATATATATATATATATATATATACATATATACATATATATATATATATATATACATATATATATATATACATATATATATATATATATATATATATATATATATATATATATATACATATATATATATATATATACATATATATATGTATAAATATATATATACATATATATACATATATATATATACATATATATATATATACATATATATATTGCGACACCCCTTTCCCGCTTAAAGCAGCTTTTACGACCCGGGCAACGCTCACGGCACCAATGTAACTCAATGGTCAATCTCCCACATGTGCAAAGACAGAAGCACCCGAACGGACACAAAAGCAAAGATGGAACCAACCTTTGCCATATAATTTAACTATAATGTCAAACAAGATCACTGCTTTATATAAAAGAATCGACATCAATATAAAAAAGGTAACCTTTCCTTATTTAGTACTTATTCCGAAGCTGCATAAAACACCAGTAAAATTCCGTACTGTTACAGTTGGTTGTAATACATATATTACGATAGCTAACAAAAAATTAATGAAAATACTTCAACCAGCTTATAAAGCTATATTGGAACAAAATTCTATAATCATTAAAAACAGCTATGAAGTTATTAAACGCTTAAAATATTGCAATAAAGATTTACAGTTCAGCAGCTATGATTTCCGGGACCTTTTCAATAACATTGATCTTAATAAATTGTATAAAATACTTTTACTGGTGCATTCTGAATATAATCTCAAAAGTGTAATAACTTTGCGTAGATATATGGATCTAGTTCACCTGGTGTTATTTGAGAACATACTGTATAACGGTGAGGTATTTTTTCAACAAATTAAAGGAATTCCCATGGGCGGCGGATGTTCGTCAGTCCTAGCTGACATCTATTTAACCTATTTTGAAAGGAATAATCACGTTTTATACGAGATTCCATATTACAGATTTGTGGACGATGTGATTTTGGGACATTACGCTAATACTCCTGAAATTGAATTTGACTTTTATCCACCGGAATTGGAACTAATTAAAAACCCTAATAATGTAAAAGACGAAGTAAATTTCCTGGATATAACCATAAGATTTAAACATAGAAATGGAATTCATACAGTAATGTACAATAAACGTAATAATTATGAAATGAAGATTAACCAAATTATAGGATGGAAGTCGAATTTAACTAGGAACATTTTCCGTAACATCATAACTGGACACCTCAGAAGAAATCGAAATAATAATACCTTCAAAAAGGATTGTCTCACAAACAATAAACAAATTTTGATGGAGGCAATGAAAAAACATTACCCAAGGAATTTCCTTAAAGTTATTTATAATTCTTTCTTTAAAGAAGAAGAATATTCATTCAATGCAGAATTGGGGATGTGACATCATTTTGATCTTATCTCAGTACGCATGCGTACGGACATGCATTAAAGGCGGCGTTGCGAGTGTTCCATTACTGTTGGTGGTGTAGCTGAAAATTGTTTTTCGTCGTTCCTTATCTGTCTGCATTCTGGTGCTTTCATGTTTGCACATGGTACGGGGATCTGTCGTTGAATTGCATTGGTATCCGTGGGCGTTGTCTGACGTAAAAGTACTTTAAACGGGAATGAGAGGTCGCTATCCCTCTCAGCCATTTATATGCAATTCATATGGCTTCCCTCCCTTTACTTTGTATTCGTTTTTCATGGTTATATCCTACTTCAGTTTTTTGAGCGGCATTGCGCCTTTTTCTGAGTGGTATTATATGTCTAATGTTATATATTAAACGTATCTTTTATAGTTGTATATTTATATCCGATATAGCATTTTCTTGCAGCATTTGCGCAGAATTGTTCATATCTCTAGGAATCTTTAAAGGCCACTTCCCGGACCATGCATGGAACGCATAGGTCTTCCGTGTGATGTGTGAAATCGTTGGTTGGAGTGCGGATAGAGAGGATATTTTAATGAACCATTTTAGAAGTATGGAATAACCCGGTGTTGTCTTGTGGTAGAATTACAAGCAGAATATGAAGATTCAGGTATGTGATTTGTTTAACAGTACAACGGGGTATTGTACAGGTTGGTACAGGTGGTATTGTATAGAAGTAATGTGATTGACTGTGCTATATTGACAAAATATTTATGCAAATCTTTTTATCTGTTATTAATCTGTTTTTAGTGTTTTATACTCTCTTGGACAAATTCAATTGTATGAATTATGTTTTCTGGATATACGTTATAAAAATGAAAAGAAAAAATATATAAAATTATAATGGTCATATCGGATTGTGTAGGAAGTAGCATACATGATGTTTAGCGTATGAAGTTTTCGATGTTATATGTGTATTCAAGTTGCTTATGCAAGTTTTGTCATAATCATGATTCATGTGTTTTATATATAGAACACCATTCATCTGCAGTAGAGATACTCCTCAAAATGAGTAAAACTTTTGAATTACTATGACTGAATACATTACAAATATTAGCGACTGGCAAATATATTCATTGTGAGATTAATTTATTAATATCTATTAAATATATGCCCGGTGATATAATATAAGGGTATTTATATTATCGATAGCCTGCCACCCTTATTGTGCTTTGATCTTGATTGTTGCCTTTTGTTGATGACTTCTATTACGCATTTTTTCAAACCTGTGGATATTCATACAGATCCGAGACTGACATCAAAAAACCTTAATGTTGTACATTCATCAAACGCGATCACGCACGGATCTAGAAAAAAATTTTTTGATGGCATCTATAAACATTTTTACAATTTAAAGAATTTTAAGTTTAGTAGATGTTCATCGGGTAAATGTAAATTATGCCCCTGTGCCAACACTTTACAAATCGGACCGAGATCTTCAAGTCAATTTTTATTCTGCAAAACATACAATGTAATATATTGTATAGAATGCTCAACTTGTAATATACTTTATATAGGACAAACAAAGAATCCGTTGCATTTGCACATTAATTTACATAGAAACCAAATAAAGCAGAGCATGAACCCGGATTATCCTTCTACGAACATAGAGTTAAGGCACTTCCATGTACATGACTTTTCTAATTGTGTGATTACTATACTGGATATTGTGCCTCGACTTCAAGAGCGTCTGTGGTGGGAATATACGCACATTTTACAATACGGATCTGCATTCCCTTTTGGCCTAAACTCTGTAATTTTCAACGAAAATTATAATCTGGCTCACTGTAAAAATGAAGATCAAATCCCGGTTTCTAGTTCATTCCAATTTCAAAAAACCTCAAGATGGAAACGTGGCAAGAAAAATCGATATATTGGCTATCAAGACACTCACGCAAAAATAAAAAGTTTAATGGACTCATTTTGCAATAATACATATGTCGATAATAAGTGGATAAAAAATATTGTATTTGGAATAAAAAGGAAATACATACGTAAAATATGGGAAAGTATCATCGAACATATAGCGTATATAGATCAAAATAATATAAAACATCATCAATTTGCCGTATTGCTTGATTTTATGAAGTTGAAAGCTCAGAGATCATATGTCAATTTGAAATGTCATCCCGTTAAAGAAATACAGAATGAATATATGATTACCACCTTCAAAAATAAGACATTTGATAAAATACCTTTCAAGCTTATATTTAATCAACTGAATGAAATGATCCCTATTGCTAACATCAATGTTAAACTTACATATCGTTTTGTACGTCCATATGGACGTAAATTATATAACTATAACCATTTAAGCAAAAATTTATCACTGATGAATGGTAGTGAATGTAAATGTCATCTTAGTAATTTAATGGATAAGCACCATCATCACATAATTACAGGAAATCTGGATGTGATCAATGATTTGCCATTGAGAAATATATTTGAAAAGGGTACAAAATTCCGTAGTCAGGAATATGAATATGTGACAGAGGAATTTAAAGCCGATGTAGAATCTTTCATATACAAATTGGCTGTTAAACATAGTTTGCCCATCAAAGCATTTGATGAATGGAAATTCAATTTACTGAACCGGTTCACCAGTCAATATCATAGCAAACTCAAACATCAGCAAATTTCCATCATTCCCACTTCTATCAGGGAAGTAAGGGATAGTTTCGTAATCACATATACTGACAAAGTGATATCAAATTACGCATTTACTTGCAAACCTTATTACATTAAAATTTTAAAGCAGTCTTATATGGAAAGCACTATGTACAAACCTTTGCCATATAATTTAACTATAATGTCAAACAAGATCACTGCTTTATATAAAAGAATCGACATCAATATAAAAAAGGTAACCTTTCCTTATTTAGTACTTATTCCGAAGCTGCATAAAACACCAGTAAAATTCCGTACTGTTACAGTTGGTTGTAATACATATATTACGATAGCTAACAAAAAATTAATGAAAATACTTCAACCAGCTTATAAAGCTATATTGGAACAAAATTCTATAATCATTAAAAACAGCTATGAAGTTATTAAACGCTTAAAATATTGCAATAAAGATTTACAGTTCAGCAGCTATGATTTCCGGGACCTTTTCAATAACATTGATCTTAATAAATTGTATAAAATACTTTTACTGGTGCATTCTGAATATAATCTCAAAAGTGTAATAACTTTGCGTAGATATATGGATCTAGTTCACCTGGTGTTATTTGAGAACATACTGTATAACGGTGAGGTATTTTTTCAACAAATTAAAGGAATTCCCATGGGCGGCGGATGTTCGTCAGTCCTAGCTGACATCTATTTAACCTATTTTGAAAGGAATAATCACGTTTTATACGAGATTCCATATTACAGATTTGTGGACGATGTGATTTTGGGACATTACGCTAATACTCCTGAAATTGAATTTGACTTTTATCCACCGGAATTGGAACTAATTAAAAACCCTAATAATGTAAAAGACGAAGTAAATTTCCTGGATATAACCATAAGATTTAAACATAGAAATGGAATTCATACAGTAATGTACAATAAACGTAATAATTATGAAATGAAGATTAACCAAATTATAGGATGGAAGTCGAATTTAACTAGGAACATTTTCCGTAACATCATAACTGGACACCTCAGAAGAAATCGAAATAATAATACCTTCAAAAAGGATTGTCTCACAAACAATAAACAAATTTTGATGGAGGCAATGAAAAAACATTACCCAAGGAATTTCCTTAAAGTTATTTATAATTCTTTCTTTAAAGAAGAAGAATATTCATTCAATGCAGAATTGGGGATGTGACATCATTTTGATCTTATCTCAGTACGCATGCGTACGGACATGCATTAAAGGCGGCGTTGCGAGTGTTCCATTACTGTTGGTGGTGTAGCTGAAAATTGTTTTTCGTCGTTCCTTATCTGTCTGCATTCTGGTGCTTTCATGTTTGCACATGGTACGGGGATCTGTCGTTGAATTGCATTGGTATCCGTGGGCGTTGTCTGACGTAAAAGTACTTTAAACGGGAATGAGAGGTCGCTATCCCTCTCAGCCATTTATATGCAATTCATATGGCTTCCCTCCCTTTACTTTGTATTCGTTTTTCATGGTTATATATATATATATATATATATATATATATATACATATATATATATATACATATATATATATATATATATATATATATATATACATATATATATATATACATATATATATATATACATATATATATATATATACATATATATATATATACATATATATATATATATATATATACATATATATATATATATACATATATATATATATATATATATATACATATATATATATATATATATATATATATATATATATATATATATATATATATATATATATATATACATATATACATATATATATATATATATATATATATATACATATATACATATATATATATATATATATACATATATATATATATACATATATATATATATATATATATATATATATATATATATATATATATATACATATATATATATATATATACATATATATATGTATAAATATATATATACATATATATACATATATATATATACATATATATATATATATATACATATATATATTGCGACACCCCTTTCCCGCTTAAAGCAGCTTTTACGACCCGGGCAACGCTCACGGCACCAATGTAACTCAATGGTCAATCTCCCACATGTGCAAAGACAGAAGCACCCGAACGGACACAAAAGCAAAGATGGAACCAAGCAAGGAAGAGATACACCCTACAATCCAACATGAAAACACAACATTTTATAGGGGAATGTCGCGCATGCGCGAAAAGACTTCATGATGATAGGATCGCAGATATGAATACATATATGATTAAGAATGCTCATTTAGATTCAAATAAAGCACAATTTCTTTCTTTGAAAAAGGAATAGTAATAATGTGAAAAATATCTAGGGTAATTTCTTTTCAATGCATCATTTATTATTTTATTACATTCATAAATGCAGTCTTTTTAAAAGTACTGTAGTTTCTGTTTCTTCTGAAGTATCCGATAATAATATTTCTGAATATATTTTTAGTGAGGTTTGAATTCCAATCAATAATATTATTAATTTTGATATTGTATGAATTTCTCTTGTCGTGTATGGTTGTATAAATTCCATACTGTTGGTGTTTTCTTATTGACAAATCCAGTAAGTCTGTCGATCCTTCCTCATTGATCGGGTTTTCAATTAAGTCTAATTCTTTTGGGTAGAATGCCAAATCTATGTCAGGGGTGTTTGCATAACCCCCTAATATCACATCGTCAACATAACGGAAATAAGGTATTTCCGATAATATATGGGTTCCTCTTTCATATTTGGATAGATAAATATCCGCCAATATTGATGAGCCTGCACCACCCATGGGTATGCCCTTTACTTGTTTGTAGTAATGCGTACCGTCACATAGTATGTTTTCATTCAAAAATTTTGAATAATTTTTTTTTTATATAAAATTCTTTAGTTCATGGAGTCTGTAATATAGGTGATATGAATGAAACATTCATTGATTTTACATAGAGAAACAGACGATTGTTTCGATGAAGTTTTTAGCATAGAGTTAAATTGCTTGTAACTCCATGGTTTTAAATTTTTAAATAAAATAAATTATTGTATTATTGTGATGAATTAAAGGAATGGAAAAAATTTTATGAATGAAATGCTGATTTTTATAGAGAGCCAGGCGATTTATATTTCAATGACGTCATTTGAATAAATTTCATTTGTTTTCGATGGAGTTTTCAAATATAACATATTATTATGGTATTATGATAATTTTAAAAATATTCGCGAGGAAGGTATCGCATTTTAGATATATTTAAATAAAATTGCATTAAAATTGGAAAGTGTTTCATAATCAATGTTTTATGCATGATTGATCTTTCTTATTATCAGGATAATGTGTGCCTGGTCAATGTATAATAGAAACGACAGACCGTCGCCAAAATGAAGGAATTTTACTGCCCCTATGACAGATGTCAATTTTAATTAGAAAAAATCAATTAAGCGTTGGTCCAAGAAATGACCATGGACACACCACAAACTTAGTGTATGGTAACATTGACCACCAATGAGCGAGTGTAAGGAGTGTGAGAAAGTCCAAATAGACAAAGGTGTGTAAGGGTGGAACAAGAAGAGTGGAACAAAATCCTACATTTTTATAGGCGAAGTTAAAAAAGATGTTAAGTTTTTCTACTATGCAAACTTCAACTAAGAATACTTGTTTAAGGAATAAAAACGTTTTCAGCTGATTATTTTTACTAATATTGACTGATTCATTTTAGAGTTGGCTAATTGATCTTTAATCAATAATTGATTCATTTTTTAAAACGTATTCAAGATACTATACTAAGATTCTTCTAAGTGGAACTTCAGCAAGAAACTGGTAATCGCACACCCTTGTTACTAATTCCTCATGTTCTAGCGATAGCTATATAGTTCAGGCCCATAAGTCTATATACCCTTAGAGAGTTACCTCTGGGCGAGTCGAGTGGTCTGGGTTTTCGACCCTCAGAGAGTGGATCATCAGAATAGGAGACCGAAAAATATCTCTTTTGTCAAACTAATGCAAGAAATGCGATGGCAGGACAGTACCGTTCAAAGTTATTTAAAACACGTTGGAAAACTTGCTTATACCTGCACACTCTGTACTTGTACCTTCACTTATTAAAAAGCAGACGAATAATACTGCAATCTCTTTGCAGGTATAAGTATATGTTGTTCCCTTTGCGTTACACCAGCATTCTTCAGCACAGGAAAGACGATGACTGCCATGACATAAAGGATATTTCCTATGGGTTTAAATTTTACGAACCTTCGAAGTCAGTCATACAACACAGCAAAATTCAAGCGTTAATAGGATTGAACTTAGATGTTGCAATGGTCAAATTCATAGTCAATGAACCCATCTGTAAGGACTGTTCCTAAGGCTACAAATGCAGATCCTATTACAATTATCATTTTGGTGCAACCTGCAATCATTCTGCTGTACTTTAAAGCCGATTAAATGGTATAATGGTCTACGTCGGTCAACACGGAGCTTAGAAAAATCTCTTCATCTAGCAAGCTCTTGTGCTGTGACTGGAGTTATCTGCTGAAGTGTGAAGTTTTCGTGCTGAAGAGTGTTAAAAAGAACAAAACTGGTCCAAGAATTATGATATGTATTGTTTTAATATTTTGTTTATATTTAAATTGATTTATAATAGTATGAAAATTTAAATAATTTACTTGTTTAATGGACAAAATTATTGCAATAATGTAAAATATATAATATTTTATAGTTATATGCCTTCACAAACTAAATAAGTTTTGGTGGAGACAGAAAGTATGTATTTTATTATTTGTGACTGCAATAACAAGTTATTATCATAATAAATTATAGTTTAAATTCAGGGCTGCTATAAAAATGTGCTTATAAGTGAATGTATTATAAATAATGTGTAATAAAATATCACGTATTATAACATTTATTATAGCATATATTATAATACGTATTATAATATATACATTATAACACATTATAACATATATTATAACACGTATTATAATATATACATTATAACACATTATAACATATTATAACGCGTATTATAAATATATACATTATAACACATT